>CM038677.1:58632566-58937248 GCA_021605205.1 Aegilops longissima
ACTGCGCTCTTATTCAATGAAGGCGGTGAGGCGCAGTCTTAAGCTGGTTGCACTGGCGGAGGCGTGCTCGGTCGAGACTGCGGCAGTGCGGCCCTCTTGGCGGCGTGCGGTTCAATGCCTGCGCTATGAGAGGTCGGCGTCCGTGTCGAGCAATCACTCCCTCGAGTCCTTTTTGTTTGGGTATAACAAAATCTCGTTTCCATTCACATTTACAAGTAAAATTCATGGACAAACTTTGACCCAAAATACGATGGGGACTAGTAAACCAGAATGGAGGTAGTAGTTTTTTAATAAAGAAGGTTTCCCCTTCCAATTCTTGAAAACCAGCATCTAAATCTAAACCATAGTATTTTCCTAGAACTACCAGGTTCAACATCTATAACATAAACCCATACAACCATCGCCAAGGAGTGCGTAGTACTATGAATTCCATTTTCCTCCATACCAATCGTTCTAAAAACTACTTACTACTTATAACGTGCCATTGAAAATGGAACTCTTAACCCGCTAAAAAACAATATTTTAAGCGTGGCTACTCGATCTGTGGCAAGCTGGTGAGCCACAGCGCTCCAAGTCGTTCACACATGGTCCCGACCATCAACTCCTACAAAGGTGCTCCACCACGTATCCGGTACCCTTGAATGCAGCAATCGTGCGCCTAGGGTTTTAGGGTTTATTTGTTAACGTCGCCTTTCGTAACACTCATGTGTGCGAGACAGCGAGAGGCCGATTGCGTGCGTCGCCTCTTCTCTTCATATATGTACTCCACCATTTATGCGGTGTCCAAAAATTATAATAACTACTAGCAATGTGCCAATGTGTTGCCCCACGATCAAAGTAGATTAATACATATTCACCGATTTGATAGAAAAAAGTCTAGTTTTGAAATCGTATATCACTAAAAATATGTTATGTTTCACTCAAAATATATTCCTTTGGCGGTTTTGATGAGATAAGGGAGGAATGTTGTTGGTTTCAAGATTAGAAGTGGTATATGTCTAATTTCTACTCTTACTAGCAAGATGCCGTGCATTGCGGAACATCAAGATCTTGTGGGAGAAAAGGATGAGCGAGGAAGGCCTTATCTGCAAATGTGGTGAAGAGTCTTGGCTAAATTGCCATATTTTCCTTCCTATCCGTCGAGATATAAATCGGACGACCTACATTGCAGGATGGCAGGCCCACCATCATCACCAACTCTATTTTTATCCCTACTCTTATAAAAAGCATTGTCGGTGATGATCGTGTGCACTGCCATCCTGCAATATAAACGTCGATCTATATCGGCGGATAGAAAAAACTATAACAATTTTACAAAAATACCACACCCTCTCCACTTTGCAAATAAGGCCTTCCTCGTTCATCCTTTTCCCCACAAGATAAACTACTCATACAAATGCATCTTGATGTTCCGTACAGCATGGGCATCTTGCTAGTTGTTGCAAAAGGCCCATGTGTGTGTGAGAGAGAGGGGAGAGTGGAGGAGGCGGAGTGCATGTGTGACAAAGACACAAGTAGTGTGTGTGCGATAGGTATCGACTTAAAATGAGGCGATAGTGTGTGTGCACGATCGAGGCGTGTCTCAGAAGGAAGAAAAAGCTACATAGATACAAGGAGGCGGGAGAGAGACATGTATGCGATGGTGGAAGCACGAGTGTGCGGGTGTATAAACCTATCTAGAGGCTAGCTAGTCGATAAATGTTTGTGAGAGAAATCACAGTCGAGGTCTGGCGAGAGTTTTGTGTGAGAGAGAGGCGGTGAGTCGGGAAGGGAGTGGAAGCAGGAGTTGTGTGTGTGTGTGTGTGTGTGTGTGTGAGAGAGAGAGAGAGAGAGGCGGTAGTCGGGGTTGTCGATCGGTAAACAAATGAATAATGTCGATTATGGGATGGAGCGAAAAGGAGACCGCAACAAATGTTGTGTCTCTGAGAGAGAGAGAGTAATTTTAGTGGTATGAGTCATATGTAGAGACATATAGGGTGTGTGAGAGAATCCCATAGAGAGAAAGACAAAGTGAAAGGCAGTGGAGACTGTGTGGCGGTGAAAAAAAGCTTAGGTGCAGAGTGATACGAGAGAATAGTAGAGGCGTGAGAGATAATGAAAACCGTGTAATGTATAATGATAGGGAGAGTGTGACACTTCTCAAGGGAGGCGTCGAGACCATGTTTGCGAGGATAGGAGAAACATGAAGTGAGCGTCTTGGTGAGCTGGAGAAAGAGAGTGATAGCTACGAAGGAGCATGCATGTGAGAGAGATGGGCGTGAAAGGAGTGAACAAAAAGGATTCAAATATTTGAATTAGAGATGATGATACATGTAATCCATACTCGAACCAAAATTGATCTATCAAACATGCATACTCATATGAATTCACGCACATCTATGTTATTTAATATGTAGATATTCTGATCCATACATTTTAGTAGAACATAATTTGGTTAAAAAATTGAATTCAACCTTAAGATTTGAGATCGTTGTATTTGTAAATCATATTATACATATAAAGGGCAGAATTCTTTGTTGTGCTTTTGAAAGTATATATAAAAATGATGTATATAGAATGTAATTCCAATTGAAAATGGATCCTGCCGAAAAAATAGTAGAATACAAGCGGGATTGAATTGAGTTGTACGGTAAATGTGCCTTATGCAAAATTTGAGCAAGCGGGGAAAGTCTCGATAACCCACGAAACCAAAATCTGCGAGATGGAAATCACTCGCCTATCCACGCTTGCGCAAAGCCTATCTGCTGGATTTCT
This sequence comes from Aegilops longissima, assembly GCA_021605205.1. NCBI lineage: Eukaryota > Viridiplantae > Streptophyta > Magnoliopsida > Poales > Poaceae > Aegilops > Aegilops longissima. Next base: position 58,635,321 of record CM038677.1, read on the forward strand.
ATAGGTTTCAATAGGGGTAGGTTTGTTATTTCACCCAAACATGGCGTAACCGCCTCTCACCGGATTCATACATGGTGGGCGCCAAAACACAGTGTGCCCTCGGCGAAATCGACTCCTCCCGATTCATATTCATACGGTGGGCGCAAAAACAAACTCTAAATCGTCAAATATTGATTGTATCGAGATTACCGTCCTATCTAACCGACTAATGTTGTTGTGATGTAGTAGAAATTTGAAGCAGGGGCTAAGTTTGTAAATTTCCTCGCATTTGAGACAAGCGCGCCCTGAATACATGGTTCCCCCTTCCTCTCTACCTCCCTTTTCCCCATTAAGTACTCCGTGGGCGCCAAAACACCCTCTCACCCCACCCTCCTCCGTCGCTGCCGTCCACCACCCCATCCACCGTCCTCCTCCACCATGCAGGCTGATACCCAGCGCCATCGTCCATTACAAGAGATCGACCTCTCTCATCCACGCCTTGGACGGGATCCTTGCATCCGTCCTCTCGCTTCATCCCGCCGTCGTCCACCTTGCGGCGCCCTCCTCGACCGTCTCGTCCACACCGCGCCATGCCGTCTACCCTCCTAGATCTGCTTCCACGCCCGACGACCATCGCTACTGCTTGCAAGTAAAATTCTCGGCGAGATCGTGCAGCGCGCCCGCGCAGGCGATACTCTTTCGTGTCTGCTCAACTTATTTATCGCAGCAAGAAAATAGATCGCCTTTGCTTTACTATGATTTCTTGTCTTGGTTGCAAAGTTGCCTTTGTCCGGTTTGCACCTTGAGATCCGCCATAGCACGCTCAACACTATACTCCCAATGCTTATGGTTTTCCCTTTTATATTCCACACTAGTTAAATCACGATGAGACTAAATTTCAAAATTGGGTTGATTGATTTTTTGAGCTCGCGGAGTTCGCGGTGCGATCAAGGGGCTCGGGTGGTTGTGGGGCCTCGCTGAGCGAAGAAAACTCGGCGGGTGGGGGTGGGGTGGTGGAGGAACACAGGCGGTGGGGGCGGTGGTCGGCCGGCGACCCGTCTTGATGTTACATGTATGGGAAGAATTAAGAGCGAGGAAGAAGAAGGGTTAGGAGGCGTGGGATCTTCATCCAACCGCTGAAATGGTCGAGAGACAGTTGGGAGTTGCATTCTTAATGCGCTCTGGTTCATCTTGTGTGGGCTGCGCAACCAACATTTATTATCCAAAATCTGGTTGCTCTTCTTTACCATGTTCCTCTTCCGTTCTTCTTTAATATGTACTCTCTCCGTTCCTAAATACAAGTCTTTGTATAGATTCCACCATGGACTACATATGGAGCAAAATGAGTGAATCTACACTCTAAAATGTATCTGGATACATCTGTATGTGATCCATAGTGGAACTCTCTACCAAGACTTATATTTTTGAGCGGAGGGAATATCTAATAGTATAGTATGTTCCTTGTCTTGAAGATGAGCAGGGACATTTGCGATGTAGAGGTCTATCACGATTGGGTTGTGATGGACACTTTGAGCCTCTTTGATTAAGTAGGATCTTGTAAACATAGGAATAGGATTTGTAGTGGCCTGCCCACTTGAATCCTATAAGAATAACAAGGAAATGCAGGAGTTGTATGCGCCTTTGAGAGTTACACTAATATTAACAGATACCGCACCTTCACTTGAAGAGGCTGCGAAGCCATTCTAGCCGTCTGGCAATACTAGCACATATATTCCGCAAGTTCCACTTTGCTGATTTTACTCTGATGCTTAAGGTTTTCTGTGATATCTACACTATGATCGTGTAGCTGCTTTGTGTCGCACTAGCGCAGTCGCTCTGATTTTACTCACGATGTAAGGTTTTCCGTGATATCTACACTATGATCTGTGCTGCTGCTTTGTGTCGCACTAGCAGGTCCACTCTTAGAGCTAAACACTGCAATGACTTACAAAATTGGCACCAAGGCATTGAGTGCCATTCAGATGCAATGAAACTCATCGCTGCCCACTGTTGACTCTTGTTGAATATGATCCTAATGACTATTCTAACCTCGAGAGTCAAAGGCACATGGCTTGTCTGTTCACCCATCAAGGTGTCTGTTCTAATTTGGCAATGTTTTATTGATTGCGGGTATCTTGCATATGTTGTCTTGCATTTCTTCTACTTTGTTGCACCGCCATGCCTTAGTTTACTCATCATATATGTCAAGATGCCATGCCCATCCATTATCAATACATATTCCATCTATCATCATACCATGTTTTCCACTCAAATGTTGTTCGTGTGCATCGGACATCAAAAGGAAGAGGGTGATTGCGAACACGAAGGAGCACCGACAAAGTCCTTGAAAAACATCTTTGGTGCTGGAGAAATCGAATGACACCCACTTATATTGGTTGTACAACCCGGTGACACAAAAGCGTGGGACCGACTCCAGCAGGTGTACCCATACTTCCTGGCCACACCACTAGCCCCACCACACAGGACCTGCACTCCAGCAAAAGGTATACCGATTTCATTTGCCATAGCACCAGCTGTACCACGAAAAATCCCACTCCGACCAAAAAGTCAGACAAGTCCACCGGCGAAGACCTATCATAGCTGAGAGGCGACCAATTCCTGCAGATTGGAACCCCATTCCATTTATTCAGTTTAAAGACAATGCTTTCAATGTTGTTAGGGACTACGTGCATATATTCCCATCATGGGAAGATTATTGTGAAGACAAACACCATTTTCACATCTTCTGTCCAACTTACGTGTAAGTGCTATTATTCATGGTTATTATTTTCCTGTTTTCTGCTGATTGAACACATCAATGATTTACATTACATTGTTGTAACTAGGCAAGGGTCAATATGGATAGTCATGACAGCAAAGCTTGCTTGTCCTTTTCAAGGAAGCATTGCAGCGATGTCGGTGTTACTGAGAAATCACACTTTGGTGGCAAGTCTATAAGCGAATTTCGGTGAAGTCTCTGTGCTAAATTTACAAGACATTGAATGGAAAAACCTTGTTATGCCTTGGTCTCGTTCGGGATGAAGTCTTGTCTATGAAATCACATGACAATTTGAACTTCTACTTTTCGCATGTGCCTTACGGATCTTTTTGCGGAAATCTGCTCGAAGAAGAATTCGGTTTGAAAAGAACGACGAGGATATCACAAATATGCTGCCTTTGCTTTGCTCTTTAATAAAATATGCTTATTAGTGGGTAGCCTAGCCGGCTCCCACAGGACTTCTGAAAAATTACAAGCCAATCAAGCCATCCAACATCAAGGCCTTGGGCTGCCTTCCCCGACGGCTGCCCCTCGGGCCAGCTGTCGGGAATGGCTGGCCCCTAAACCCTCAGGAAGAAGGCCACAAGAGGGCGGCTTCAAGGAGCCGCTACCGGAGGGCCAACTCCATGGCTTGACCACGAGAAGGCCGACTCCACAAAGCCGGCCTCGGCCAAGCGGCCAAGGCCGCACCCTCGAATCTGCACCCATAGCGGTGATGAGGCAGGCGTGGCTACGGTGAAGCACTGCCACCCCGCATCCGGGGCGGCGTGGCTCGATTACCGTCTGGGGCAGCCATCATCCGTCCCGTGGGCCTTTGCTACCATGTTGACCATGACATCACCCGACGAGGTTGTTGAAATACGACCCGGCGGCGAGGCCCCTCCGGTCGGAGAGATGCGGCGGCTCGGCCTCCCGGTCGATCGAGATATGGCGGCTTACCATAGCCGGCTTGTTCCTCCCTCGAAGAGCGCCTCATTAAGGAGACAAGGCGAGTTGAGACTACGATGGCGCCGCCAAAGGCGTGCTTTAACCGTGCTACCCGACAAAGCCCTCGTCGCCGGGGTTGAGGCCTTGATAACCAACCCCGACAAGGCCCTTAGCGGTGGGGCCAGCTTGTTGACCAAGAAGCCGGCGGTCGGCGGGCCCCATCGGCCGCGGAGAAGCCGTGGCGTGAACTTGACAGCTAGGGCCGCACCCAGCTGGATTACCATTGTACCCACAGGGGTTAGGCCTATATAAATCCCCAGGGCACCCATGCAAAGGTTCATTTCTTAGAGTTTTAGACACCACATAGAGGAAGAGGAGAGCTAGCCGTGCCTTCTTCTTCCTCTCACGAACAGCTCAAGGAGCCTCTTGTAGCCACTTGTTCATCTAGTGATCATGCGGAGACCCATGAGCAGCGATGGGGTGTTATCTCCACGGAGAGCCCGAAGCTGGGTAAGATTAGCCGGCGTGCATGTCTTCGCCTCATCCGTTTCGAGCACGGCGGCGTCTTATTGGCTCCCACTATGATAAGCCACCCGTTGGCATATGTCGCACCTACCACCCAACATTTGGCACCCACCATGGGGCCAGGTGCACCGTCGTCCAGGAGACCTGTGCGGGCGGAACCCTCTTCCTCCCAGTGACGTAGCCAGCCCGCACGCCCGATGGCGCTTGCTGACCTTGCTGCAAGGCGTCGGCGGCTTCTTGGCGGCGAGCTGCCTCGCCAATCTCCTTGGCGGCGCTCGCATCTCCGGCGAGCCCGTCTCCGGCGAGCACAGAGCTGCCCGAGAGCCACCTCGTCGGCCTCCTTGACCAACTCCACGTCTCGGCCGAGCTAGGCTGTAGATTTGGAGTCGGTCGCTCCACCGACCGATGTTGGTCGACTCGAACGGCGTCACTCGGCGCTTTCCCCTAGCGTTGTGATGTTCAATGACCCGCTCCCCAAGCCGACAGCTATGGCAGTGCCATCACCGAGTGCTGGTCATCGATCCGGCGGCCCCTCTGGCGAAGCATCGGCGCCCTGGCGGCGCTGCGACCTGTCGCCCCTCTCCGGCCGGCCCGGCCGAGGCTCTGGAGGCGCGCCGCCTCGCCCTCCGCGGAGGGGGAGGATAACTTCCATGAGCCGCCTCTTTGAGGCCCCCTGGCCGATGGTCGATCGCGCCGCCTTTAACACGCCACCCCAGGCGGGCGAGCCGATCGGTGTCGTCAAGCAGGCGCGATCGCCGCCCGACATCTTTGAGAGTGGACCGCCCGGTCTACCACGCCCCTCGAGAACCTCACGCGCCGCCCGGCGGCCGTAGAAAACTAAGCGGACTAGGGCCAGCAGAGCTCCCCTATATGGCTAAGCGCATCCAGCAAGCGATTAGCGGCATGAGACAGCATGAAAGCGGCGCCCGGCAAAAAGCCCTTCCAGCGCCGAAACGCGGCGTGAAATCCGCAAGCCCGGCGGCGGGCAACACCAGCGCCGCGAAAAAAGCCGGCTACCGGCCGCAGCCGAACCGGATCTCCATCGGCGCGGCGAAGAAGGCCGTCCTCGAGCCGTGGGCGGCGAGCAACCCGCCCTCCTCCGCCTCGCGAGAAAGATATCCACCCGCCGGTATCACGCATCCGACTCTCGGCCCGACTAGGCCGCCATGAAAATCGGCGAGCAACGCCCGCCCGCCGGATCGACCGCCTGGCGCGATCCACAGCATTGGAAGAAAGAAAGCGATGTCGGTCCGCCTTGCTTGGCCCCGCATCCGCGGCGAGCCCTTCCTAAAGGGTTCTCGCTCCCAAAGAACGCCCAAAGTACAGCGGCTCTGTGAAGCCGGAGGATTGGCTGATCGGCTACTCCACCACAGTCGGCATAGCGCAACGGCAAGAAGCGTTGCCGTGAAATATGTGCCCCTCATGCTTGAGGCGCGGCGCGAACACGGCTCAACGACCTCAAGCCGTATAGCATCAACGTTGGCTAGACTTCCTTTGAAGCCTTCATCATAACTTCACCGGCACCTACAAGCGGGCTCCCAAGCGGACAGCTATCCTTGTGCGTACAAGGACCCACCAAGTCGACTCGCGACTACCTCACGCGTTGGGCGAGCTCCGCCAATTCCTCTGAGGGTGCGAGGTTCAAGCCATGGAGTACTTCACCACCGGGTGCCAAGAAGGCACCCTCCTCAAGCACAAGCTTCTCTGCGGCGAGACAACTACCCTCGACGAGCTACTAGTCATAGCGGACAAATGCATACCGCCGACTCTCGATGAAGACCGAGCTCGGGTGGGCGCCTCGGGAAGGTACTCAACCCGGCTCCCAAAGCGCCGGTGGCGACTTCAGCCGACGTCCGTGCGAAGCGATAACAAGCGCAAAGGGCCCAATGTCGCCTCAACCCGTCGGCGGTGGCCACCGTCGAAAACGAGCAACCGGTGACACGCGCCAGAAAGTGAAGGCGGCAGGCGGCAGCCCGGCTTTCTCCTATGAGCAAGCCCTCGGCGCCCTTACAAGTTCCACGGCCGTGGCCGTCAACCACTCTGACCGAAAAATGGCTCACCCGAATCACCAAAGGCGAAGGGCTGGTGCCGCCTCCATGGTGGACAGCCGCCTCCGGCTCCTCGGCAGAGCCGGCCCGCTCGACCGATGGTCGGGACCGTCCAAGGCAGTTCCCCAGCGAGCATGCCGCCTCGTCGTCTTCACAAGCCAGCCCAAAGACCGGCGCAGCCGCGCCGACAACACCAAGAAGTCAGCGGTAGCCTCAACAACCCCAGTACATGCCTTTGGTCGGAAAGGCCTATCAGGTGGGCAGACCGACCACCAGGTGATGCCGTCCCGGGCTCTTATGCATTGGTTACGGAGGCAACCCTAGCAGAGACAGGCTTGCTGCCCGATTCTCCAGCGTCTTGATGAGCGGCGGGAGCAGCATCAACATCGTGTCGCGACACCATGGAGAAGCTGAACATCAAGACCAAGCACCTCATGCCAAGCTGGACCGTGTTCCATGGCATTGTAGCCGGCCTGTCCTGTTCACCAATCGGCAAGATCAAGATAGATGTTCTCTTTGGAGACAAGGATCATTTCCGCCAAGAGGCAATCTGGTTTGAAGTGGTGGACCTTGAGGCCCCTATCATGCGCTGCTTGGCCGACCTGCTACGGCCAAGTTCATGGTTGTACCCCCTCGCCTACCTCAAGATGAAGATGTCAAGCACCAAGGGCATCATCACCATAGCCGGCAATTACAATAAATCCTCCGAGTGCTGCTGCAGCTGACTGACCGGCTGGCGAGTCCTTGTGATTCTTTGAAGAAGAAGATATTGGACGAGTCGTGGCCATGGCGGCAAGCAGCGGCCTGTCCCCTGACCCCAAAGAATGTGATGCCCAAGGTTCTTTCCGGCCGGCCAAGAAACAAAGAAGATACCTCGGACCCGGAGCACCCAGAAAGGTTTGCCGTCATTGGGGCAAACACGGACAGCAAATAGGAAAGCGAGCTCGTCGATTTCCTCCATGAGAATCGGGACATCTTTGCATGGTCCCCCAAGGACATGCGGGTGTTAGAAGAATCCGCCGAGCACAAGCTACGTCCGGCGGACGCAAAACCAGATCATGCAGCCCCTCCGCCGGTGTCGGAGGAGAAAGAAGGATTGTAGGAGAAGAGATAGCCCGGCTCTGGCGGTCGGCTTCATAATGGAGGTGTTCTTTCGGAGTGGCTTGCCAACCCGGTCCTCGTCTGAAGAAGAATAACAAGTGGCACATGTGTATAGACTACACAAGCCTCAACAAAGCCTGCCCCAAAGATCGCTTCGCCCTACCAAGGATTGATCAAGTGATAGACTCCACGGCGGATGTGAGCTGCTGAGTTTCTTGGATGCCTACTCGGGCTACCACCGGATAAAGTTGGACCCGGTGACCGCTGAAGACCGCCTTCATCCGCCATTCGAGACTTTACATTACTGACTATGACATTCGGCGAGAAATGTCGGTGCCACTTTCAGCGTTGCATGCAAAAATGCCTCCTCAAGCATCTCGGCGAAATGCCCTTACGTCTATGTAAGCGATATCGTGGTGAAGGCGGAGGCGCAGCACCTTGCTAGAAGACCTCAAGGAAACATTTAAGAACCTCGCGGTTTGAGATCAAGTTCAACCCCAGAAATGCGTGTTGAGTACCGGCCGGCCAACCACAGGCTTCGGTCTCGAGCAGCGGCATTGAATACAACCCGATAAGATCAAGGCCATTGAGAGAATGGAATTCCCACCAAGCTGCGGCGTCCAGAAATTTACGGGTGCACAGCCTCCTGAACCGCTTCATCAGCGGCTTGGAGAAAAGGCTCTCCCTCTACCGACTCATGAAGAAAACCACTCACTTGAGTGGAGCGACCAAACCGACCAATCTTTCCATGAGCTAAAGAAGATGATGGCCCGCCTTGCGGTCTTAAGCGGCGCCGGCGAAAAGAGCCCATGCTCCTTTATATCGCTGCCACCGGTAGGGTAGTCACACCGTCATCGTGGTCAGCGCCCGAGAAAAGGCCGAGCTCAGCCGGTCCGAGACCGGTGTATTACTTAAGTAATCTGTCCACCTCGAAGCGAACTACCCCACTACGAGAAGATGTGATATGGCGTGTGCTTCGCCGCCAAAAGTTGAAGCCCTACTTTCAAGAGCACCCCATCACGGTTGTATGCACCGCCCTTCGCCGAGATCATAGGCAGCGGGGCGCATCGGCCGGGTGGCAAAATAGACCATTGAGCTGGCCCCTTACACAATCTTCTACCAGCCTCGCACCGCCATCAAGTCCCAAGCATTGGCCGACTTCCTCGTCGTGGGCGAGACCCGGTACTGCCGCTGGCTCCGACTCCACTCATTGGCGGATGCACTTTGGCCAGGTCAAGATGCGCACCGGCTTGGGAGCGGCATTATCCTCACCTCTCCCAAAGCGACAAACTCGGATACACATTGCAAATTCACTTTGCCGCCTCCAACAATGTGGCGGTGCGGCGCTCATACCACGGACTCCGGCTAGCCAAAAGCTCGGCATCCACGGATCTGTGCTATAGCCTTTCGGTTTAGTGGTCAGCGGTCATCTGGCGCCCCGGGGCGCCAGGGCGCAAACATGGCAAGCTACCGCTTCCTCGTTCAACAAATCAGTGGGTACTTTGAAGGATGTGAGTTCCTCCACATGCCACGGGCGACAACGAGCAGCGGATGCCACAGCGCGAATAGGCTCAACTTCGACAAGCTATACCAACGGCGTCTCTCTCCGCGCCTCCTCAAGCCGTCTATCAAGCCATCTCGAATCGGATTCCATCTTCGTGCCGCTTAACCCGGCGCAGCGGTTCCGACTCGGGAACCAAGCAGCGGCCGGGGGGACATCGGTGGCGGCTCGGGGACTGCCATAGTCGCACCCAGCCGGGGACTTGAGGACCCGGCCGGGGTTTCGAGGACCCGGCCGGGGATTCGGTGGTCGGCCGAGGACTGCATCAACACAGCGGATGGTGGCCAACTCAGCTCTTCACCACCCAGCCCACCCACCCTGGTTGCGATGGCCGTGTTGGCTATAGAAGAAGTCCAGCTCCATCATGGGCTCAGCCATCCTCAACTTCTGGTAAGCGAAGCTGCCGGTGGCGAGATCGCGGCAAAGACAAGTCAACGCCGAGCCGGAGCATATACAATTGCTAACAGAGGCTCGTCGGTAGCGATGTCCTTTGGAGTCTTCAACGTTGTGTCGAGCGAGAGAAGGGCATAGGAATCCTCAAGGACATTCACCAAAGGCGAATCGGCCACCACAGCCTCAAGATCACTTGTCGCCAAAGCTTTCCGCCATGGATTCTTTTGGCCGATTGCTTGACGACGCCAAGGAGTTGGTCAAACATTGCAAAGGTGCCAAGTCTTCAGCTCCAAGCAACACCTGCGGCCCGGCACTCAAGACCATTCCCTCACGGCCTTTCGCCGTCTGGGGATTTGGACATGGTGGGCCCGTTCAAGGCGGCGGCGCGGCGCATGACACATCTGCTTGTCGCCGTGGATAAATTTACCAAGTGGATCGAAGCAAAGCCGATTAAGAAGCTGAATGGGCATTGCCGTGACATTCGCCATGAATATTACAACTCGATGCGGCGTGCCACAGCATCATGACCGACAACGGCGCGAATTTTGCCAAGGGAGCATTGGCACGTTTACTGTGACTTGAGGGCATCCGTGGACCTGGCGTCCGTTTCCCACCCGTAGTCAAGCGGCCAAGTTGAAGCGAGCCAGCGGCCTCATCCTTACGGCATCAAGCCCCGGTGTGCGTGCCTTTGGGCGTTTGGCGGGTTGTTGGCTCGACGAGCTGCGGCCGTCCTCTGGAGTCTGCGCACTACCCGAACAAGTCAGCAAGCTTCACCCCTTTCTTCCTTGTATATGGTGCGAGGCTGTCATCCCAGCCGACATCGAGTTCGACTGCGCCTCGGGTGACCATGTACTGCGAGTAAAGCCAAAAACACGAGAAGGCGGCGTCGACCCGCTGGAAGAAAGCGGATGTTAGCCCTCGACGGTCCACCATCTACCAGCAGGGTTTGCGCCGCTACCACAACCGGAAGGTCAAGCCAAGATCCTTTCAAGAGGCGACCTTGTGCTCCGGCTGATCCAGCGAACAACCGGCCAGCACAAGCTCTCGGCCCTTAGGAAGGCCCCTTCGTCATCGGCGAGCATTGAGAGCGACTCCTACTACCTAATCAACGCATACAGAAGTCGAAGGCGAAAAAGAGATGATTCGGCAAGGAGTCGGAACGACCATGGAATGCCAACCTCCTCGAAGATTTCTGATTAAAATGCGGTATGTATCCGCTACCTTTTGTACTAAGTATGAGACAATGGGCCCCGAGGAACACTTGGGGACTGCCACCTTTATCTATGAATGGCGAGTATCATGCTTATGATTTTGTCATTACACTCTTCCTCCTCGTCCGCACCGGGTTGACTAGTCGGCCCGGGGGTAACCATATAAGTTATATTCAAGTTCCACTGCGATCAGGACAAGTAGTGTGCGGCACCCAAGCCCTCTCTTGTCAAAAGTCAGCAGCTCGAAGAACCCATTGTGCGGATGGCAAGAGTCAAAGCAGGAAAGGATGCCCCACGAAAAGCGGCTAAGGACTAACGAACTCATATAACAAAAGCCAGCTTCCTCCATCGCCGGCCGGCTACGGAGTAAGCCGCCGGCCAACTTCATTCCACCTTGCCACAATCCAAGAAAGCTCAAGTACTTGCCTTCCCACAAGTAGACAAGTTCCTCCCCAGCCACAGGCTGCAGAGCAGCTGTTCATTTGGGAAAAGCGGCGACAAGGGAAGGCGGCAAAGAAACAACCTAAGGATAAAAGCAAATTGAATGGAAGCCAAACACATGCATAATTATATTTACACAAAGCCTTGAAGGCGGCATTCAACATAGTTTGAATACACCCCGGTGGGTGGAGCTGTGCAAATTTAATAAAAGTTATTTGTCTTTGCCTTTCGTCGTGGAGCGATCTCCTCCTTGAGTCCTCACCTTCCGCGGGTTCAGCCCGAACCACTCCTCGGCTGGCGGCGCCGTTGTCATTCACTTCAAGAGAAAAAATGCTGGTGTCAGTATATTCGGCGATAGCCGAGGCGCGCTGGATGATAGCCGGCCGCACCGCCACTAGCTCCTCGTTGGCCTCCTGCCTCCAGGTGCTCAGCTGGCGCAAGCTCAGCCCAGGATACCAGGCTCGTACGAACTCCAGCGCCCGCCTAGCGCCAGACCGAGCAGCGGAAGCCTTCCGAGGCCTCGGCGGCCAACCGCAACCTCGGCCCGATCGGCGATCCGGTGGGAGTGCGAAATCGCCTCGCCCGGGCGGAGGCGGCCGACACTTGCGCCCGGCACGCTGAAAGCGGCGGAGCATCACGGTGAGCCGGCTACGGCCGGGCCTGGATCGCCAGTTGCTCCTCAAGCGTCCGGTGGCATCTGGCGTGATCTCAACCCATGCTTGCCGGCGTGCCTCGCGGTGGGCCTCGATGGCAGGCTGGCGGCGGCGGAGTAACGGGAAGTGTCTGCGTGAAGAACAAAGAAACAGCACAAAATCAGAAGATAAACAAGAGGGCAAGGGGCAAGCAAAGGGATGAAAAGGAAGGCGGCTTACCGTCGATCGGATCCTCAACCGTCCATAGCCCTCGCTCGGCGCTGCCTCGCTTCAGCCCAGCTCGCCGCCTCGGTCTCGAACTTCGGCCTTAAGGCGGCCTCGTCATCTGTGCCTTCTTGAGGGCCGCCTTATGGCTCTCCTCTGGTCGGCCGATCTCTTGGCGGGCGGTCGCGTTCTGGGCCAAGGCGCTGCACTCAACCTCCTTGGCGCGAAGGGCGATGCAGGCCCGCCTAGCTGCTCCCTCGGTCAGCATTAGCCTCTGCAAGCGTGGAGAAGAAGGAAAAGCAATAAGGAAGAAGTAAATGCAGGAAGATCCGACTGCTGCTCGTGATCGGCCCGAATCTCGGGATCTGCACCCAATGGGTGCCAGCGCCCCACATGAGATAAAAGCACTCACTCCGGCTATTAGTCGGTCGGCGGCCTTTTGGCTCAGCTCACGGGCTGGGAGTTGAAGGCAGCCACGTGAAGATTGTGATATTCACGAAAATCTGACGGGTGCGAATAAGAATAAGATTGCCGCCAAGGCTGCTAAAAGTTCAAGCCACCTGCTCGGCCATGAGCCGACTCGAAACTCGGGGACTACACCCAGTGGGTGCGCTGACACACCCCCACGGAAGAAATCAAGAAAGAAATCGACCAAGGCGGAAGACTCACCCGGATGACCGCTCGCGTAGCAAGAAACTCCTGGGTGTACCGTTGCAGTGAGGCAGCCTGGGTCTGAAGCCGACGTCGGACCTCCTGCGCTGCCACGTTCAGCTCGGTCGTTCCACGCTGGCGTCCACTTTCGGACGTCTTGGCGCTGGCCGCCTCCAGTCTGGCCCGTCGGTGGCGCCCGCAGCTCTCTGCGACTCCAGCGCCGAGGCGCCTCTCCCGCAGCGCGGAGAGGCGGCGGCTGCCCACGAGATCCGCCCGCCGCCGACCCGCCCCCAGCCGGCTGCTCAGGCGCCGCAGCAGGTCGGCCGCCTTGGCCCGTTCCAGTCGGCGCCGGCTGTGGCGCCTCCCCCAGGATGGTCGCGTCATCCTCCCTCCTCTCCTCACCGGCTAGTCGCGGTCGGCTTCCTCCGACGGGGGCATGGGGATGTTGGGAGCCATGGTGCGAAGAGGAATAACGAGCCACGGAGGCTGATTACGCAGAGCCTCCGCCTCCCTCTCCGCGGTCGCGGCCTCTGCCCGGGCCTTGGCCGTTGCGTCAGTTTGCGCCTCGGCCGACTTCTCCGCCGCCTCCTGGACGGCCCTCCGCTCTTCCGCTTCCCGCTCCTCCCGCGCCTCCCGCGTGTTCCGCTCCGTTGCCTCCATGAGGTCGGCGCGGGGATCCACGCGGCGGGATCTCGAAGACCCTCCCGTCGGTCTGACTATGGAGGCGGTGTCAACCCGTTTGAGGGAAAGCGGCGCCCTGTTCAGCAAATCAAGAAGACGGCTCAGATAAGCCTCAACCAAAGAAGACAACAAAAAAGTACGAGACGTCCAACACTTACGCCGAGACCGCCTGTGGCTGCTTCACCACCTTGCGGAAGCGGGCCACTTTCGCGGCCGCCTCGTCCCGCTTGGTCGCCGCCGTGGAGCCCTTGGGTTTTTTCGGCCGGCTGCCGAAGAGACCCGGCCCGGCCCGACGTTTTTGCGCGCCACCCCGAGCAGCTGGCGCGGCAGAAGGTCCCGCGCCTTGGCGATCGGCCGCCGGCTGGCGGCGTGGGATGGCCTCAGCTTCGTCATCGTCTGGCCAGTCCCCAAAGCCGGTCGTGAGCTCGGGGCTGCCTGCCACCCCGCCGACTCCGCCTATGGCGTCTTCCATGGCGGCCGCCCCCAGATCTGGGTCGTCGGGGTCGTCCACCGTGCGGTCGGCCATAAACTGGCGCTCCGGCCCTGCGGCCCCGGCCGCCGGTCGAAGAAGGGGGTTCTTCTCAAAGACAAGCCGGCTAGTCAAAAGTCGGCCGTCACGAACCCGGCAACAAAAGAAGAAGAAAAGAAGGAAAACTCACCACAGGCGGGGGATCAGCCCGAGAATACGGCGTCTTGCCATACTGCCACTCCTCGGTGAGCTTGCGGTTGGAGATGTAATTCACCATGTAAGACACCTCGCCACGAGGCATCTCTCTGGTGCTCAGCCGGCATGGGTCGAAGCGACTGCTCGTCTGGCAGATCACGCGGCCGGCCTTGGAGCGGGAGCACCCGGCGCTCCGGCGGCGGCGACCAGGTCGGCCCCCACCAAGCCCTCCGATTGGATCATCACCCGGAGTCGGGTGACGGCGGAGTTCCCGGCCAGGAAGAGCGACCGGGCTCGGAAGGACCAAGACGGCTGCCTCCCAGCCGGCAGGCCGGCTATGTAAGCCGGCAGGTTAACGAAGTCGCCTTGCGAGGCGACGTTCTTCACGTAGAAGTATGATTGCTGCCAGAGCTTCACCGACTGGATCAGCGGGATAGGCGGAAAGGGGTTGTTGTCGATTGTCCTCCGCATGGCGATGAAGGCGCCACGGGCGGGCACACCCCGGAGAGCGGTGCCAAGCTTGCTTTGGAAGAACTCCCGAAGAGCTCAAGGGTGAGGAGAACGCCAAGAAACCCTCGCACAGGGGTGAAGGCCGGCAATGCAGCATCACCGTGTTGGGGTGAGATGATGCGGTGGAGATGGTAGAACTTCGAGGAAGGAGCGGAAGAACCCGCTTCGCCCGGTAGACCGAGGCCAGCTTGCAGGCGGCGGCGGAAGATGACCCGCTCGCCCTCCTTCAAGGCCAAGCGAAACCTCCGCCTCCGGCGCGAGGCGGGTCTTCACGAGGTCCTCGCCCGGCAACCGCCGCGTCTTGCGAAGAACGGAGAAGGGGGTAGAGGAAAGAGTGGATCGAGGGCGAGCGTGCGAGCGTCTGCCGCTCCCCCTCCTCCCCCTACTTATAGGCTCGTGCGGCAGAGCCGAGGAGGCGAGGCGTGGGGGAACGTGGGATTAACTGTTGGGGAACGTTGCAGAAAATTAAAAAATTTCCTACGGTTTCACCAAGATCTATCTATGAGTTCATCTAAGCAACGAGTCATGGGAGAGAGTTGCATCTACATACCACTTTGTAGATCGCGAGCGGAAGCGTTCAAAAGAACGGGGATGAAGTAGTCGTTCTCGCCGTGATCCTATCACCGGAGATCCTAGCGCCGAACGGACGGCACCTCCGCGTTCAACACACGCACGGACGGAGGCGTCTCCTCCTTCTTGATCCAGCAAGGGGAAGGAGAGGTTGATGATGATGGCTCAGCAGCAACACAACGGCGTGGTGGTGGTGGGCAGCAGCACTCTGGCAGGGGCCGCCAAGCACGTGACGGAGGAGGAAGAGGTGTAGCGGGGAGGGAGGCGCGGAGTTTGTGGTGTGGCTGCCCCTCCCCCTCCTATATATAGGCCCCAGGGCGCCGGCCCTTGGGGATCCCATCTCCCAAGGGGGGCGGCGGGCCAAGGGGGTGGAGTGCCCCCCAAGGCAAGTGGGCGCCCCCCCCTAGGGTTTCAACCCTAGGCGCAGGGTGGGCCAGAGGCGCACCAGCCCACTATGGGCTGGTTCCTCCCACTTCAGCCCATGGGGCCCTCCGGGATGGGTGGCCCCACCCGGTGGACCCCCGGGACCCTTCCGGTGGTCCCGGTACAATACCAGGGTGACCCCGAAACTTTCCCGATGGCCGAAATACCACTTCCTATATATAATTCTTTACCTCCGGACCGTTTGAAACTCCTCGTGGCGTCAGGGATCTCATTCGGGACTCGAACAACATTGGTATACTGCATACTCATATTCATACAACCCTAAGCGTCACCAAACCTTAAGTGTGTAGACCCTACGGGTTCGGGAGACACGTAGACATGACCAAGAGGCGGCTCTCGGGCAATAACCAACAGCGGGATCTGGATACCCATGTTGGCTCCCACATGCTCCTCGATGATCTCATCGGATGAACCACGATGTCGAGATTCAAACAACCCGTATACAATTCTCTTTGTCAATCGGTATGTTACTTGCCCGAGATTCGATCGTCGGTATCCCAATACCTCGTTCAATCTCGTTACGCAAGTCACTTTACTCGTGCAGTAATGCATGATCCGTGACGGACACTTGGTCACTTTGAGCTCATTATGATGATGCACTACCGAGTGGGCCCAGTGATACCTCTCCGCAACACGGAGTGACAAATCGATCTCGATCCGTGTCAACCCAACAGACACTTCGGAGATACCTGTAGTGCACCTTTATAGTCACCCGATTCACGTTGTGACGTTTGGTACACCCAAAGCACTAAATGACGGTATCCGGAGTTACGATCTCATGGTCTAAGGAAGAGATACTTGACATTGGAAAAGCTCTAGCAAAGCGAACTACGATCTTGTGCTATGCTTAGGATTGGGTCTTGTCCATCACATCATTCTCCTAATGATGTGATCCCGTTATCATTGACATCCAATGTCCATAGTCAGGAAACCATGACTATCTGTTGATCAACGAGCTAGTCAACTAGAGGCTCACTAGGGACATAATGTGGTCTATTTATTCACACGTGTATTACGATTTCCGGATAATACAATTATAGCATGAATAAAAGACAATTATCATGAACAAGGAAATATAATAATAATCCTTTTCTTATTGCCTCTAGGGCATATTTCCAACAGTCTCCCACATGCACTAGTCAATAATCTAGTTACATTGTGATGAATCGAACACCCATAGAGTTCTGGTGTTGATCATGTTTTGCCCGCGGAAGAGGTTTAGTCAACGGATCTGCGACATTCAGATCCGTATGCACTTTGCAAATTTCTATGTCTCCATCTTGAACATTTTCACGGATGGAATTGAGCGGCACGCTTGATGTGCCTGGTCTTCGTGTGAAACACTGGGCTCCTTGGCAAGTGCAATAGCTCCGGTGTTGTCACAGAATAGTTTGATCGGCCCGACGCATTGGGTATGACTCCTAGGTCGGTGATGAACTCCTTCACCCAAATTGCTTCATGCGCTGCCTCCGAGGTTGCCATGTACTCCGCTTCACATGTAGATCCCGCCACGACGCTCGCTTGCTTGCATTGCACCAGCCATTGCTCCACCATTCAACATATACGTATCCGGTTTGTGACTTAGAGTCATCCAGATCGTGTCGAAACTAGCATCGGCGTAACCCTTTACTGACGAGCTCTTCGTCACCTCCATAAGCGAGAAACATGTCCTTTGTCCTTTTCGGTACTTCAGGATATTCTTGACCGCTGTCCGGTGTTCCTTGCGGGATTACTTTGGTACCTTCCTACCAAACTTACGGCAAGGTTTACATCAGGTCTGGTACACAGCATGGCATACATAATAGATCCTATGGCTGAGGCATAGGGATGGCGCTCATCTCTTATTTATCTTTTGTCGTGGTCGGGCATTGAGCTGAGCTCAATCTCACACCTTTGAGACAGGCAAGAACCCTTTCTTGGACTGATCCCTTTTGAACTTCTTCAAAATCTTATCAAGGTATGTGCTTTGTGAAAGACCTATGAGGCATCTCGATCTATCTCTATAGATCTTGATGCCTAATATATAAGCAGCTTCTCCAAGGTCCTTCATTGAAAAACTTTTATTCAAGTAGGCCTTAATGCTGTCCAAGAGTTCTATATCATTTCCCATCGAAAGAATGTCATCTACATATAATATGAGAAATGCTCTGAGCTCCCACTCACTTTCTTGTAAACGAGGCTTCTCCATAAGTCGCATAAACCAAACGCTTTGATCATCTCATCAAAGCGAATGTTCCAACTCCGAGATGCTTGCACCAGCCCATAAATGGATCGCTGGAGCTTGCATACTTTGTTAGCATTCTTAGGATCGACAAAACCTTCCGGCTGCATCATATACAGCTCTTCCTTAAGATAACCGTTAAGGAACGCTGTTTTGACGTCCATCTGCCATATCTCATAATCATAGTATGCGGCAATTGCTAACATGATTCGGACGGACTTAAGCTTCCCTACGGGAGACAAAGTCTCATCGTAGTCAATCCCTTGAACTTGCCGATAACCCTTAGCGACAAGTCGATCTTTATAGATGGTGACATTACCATCCGCGTCCGTCTTCTTCTTAAAGATCCATTTGTTTTCTATCGCTCGCCTATCATCGGGCAAGTCTGTCAAAGTCCATACTTTGTTTTCATACATGGATCCTATCTCGGATTGCATGGCTTCAAGCCATTTGTTGGAATCTGGGCCCGCCATCGCTTCTTCATAGTTTGAAGGTTCACCGTTGTCTAACAACATGATTTCCAGGACAGGGTTGCCGTACCACTGCAGTGCGGGCGTGTCCTAGTGGACCTCTGAAGTTCAGTAGCAACTTGATCCAAGTACCTTGATCATCATCATTAATTTCCTCTCCGGTGGGTGTAGGTACCACGGGAACATTTTCTGAGCTGCACTACTTTCCGGTTCAAGAGGTAGTACTTCATCGAAGTTCTACTTTCCTCCCACTTACTCCTTTCGAGAGAAACTCTTTTTCGAGAAAGGATCCGTTCTTGGCAACAAAGATCTTGCCTTCAGATCTAAGGTAGAAGGTATACCCAATGGTTTCCTTAGGGTATCCTATGAAGACGCATTTTCCGATTTGGGTTCGAGCTTTTCAGGTTGAAGTTTCTTGACATAAGCATCGCATCCCCAAACTTTTAGAAATGACAGCTTAGGTTTCTTCCCAAACCATAATTCATACGGTGTCGTCTCAGCGGATTTAGGCGGTGCCCTATTTAAAGTGAATGTAGCTGTCTCTAGGCGTATCCCCAAAATGATAGCGGTAAATCTGTAAGAGACATCATAGATCGCACCATATCCAATAGAGTGCGATTACGACGTTCGGACACACCGTTACGCTGAGGTGTTCCAGGCGGCGTGAGTTGTGAAACGATTCCACATTTCCTCAAGTGTGTACCAAATTCATGACTTAAATATTCTCCTCCACGATCTGATCATAAGAACATTTTTTTTCGGTCACGTTGATTCTCTACCTCATTCTAAAATTCCTTGAACTTTTCAAAGGTCTCAGACTTGTGTTTCATCAAGTAGACATACCCATATCTACTTAAGTCGTCTGTGAGAGTGAGAACATAATGATATCCTCCGCGAGCCTCAACGCTCATTGGACCGCACACATCGGTATGTATGATTTCCAGTAAGTTGGTTGCTCGCTCCATTGTTCGGAGAAGCGGAGTCTTGGTCATTTGCCCATAAGGCATGGTTCGCATGTGTCAATGATTCATAATCGAGAGACTCTAAAGTCCATCGAATGGAGCTTCTTCATGCGCTTGACACCAATGTGACCAAGCGGCGAGTGCCACAAGTATGTGGGACTATCGTTATCAACTTTACATCTTTTGGTATTCACACTATGAATATGTGTAATATTACGTTCGAGATTCATTAAGAATAAACCATTGACCATCGGAACATGACCATAAAACATATCTCTCATATAAATAGAACAACCATTATTCTCGGTTTAAATGAGTAGCCATCTCGCATTAAGCGAGATCCGATACAATGTTCATGCTCAAACTTGGCACCAAATAACAATTATTGAGGTTTAAAACTAATCCGTAGGTAAATGTAGAGGCAGCATGCCGACGGCGATCACATCGACCTTGGAACCATTCCCGCAGCGCATCGTCACCTCGTCCTTCGCCAGTCTCCGTTTATTCCGCAGCTCCTGCTGTGAGTTACAAATATGAGCAACGGCACGGTATCAAATACCGGGAGTTACTACGAGTCTGGTAAGGTACACATCAATTACATGTATATCAAATATACCTTTAGTGTTGCCGGCCTTCTTGTCCGCTAAGTATTTGGGGCAGTTCCGCTTCGGTGGCCCTTCCTTTGCAATAAAAGCACTCTATCTCAGGTTTGGGTCCATTCTTTGACTTCTTCCGGCAACTTGCTTGCGGGCGGCAACCTCCTTGCCGTCCTTCTTGAAGTTCTTCTTGCCCTTGCCCTTCTTGAACTTAGTGGTTTTATTGACCATCAACACTTGATGTTCTTTCTTGATTTCAACCTCTGCTGACTTTAGCATTGAGAATACTTGGGAATGGTCTTCACCATCCCTGCATATTGTAGTTCATCACAAAGCTCTTGTGGCTTGGTGGGAGCGATGAAGGATTCTGTCAATGACCGCCTCGTCCGGGAGGTTTATGTCCAGTGGGACGGCGGTTGTGCAACCCGGACATTTTGAGTATGTGCTCACCGATGAGAACTGTTTTCCTCCATCTTACAACTATAGAACTTGTCGGAGACTTCATATCTCTCGACCGGGCATGAGCTTGGAAAACTAGTTTCAGCTCCTCGAACATCTCATATGCTCCGTGTTGCTCAAAAGCGCTTTTGGAGCCCGGTTCTAAGCTGTAAAGCATGCCGCCTTTGAGCGAGGGAGTAATCATCAAGACGAGACTGCCAAGCATTCATAATGTCTTGGTTCTGGGACGGTGCATCACCTAGCGGTCCTTCTAGGACATATTGTTTCTGGCAGCTATGAGGATGATCCTCGGGTTCCGGACCCAGTCCGTATAGTTGCTGCCATCATCTTTCGACTTGGTTTTCTCTAGGAGCAGCGTTGAAGTTCATGTTGACATGAGCGTTGGCCATTTGATCTACAAGACATATTTGCAAAGGTTTTAGACTAAGTTCATGATAATTAAGTTCATCTAATCAAATTATTTTAATGAACTCCCACTCAGATTAGACATCCTCTAGTCATCTAAGTGTTACACGATCCGAGTCGACTAGGCCGTGTCCGATCATCACGTGAGACGGACTAGTCATCATCGGTGAACATCTCCATGTTGATCGTATCTTCCATACGACTCGTGTTTGACCTTTCGGTCTCCGTGTTCCGAGGTCATGTCTGTACATGCTAGGCTCGTCAAGTTAACCCTAAGTGTTTTGCATGTGTAAAACTGTCTTACACCGTTGTATGTGAGCGTAAGGATCTATCACACCCGACCATCACGTGGTGCTTGAGCGACGAACTTTAGCAACGGCGCATAGTTAGGGAGAACACTTCTTGATATTGTTGTAAGGATCATCTTATTTACTACCGTCGTTCTAAGTAAACAAGATGCATAAACATAATAAACATCACATGCAATTATATAGTAGTGACATGATATGGCCAATATCATATAGCTCCATTGATCTCCATCTTGGGGCTCCATGATCATCTTGTCACGGCATGACACCATGATCTCCATCATCATGATCTCCATCATCGTGTCTTCATGAAGTTGTCACGCCAACGAATACTTCTACTTCTATGGCTAACGCGTTTAGCAATAAAGTAAAGTAATTTACATGGCGTTCTTCAATGACACGCAGGTTATACAAAAAATAAAGACAACTCCTATGGCTCCTGCCGGTTGTCATACTCATCGACATGCAAGTCGTGATTCCTATTACAAGAACATGATCTCATACATCACAATATGTCATTCATCATTCATCACAACTTCTGGCCATATCACATCACATGACAATTGCTGCAAAAACAAGTTAGACGTCCTCTAATTGTTATTGCATCTTTTACGTGGCTGTAATTGGGTTCTAGCAAGAACGTTTTTATTACCTACGAATAACCACAACGTGATTTTGTCAACTTCTATTTACCCTTCATAAGGACCCTTTTCATCGAATCCGCTCCAACTAAAGTGGGAGAGACAGACACCCGCCAGCCACCTTATGCAACTAGTGCATGTTAGTCGGTGGAACCGGTCTCACGTAAGCGTACGTGTAAGGTTGGTCCGGGCCGCTTCATCCCACAATACCGTTGAAGCAAGATAAGACTAGTAGCGGCAAGCAAGTTGACAAGATCTACGCCCACAACAAAATTGTGTTCTACTCGTGCAATAGAGAACTACGTATAGACCTAGCTCATGACGCCACTGTTGGGGAACTTTGCAGAAAATTAAAATTTTTCCTACGGTTTCACCAAGATCTATCTATGAGTTCATCTAAGCAACGAGTCATGGGAGAGAGATTGCATCTACATACCACTTTGTAGATCGCGAGCAGAAGCGTTCAAAAGAACGGGGATGAAGTAGTCGTTCTCGCCGTGATCCTATCACCGGAGATCCTAGCGCCGAGCAGACGGCACCTCCTCATTCAACACGTGCGGGGACGGAGGCGTCTCCTCCTTCTTGATCCAGCAAGGGGGAAGGAGAGGTTGATGATGATGGCTCCAGCAGCAGCACAACGGCGTGGTGGTGGTGGAGCAGCAGCACTCCGGGGATCCCATCTCCCAAGGGGGGCGGCGGCCAAGGGGGGTGGAGTGCCCCCCAAGGCAAGTGGGGCGCCCCTCCCCCCACCCTAGGGTTTCAACCCTAGGCGCAGGGGGTGGGCCAAGGGGGGCGCACCAGCCCACTATGGGCTGGTTCCCCTCCCCACTTCAGCCCATGGGGCCCTCCGGGATGGGTGGCCCCACCCGGTGGACCCCCGGAACCCTTCCGGTGGTCCCGGTACAATACCGGGTGACCCCGAAACTTTCCCGATGGCCGAAATACCACTTCCTATATATAATTCTTTACCTCCGGACCATTCCGAAACTCCTCGTGACGTCCGGGATCTCATCCGGGACTCCTAACAACATTCGGTATACTGCATACTCATATTCACACAACCCTAGCGTCGCCGAACCTTAAGTGTGTAGACCCTACGGGTTCGGGAGACACGTAGACATGACCGAGACGGCTCTCGGGTAATAACCAACAGCGGGATCTGGATACCCATGTTGGCTCCCACATGCTCCTCGATGATCTCATCGGATGAACCACGATGTCGAGGATTCAAACAACCCGTATACAATTCCCTTTGTCAATCGGTATGTTACTTGCCGAGATTCGATCGTCGGTATCCCAATACCTCGTTCAATCTTGTTACCGCAAGTCACTTTACTCGCACCGTAATGCATGATCCGTGACCGGACACTTGGTCACTTTGAGCTCATTATGATGATGCACTACCGAGTGGGCCCGATGATACCTCTCCGCAACACGGAGTGACAAATCCTAGTCTCGATCCGTGTCAACCCAATGACACTTTCGGAGATACCTGTAGTGCACCTTTATAGTCACCCGATTACGTTGTGACGTTTGGTACACCCAAAGCACTCAGACGGTATCCGGGAGTTACACGATCTCATGGTCTAAGGAAGAGATACTTGACATTGGAAAAGCTCTAGCAAAACGAACTACGATCTTGTGCTATGCTTAGGATTGGGTCTTGTCCATCACATCATTCTCCTAATGATGTGATCCCGTTATCATTGACATCCAATGTCCATAGTCAGGAAACCATGACTATCTGTTGATCAACGAGCTAGTCAACTAGAGGCTCACTAGGGACATAATGTGGTCTATTTATTCACACGTGTATTACGATTTCCGGATAATACAATTATAGCATGAATAAAAGACAATTATCATGAACAAGGAAATATAATAATAATCCTTTTATTATTGCCTCTAGGGCATATTTCCAACATTAACTGCACCCACTCCCCCCACGTCCCGCGATTATTGCGCCCTAAAGGCATGATGAAACCGCCGCGGGAAGGCGAGCATTCCGTTCGGGCCGCAGAGGATCCGCACATGGGCCAAGGCCTAGGTATGGTGGGCCCCAGCCTGCGGCGACGTACCGTCACACGCGTGGGCTGGCAGGCCTTTCAGGCCATGTGGCGCATAGGGTGGCGCGCGGTAAACGCGCGATTCAGAGCGCGTTCTCACCTTCTGGCTGCGGAACTTCCCGAAGACGGCACACCCACTCAAGGCCGGCTCCTAGCTGCCGGCTCCTCAGGATAGGAAGCTGATCGAGCTTCTTGTCCTCCTTTCAGCCTCGAAGCTCAGTCAGCTTCGGGGACTACTGTCAGAGTAAACGACCACGGATAGCCTAGCCGGCTCCCCCTGGGACTTCTGAAAAAAATTACAAGCCAATCAAGCCATCAAACATCCAAGACGCAGGGCTGCCTTCCCCCGGCCGGCTGCCCCTCAGGCCGGCTGTCAGGAGGCGGCCTGGCCCCAAAACCTATAGGAAGAAGGCCACAAGAGGGCCGGCTTCCAAGGAGCCGGCTACTAGAGGGCCGACTCTGCGAAGCCGGCCACGAGAAGCCGACTCCACAAAGCCGACCTCCCAGCAAGCGACCAAGGCCGCACCCTCGGAATCTGCACCCACATAACGGTGATGAGACGGGGCGTGGCTACAGTGAAGCCTGCCACCCCTGCATCACGGAGCGTGCGTGGCTACAGTACGTCGTACGGGGCATCCATCACCCGTCCGGCGCGGCACTGCTACCATGTTGACCATGACATCACCCACGACAGGCTGTCAATACGACCATGGTGGCGGCCCCCCCGGTCGAGAGATGCCCGAGCGGCTCGGCCTCCCGGTCGGCTCGAGATATGGCCGGCTTCCCATAGCCGGCTTGTTCCCTCCCTCGAAGGAAGCGCCTCATTAAGGAGACAAGACGAGTTGAGACTACAGTGATCGCCGCCAAGGCGGCGGCACTGTAGCCATGCTTACACCGACAAAGCCCTCGTCATCAGGATTGAGGCAACAGTAACCAGCGCCCGACAAGGCCCTCAGCGGTGGGGCCAGCTTGTCGACCAAGAAGCCGGCAGTCGGCGGGCCCCATCGGCCGGCGGAGAAGCCGACGAGCGTAGACACTGACAGCTAGGGCCCGCGCCCAGCCGGATTACCATTGTACCCCTGGGGGGTAGGCCTATATAAAACCCCAGGGCACCCATGCAAAGGGTTGATCTCTTAGAGTTTTAGACACCACATAGAGGGAAGAGGAGAGCTAGTCGTGCCCTTCTTCTTCCTCTCACCGAACAGCTCAAGGAGCCTCTTGTAGCCACTTGTTCATCTAGTGATCATGTGGAGACCCCGCAGAGCAGTAGTAGGGGTGTTATCTCCACGGATAGCCCCGAAGCTGGGTAAGATTCGTCGGCGTGCATGTCTTCGCCTCATCCCGTTTCCAGGCACCGGCCACGTCTTATTGGCTCCCACTATGATAAGCCACCCGTTGGCATATGTCGCACCTACCACCCGACACTCTTGTTAGTACCTGTTGTCCTGTATCACTGTACTTGCATACATACCTGGTTCATTATGTGACAGCAGTATTTATGATAGCTTGCTTATCAATTGTTCGCTCCAAATTATCTGATCTGTATGAATGGTTACATTAGTGTAGAATATATCCAATGCCAATGTTTTTTTAGCTCTGCAGTATTCTTGTAAGTACATGTTGTCCTTTATCAGTGTACTTATAATGACAGGTAATTGTTCATGTACCATTACTCTGCAGCTTATTTTCCTTTGCCCTCCATTTTCTACACATCAGATCTATATTTACTCTTACCATAAGGTTGGTACTGAAGAAGTTTAGCTGTGCATTGCCCTTGGTTGTACCTTTTGCCTGTATCGTTGCACTTACATTTATAGCTACTTGGTTATGTATCATCACTCTTCATCTTATCTTAAATATTCTCCATTTTTTCGTATATTATCACATCTATATTTACTCTTAACAAAATGTAGAATAAAGGCAATGCTTTTGAAGAAGATTCGTGGTAAACTTCTTGAATTGCCCCCCCATCAGCATGGACAAGGCCTTTATAGAGTCTGTCTTCACCAATAATGTAAGTTTGTCCATCTCAAGCCTTCAAACTTTGTTATATATATTTGGTTAGGCATGACTGCAACAACTGTTTATTTTTGGTGTTTGCATCAAATTGCTTATTTAAAGTTTATTATGTAGTTCATAAACAAAAGTTTGTCCTTCCTCAATTTAAGTTTTCAGTTGTACAACCAAATTCCTTCTTCATACCATGTAAATTAAACTATCTGAGCAAGTGATCTTCTTTTGCCTTTGCATGTATATACATTCTTCATCCGTAACCCGGTGGTGTGGTGAACCTACCCACTACAAAGACACAATGTCATATTCTGCAATGTCTTAACTATGAACAATGTCATATCATTCTACTATTATTTAAACCGTCTCTTTATTTGCCAATTTGAAATGGTATAAATTGATAGCACACTAACCATTGATACTTATGGGTTCTTGATCTGTAATCCAGTGTTGTCGTGAAGCTGTCAACTCCTTCACAATGTCACTTCCTACCATGTCTTGACCTGAACAATACCATATTGTGTTAATGCAATTTTAAAGCTGTGTCACTTTATTAAATCAAGAAGAAATGTTATGAATTGTCAACCTTGATACTTTTACGTGCAAAACCTGTCATCCACATTCGCTTGTTTATATTTGAGTGAGGAAGATATAAGTGTTGAACAAGCGCGATCTCATCATCTTGCTCACCGCTGCTTGCGCTGCAGCTCCCAATGAGGCTAACCTTTCTTGAACTCTATTGAAGTCTTGTCGGTTTTGTATATTATTTTGTCGGCGTGTTTATTTGCAATTGGTGGCGATCTTTGATGCCCGATGTATGTAATCATTGTCTGCTTGTGCTTTATTATCATAGTGGCGAACTTTGATGCCCAAGTGGATGTAATATGCGTAATTTCTTTATTGTATAATCTAGGTTTTTCATATTCACGATGCTGCAGTTATTTTATCTGATATATATCATGTCTTCGCGATAAACCGCCAAACCGTAAAATTACGGTACATAATCGGGCCGTCATGCAATCACGATGTAGGTTGGGCCCGAAACAGCTCACGGCCTGCGGCAGCCGAAATGAACCCCGCCCATGATTGTGCGAATCAAATCACGGGCTTTTAATAGGCCAAAATTGTCTCGTTCCTTGTTTGGCCCAATCGGATATCGGTGCGGCGGGCGGATGCAAATCGGGCCGTAGTTAGGCCCAACTATATGACGGGCTTTTAACGGCGAAATTAATATAGGGCGAAATGTTAAACGGGCCCTTAACAGCCAAAACTAATATCGGGCGAATTACTAAGTGGGCCTTTAGAAAGTGGGCGAAAAGCGTAGTGTCCGGTTGTCGGGCGAATTTGATATGGGCCATAATTGAGCCCAAAGCCTCTTAAAGGGCGGACGATCTGGGCCATAATTTGCCCGAACGTGGTAGGCTTATAACGGGCGGATCTCATATGGGCCACTTTTAGGCCGGAACGTGGCAGGCCATTAATGGACCGGATCGAGATATGGGCGGCATTTGGCCCAAAACATGGCACCAGTTAATGGGCGGCCTACTAGGGTCCTCAAAATCTTGTGGGCCTCTGGTTGGGCCGGCCCATTAATGTCGGGCGAAATCTCGTGGGCCTTTAGTGGGCCAGCCCATTATGATCCATAAGAATCTTGTGGGCCTTTACAGGCGGCCCATTATAGGACACAAAAATCTTGTGGGCCTTTAGCTGGGCCGGCCCATTATGGCCCGCAAAATCTCGTGGGCCTTTAGCTGGGCCGGCCCATTATGGTCCGCAATATCTTGTGGGCCTTTAACTGGGTCGGCCCATTATGGTCCGCAAAATCTTGTGGGCCTTTAGCTGGGCCGGCCCATTATGGTCCGCAAAACTTGTGGGCCTTTAATTGGGCCGGCCCAATTAAACTTGTTGGGTCGTGCCACGTGTCGACGTATCATAGGCGCCTTTTGTCCAATGAGTGGATGACATCTGTCCCAGCGGTGAGCCGACACGTGTTTCCTCCATCCAATGATGATTTTACACGTGGAAAATCCCCATTGGTCGGGGCTGTTAACGGGTTATTAGATCCAAAACCCGACCCAGTAGCTTAACGGCGTTCCGTTACGGTGGATGCCACGTGTCGGTCACCCTTGACGAAAGCACTTCTGTGACGCGTGATTTATCGTCATGGAAGCGGACACTTCCGTGATGATAATTTTCGTAATGTCATGGAACACTTCTACGACAGCACAGGTATGACTATCTTGATTTTGTCATAAATTTTTCAAGGATGTACATGCATGACAAAAAACGCGACCTACTGTGACAAACACGTATCATCACGGAAGTTTATTTTTTTGTAGTGATAAGGGACACTTTCCAGAACGTTTCAGACTCCGAAAAGGAATAGGTGTGTGGTACGGTAACTCAACTGACTCCAAAATAGTTCTAACGGCAATTTTTCTCCGTTTTGGAATAATTAAGAATTTTGGAAAGCAAGAAGTAATCCGGGAAGGACACGAGGCCTCCACGAGGGTGGAGGCCCCCCCCCCTACTGGGCGCGCCCCTGATACGTCTTCGTCGTATCTACTTTTCCAAACACTTTTGTCCTTGTTTTGGACTCTAAGTTGTATGATTTGAATGGAACTAACCGGACTGACGCTGTTTTCTGCAGAATTGCCATGATGTTGTTTTATGTGCAGAAAACAAAGTTCTCGGAATGACCTGAAACTCCACGGAATATCTTAGAATAAATAATAAAAATCCTCGCCAAAGATGAAGACCAGGGGGCCCACACCCTGTCCACGAGGGTGGGGGGTGCCCCCCCCCTCCTGGGTGCGCCCCCCTACGTCGTGGGCCCCCTGGACACCCTCCGACGCCAACTCCAACTCTATTTATTGGGTTTCGGGGAGAAAAAAATCAGAGAGAAGAAATCATTGTGTTTTACGATACGGAGCCGCCGCCAAGCCCTAATCTCTCTCGGGAGGGCTGATCTGGATTCCGTTCGGGGCTCCGGAGAGGGGGATTCATCGCCGTCGTCATCATCAACCATCCTCCATCACCAATTTCATGATGCTCACCGCCGTGCGTGAGTAATTCCATCGTAGGCTTGCTAGACGGTGATGGGTTGGATGAGATTTATCATGTAATCGAGTTAGCTTTGTTAGGGTTTGATCCCTAGTATCCACTATGTTCTGAGATTGATGTTGCTATGACTTTGCTATGCTTAATGCTTGTCACTAGGGCCCGAGTGCCATGAATTCAGATCTGAACCTATTATGTTTTCATGAATATATGTGTGTTCTCGATCCTATCTTGCAAGTCTATAGTCACCTATTATGTGTTATGATCCGACAACCCCGTAGTGACAATAATCGGGATACTTCTCGGTGATGACCATAGTTTGAGGAGTTCATGTATTCACTATGTGCTAATGCTTTGTTCCGGTTCTCTATTAAAAGGAGGCCTTAATATCCCTTAGTTTCCAATAGGACCCCGCTGCCACGGGAGGGTAGGACAAAAGATGTCATGCAAGTTCTTTTCCATAAGCACGTATGACTATATTCGAATACATGCCTACATTACATTGATGAATTGGAGCTAGTTTCGTGTCACCCTATGTTATGATCGTTACATGACGAACCGCATCCGCATAATTATCCATCACGATCCGGTGCCTACGAGCTTTCCATATACTGGTTACGCTTATTTAATTTTCCGTTGCTACTGTTACAATCACTACAAAAATACCAAAAACATTGCTTTTGCCGTCTTTACTTTTGTTACCGTTACCACCACTATCATATTACTTTGCTACTAAACACTTTGCTGCAGATACTAAGTTTCCAGGTGTGGTTGAATTTAGCTGCTAATACTTGAGAATATTCTTTGGCTCCCCTTGCGTCGAATCAATGAATTTGGGTTGAATACTCTACCCTCGAAAACTGTTGCGATCCCCTATACTTGTGGGTTATCAAGACCTTTTACTGGCGCCGTTGCTGGGGAGCATAGCTCTATTCTTTGAGTCACTTGGGATTTATATCTGCTGGACACTATGAAGAACTTGAAAGACACTAAGACAACAATTTATCCCTCAACTACGGGGAGGTAAGGAACCGCCATCTAGCTCGCACTTGATTCACCTTCATTATGAGTAAGCTAGCGACACCTAAACCTGCTTCGCTATTCGTTCGATATGTCGCATATTATTGATGATGCCATTCGCTATGCATGATACTTATGATGAAACTACTTCTATGCTTGATACTACTGTGCCCCTTGGTGAGTTTCTAGATGAACAAATTTCTAGGTCTAGAGAAAGAGAAATTATTGAAACTGAATACAATGATGAAAGTGATGATGAAAATATGCCTGCTATTCCTGAGGGTTATCTTTTTGATGCAGAATCTTCTGCGGCTATTTTTGCTGCCGGGATAGATATGAACTTAAGAGGTTGCTAGTTAAATGGAGTAAAGAATCTCTTAGAGATAGGATGAGACCTGACCGCTTTTGCTACTTCACCTATCTCGTGTTCTGATAAGGATTATGAATTCTCTGTTGATCCGATATAATTACTTTGGTTGAATCTGATCCTTTTATGGCTATGAATCAAACTGTTGTGGCACATCTTACTAAGTTAAATGATATAGCTGCCCTGTTTACTAATGATGAGAGATCGCGCTACTTTTATATACTCAAAATATTTCCGTTCTCATTAAAGGGTGATGCTAAGATATGGTTTAATTCTCTTGATCCTGGTTGTGTGCGTAGTCCCCAGGATATGATTTATTACTTCTCTGCTAAATATTTCCCTGCTCATAAGAAACAAGCTGCTTTGAGGGAAATATACAACTTCGTGCAAATTGAAGAAGAGAGTCTCCCACAAGCTTGGGGGAGGCTTCTCAAGCTACTTAATGCTTTTCCTGATCATCCTCTTAAGAAACCTGAAATACTTGATATCTTTTATAATGGACTAACCGATGCTTCAACAGATTACCTGGATAGTTGTGTTGGTTCTCTTTTCAGGGAAAGAACACCGGATGAAGCTGAAATTCTATTGAATAATATGTTGACAAATGAAAATAATTGGGCACCTCTGAGCCAACTCCCGAGCCAGCTCTGAGCCAATTCATGAGCCTATTCCTAAACCAACTCCAAAGAAGAGAGGTGTTCTATTTCTCATCCCAAGATATGCAAGAGGCAAAGAAATCTATGAAAGAAAAAGGTATTAAAGCTGAAGATGTTAAGAATTTACCTCCTATTGAAGAAATACATGGTCTTAATCTACCGCCTGTTGAAGAAGTGTATCATCTCAATTCTTTATTCACTGAAGAACCTCCTGATCCCGATATCCCGACACAGGTAGTAAAGGTAAATTCTCTCTATAGATATGATAAAGCTGAAGTCCCTCCTACTAAAATTGTTAGTCAGTGCTTGGATGAGTTTGATAACTTTATGTTTAAGCAAGATGACTTTAATGCTTATTTTGGTAGACAATTAAAACAGAATAAATTTATGATTAAACGCTTGAGTGATTATATGGCTAATATTAGAGGTGAACTTAAGCTTGTTAGCAAACATGATTCTATGGTTACCACTCAAGTAGAACAAGTACTTAAAGCTTAGAAAGAAGTGCTTGATGAAATGAATAGTAAGAAAAATGATTAGGCTGTTAGAGTGGCTACTAGAACTGGTAGAATGACTCAGGAACCTTTGTATCCTGAAGGCCACCCTAAGAGAATCGAGCAAGATTCTCAGAGAAATAATATTGATATGCCAAGTTCTTCTAAAAGGAAGAAAAATAAAAATGATAGGACTTTGCAAACTTCTAGTGAACCTATTGCTGAATCACCTGATAATCCAAATGATATCTCTATTTCGATTTGAAACACAACTGTAATGAACATGAACCTAGTGAAAATGTTAATGATGATGTTCATGATGATGCTCAACCTAGTAATGATAATGAAGTAGAAGTTGAACCTGCTGTTGATCTTGATAACCCACAATCAAAGAATCAACGTTATGATAAAAGAGACTTTGTTGCTAGGAAACATGGTAAAGAAAGAGAACCATGGGTTCAGAAACCCATGCCTTTTCCTCCCAAACCATCCAAGAAAAAGGATGATGAGGATTTTGAGCGCTTTGCTGAAATGGTTAGACCTATCTTTTTGCGTATGCGATTGACTGATATGCTCAAAATGAATCCTTATGCTAAATATATGAAAGATATTGTTACAAATAAAAGAAAGATACCGGAAGCTGAAATTTCCACCATGCTTGCTAATTATACTTTTAAGGGTGGAATACCAAAGAAACTTGGAGATCCAGGAGTACCTACTATACCATGCTCCATTAAGAGAAATTATGTTAAAACTGCTTTATGTGATCTTGGAGCCGGTGTTAGTGTTATGCCTATCTCTTTATATCGTAGACTTGAATTGAATAAGTTGACACCTACTAAAATATCTTTGCAAATGGCTGATAAATCAACTGCTATACTTGTCGGTATTTTTGAGGATGTGTCTGTTGTGGTTGCAAACGTTACTATTTTAACGGACTTCGTTATTCTTGATATTCCCAAGGACGATAGTATGTCTATTATTCTTGAAAGACCTTTCCTTAATACTGCAGGGGCTGTTATTGATTGCAAGAAAGGCAATGTCAATTTTCATGTTAATGGTAATGAGCATACGGTACACTTTCCGAGGAAACAACCTCAAGTTCATAGTATCAATTCTATTGGAAAAATTCCATCGATTATATTTGGAGGTTTTGAATTTCCTCTCCCTACTGTCAAGAAGAAATATGATATACTTATTATTGGGGATGTCCATATCCCCGTTGAGATAACATAGTGTTATTCGAAATTTCTCCGGTTCCATGTTAATCGGAATGAGTTTGTTAACAAGACTTGATCAACCTTGTTAGTGGATTCCTTTTGATGAGCATGAGATGGATGAAACTAGAAGCACAACCTTCTGTACCCTCTTTATATTTTCTATTATTTAGTAGAAATAAAGTAAAATAGTATTTTTCTGTCTGTTTCCTGATTTATCCGTGCAATATAAAAATATCCCGAAAATAGAAGTCCTTAGAATGCCATGCCAATTTAATATGATTTTTTTGGGAATATTTGAGGATTTTTAGTGCAAAATTACATGGGGAGCAGCCACTGCCACGAGGGTGGAGCGCGCCCTACCCCCGGGCGCGCCCGCCTCATGGGCCCACGGTGGCCCTCCTCCACTTATCCATGCACCCATCTTCTTCCTCTGCCTCACACAAACCCGAAAAACCAACTCAAGCACGAGTTCCAGCCACTTTTGCTGTGATTTTCGATCTCCTTGCTCAAAGCACCTCTCGCAAAACTGCTTGGGGAGATTGTTCCTTGGTATGTGACTCCTCCATTGGTCCAATTATTTTTTGTTCTAGTGCTTTATTCTTTGCAAATTTGTGCTGCATAGGTGACCATGTTCTTGAGCTTGCATGTCAAATTTATATGGTTCCAAGTAGTTCTAATGCTTGATATATGCTCTAGGCACTTGTATGAGTAGTTGCTATCAGTTTTATTGAAGTTCGTTCACTTTTGTTTGAAGTTACTAAAAATTTCAGATTATTTCAGAAATAATGAAGAGACTTTTGAGGGGCTCGTCGAGACGAAGCTCGAAGGAAAGACAAAAGGAAGAAGAGCAGAAGCCCAAATTTAATTTGCCTCGCACCACGGAGGTCCGGCCTTGTGAATGGCCTTCCGATGACTTCTTGAGGAGAGCCGGGATTTATGAGGATTTCTATCTATTAATTGAGAACGCCGGCCTCACTGACTTCCTCCGCGACCAACGTCATCAAGATTCTTACTCACAAATACTTTTGTGCGAACTTCTACTTTTTCCCTAAGAAATCACCTCCAACAAGAGAGTTTCATTTATATGACGTTGTTAAGGAGATGACATTAGCTGAATTTTTGAGGTTTGCAAAATACCCTTTGAGGGCACCTTAGATGAACCACGCCGTAATGAAGTGGAAGCTTTTATTAACACTATCACTGTGGGAGAAACCAGGAAGGTTTCTGATGCAAGAATTACTAGCATACATTTTTCCTGTTTTACGCTACTTTGTCTTATTTGCTAGTCGTTGCTTGATTGGTCATGAAACTGTGGAAACCTTAGTGTTCCTGATATTATTATTTTGTTCCATGGTTTATACCGCAATAACTCTGTTAGTATGGGTGGAATTGTTGCTAGACGGTTAAGTCGAACTGCATTAAGGGCCCCATCTTTGGAGGCATTTATGCTTCACGCCTAGCTGAATATTTGAAATACCTATTAGGCATGAGGAGAAAGAAGAAACAGCGCTGCCCGTGCTTATTTAGACTATAAGAGTATGCTAGCGCATGATTTTCTTGTTAAGAGTCATGAAGGGAGCTCAAATATAAATTGTACTTTGATAAACATCACCCGAGACTATTACTTTGCTGCTCCCTCTTTGTTTAACTTGTCTACAAGTCCTTACATTGTTCCGTAGGCATGCCTGTTCAAGCCTATCGGAATCCTGCACCAGCCCCGAACCGGAACCACAAGATGAGCCTCCACGACAGTCTGCTTATTCTTGGGATCCCGAGGCGGTTGCCAACCAATGGCGATCGAGTCCTCTTCATCACATTATGATCCCAACTATTCTTCATCGCAGATGACGACCCAGCTACACCTACGGGTATCCGCCAGCTATCCTAGCAATAGACCAACTTAGGCCAAAAGCCTAAGCTTGGGGAGTACGATTTTCACCGACATTACATTTATGTTCACACACACTCATTGCTAGATGTCGGTGATCATACTCTTTCACTGTAATATCCATGCTAGTTTATTTTCTTTTTCCTGCTTTCTTCTTGTGTGTTTAATAAACCTTAAGAAAAACAAAAAAAATTAGTGGTAGTTTATTTCTTTGATGTAGTAATTAAAAAGAAAACCCAAAAATATTTCCCGTTCTTATTTTTCTTGTTGGGAGCTTTCCCGTGTAAATAGTTTTATTTCTTTTCTTTTCTTTGGGGGTCAGTAGGAGAAGACCGTGATTAAATTGTTGAAGTGGCTCCTATACGCATCATTGTTGATTTAACCAAGAGCCCATATTGCCTTGTCTTCTCCTGTTTATTGAATGCTCGCAGATTCCAGCTTAGTCCAATGCACGTGCACTCTTATTATTATTCACATCGTTCGGTCGTGCAAGTGAAAGGCAATTATGATGATATATGATGGACTGACTAAGATGGGAAAGGCTGGTATGAACTCGACCTCTTTTGTTTTTGTAAATATGATGAGTTCATCGTTCTTGATTCATCTTATTATGAATAAACATGTTTGCAATGACAATTAGAGATCATAGTTGCTCGTGACATGCTTGGTTAGCTATGAGTTATAATGGTTTACCTTGTGTGCCAACATGCTATTAAAATGGTTGTGATGTGGTATGATAGGGTGGTATCCTCCTTTGAATGATTTAAGTGACTTGACTTGGCACATGTTCACGCATGTAGTTGAAACAAATCAACATAGCCTTCACGATATTTATGTTCATGGTGGATTATATCCTACTCATGCTTGTATTCAATGTTTATTAATTTTAATGCATGTTCATGACTGTTGTCGCCTCTAGTTGGTCGCTTCAGTCTTTTGCTAGCCTTCACTTGTACTAAGCGGGAATACTGCTTGTGCATCCAATCCCTTAAACCCCAAAGTTATTCCATATGAGTCCACTATACCTTCCTATATGCGGTATCTACCTGCCATTCCAAGTAAATTTGTATGTACCAAACTCTAAACCTTCAAATAAACATTCTGTTTTGCATGCTCGAATAGCTCATATATCAACTAGGGCTGCCCTTATCTTCCATGTTAGGCGGGTTATTCTCAAGAGGAGTGGACTCCGCTCCTCACTCACGAGAAAATGGCTGGTCACCGGGATGCCCAGTCCCATGCTTTATGCAAACTAAATCAAAATAATTGCAAACAAAACTCCCCCTGGGACCCATTGAATGTTGGAGGCACTCGTTGTTTCGAGCGAGCCATGGATTGATGCTTATGGAGGAGGGGGAGTATAAACTTTACCATTCTGTTTGGGAACCGCCTATAATTTGTTTAGCATGGAAGATATCGTCATCTCTTAGTTGTTATGTTGACAATGAAAGTATGCCGCTCAAAATATAATTTATCTCTATTTCAAAATCGAGCTCTGGCACCTCTACAAATCCCTGCTTCCCTCTGCGAAGGGCCTATCTATTTACTTTTATGTTGAGTCATCACCCTCTTATTAAAAGCACTAGCTGGAGAGCACAACTGTCATTTGCATTCATTATTGTTAGTTTATATCGGGTATGACTATGATTGGATCTCTTTTACCATGAATTACAATGTCTAGTGAGTCCTTGATCTTTGAAGGTGCTCTGCATTTATGTTTTGCGGTCTCAGAAAGGGTTAGCGAGATACCATCTTGTTATATCATATTGTGATTTTTTTGAGAAAGTGTTGTCATCCGAGATTTATTATTATGACTTACTAGCTGATTATGTTATTGATATGAGTAAACATGAGACCTGAGAATTATTGCAAATGTGGTTAGTTATGATATTTGCTGAAAACCTGAATGCTGGCTTGACATAGGTACAACAACAAGAGCAAACAGAGTTTGTAAAAGTTTTTCTTTTTCTCTTTCAGTTTGTCAACTGAATTGCTTGAGCACAAGCAAGGGTTTAAGCTTGGGGGAGTTGATACGTCTCCGCCGTATCTACTTTTCCAAACACTTTTGCCCTTGTTTTGGACTCTAACTTGTATGATTTGAATGGAACTAACCCGGACTGACGCTGTTTTCAGCAGAATTGCCATGATGTTGTTTTATGTGCAGAAAACAAAAGTTCTCGGAATGACCTGAAACTCCACGGAATATCTTAGAATAAATAATAAAAATCCTCACCAAAGATGAAGACCAGGGGGCCCACACCCTATCCACGAGGGTGGGGCGCGCCCCCCTACCTCGTGGGCCCCCTGGACACCCTCCGACACCAACTCCAACTCTATTTATTGGCTTTCGGGGAGAAAAAAATCAGATAGAAGAAATCATCGCGTTTTACGATACGGAGCCGCCGCCAAGCCCTAATCTCTCTGGAGGGCTGATCTCGAGTCTGCTCGGGGCCCGGAGAGGGGATTCGTCGCCGTCGTCATCATCAACCATCCTCCATCACCAATTTCATGATGCTCACCGCCGTGTTTGAGTAATTCCATCGTAGGCTTGCTGGACGGTGATGGGTTGGATGAGATTTATCATGTAATCGAGTTAGCTTTGTTAGGGTTTGATCCTAGTATCCACTATGTTCGAGATTGATGTTGCTATGACTTTGCTATGCTTAATGCTTGTCACTAGGGCCCGAGTGCCATGAATTCAGATCTGAACCTATTATGTTTTCATGAATATATGTGTGTTCTTGATCCTATCTTGCAAGTCTATAGTCACCTATTATGTGTTATGATCCGACAACCCCGAAGTGACAATAATCGGGATACTTCTCGGTGATGACCATAGTTTGAGGAGTTCATGTATTCACTATGTGCTAATGCTTTGTTCCGGTTCTCTATTAAAAGGAGGCCTTAATATCCCTTAGTTTCCAATAGGACCCCGCTGCCACGGGAGGGTAGGACAAAAGATGTCATGCAAGTTCTTTTCCATAAGCACGTATGACTATATTCGGAATACATGCCTACATTACATTGATGAATTGGAGCTAGTTCTGTGTCACCCTATGTTATGACTGTTACATGACGAACCGCATCCGGCATAATCATCCATCACTGATCCGGTGCCTACGAGCTTTCCATATACTGGTTTACGCTTATTTACTTTTCCGTTGCTATTGTTACAATCACTACAAAAATACCAAAAACATTACTTTTGCTGTCTTTACTTTTGTTACCGTTACCACCACTATCATATTACCTTGCTACTAAACACTTTGCTGCAGATACTAAGTTTCCAGGTGTGGTTGAATTGACAACTCGGCTGCTAATACTTGAGAATATTCTTTGGTTCCCCTTGTGTCGAATCAATAAATTTGGGTTGAATACTCTACCCTCGAAAACTGTTGCGATCCCCTATACTTGTGGGTTATCAGCCCCCCTGTCTCGTGGGCACCTCGTGTGCCTCCCGGACTCCGTTTTCTTGCATGTTACTTCTTTTGGTCGGTAAAAATTCATTATATAAACTCCCGAAGGTTTTGACCACCGTATCACGCAAAAATCCTCTGTTTTCGTTTCGAGCTGTTTTTCTGGCAGATCTAGAGCATCATGACGTCACCCTCCTTCAACAAGGAAGACAAGGATGCTTGGCTATTGAAGATAGAGCTGAAAAGAGAAGAACCGGAGGAGATCAACAAGGATGAAGGGATCAAGAAGGCCATGGAGGATCAAGCTCCGGCGGTGGAAAAAGAAGACATCCCTCAACCTCTACCTAACCTCTTTACTCCAACTGAGATTGAAGCTTTCAAGATGATTGAGTTAGCTCGCATACAAAACAAGTATCTCACACAGGAAAATATTTTGTTGAAGGATCATATCGTCGGACTCAAGGGCATTATCCGCAAGTTGGAGGAGCTTTTACGCTCTATGTGCGATTATCCACCATCATCATCACCACCTTCATCGCCTCCGAGGACATAATCACATGGGTATGGGCACTCCCCTTGGCAACTGCCAAGCTTGGGGGAGGTGCCCCAGTATCGTATCATCATCACACTCCTATCTTTAACGTTTTACTTAGTTCGATCCTTTTAGTAATATCTTGATCTAGTAGATTGAAGTTCTGATATGAATTAGTTTTGAGTTTTGCTTTGTGATCTCTCTATGTAATCGAGTCCGTGAGCTATCTATAATAAAAATTAGTGTTGAGTCAAGGGCTTTGCTATCTTGCTATGATCTTGAGAAAGTAGAAAGAATAAAAAGAAATAAAAGAGTTCATATTGATCTTATGGATAGTAATGACTTCACATATAAAGAGTATGAGGCATAAAAGTTGTTGAGAGTTGACAAACGTAGTTTTGGTCATCGTTGCAATTAATAGGAAGTAATAAGGAAGGAGAGGTTTTCACATATAAATATACTATCTTGGACATCTTTTATGATTGTGAGCACTCATTAAGTATGACATGCTAAAGAGTTGATGTTGGACAAGGAAGACAATGTAATGGTTTATGTTTTCTCACATCTCAGTTAAAGTATATTGTCATGGATCATTCCAACATGTTGAGCTTGCCTTTCCCCCTCATGCTAGCCAAAAATTCCTTGCACCAAGTAGAGATACTACTTGAGCTTCCAAATATCCTTAAACTCAGTTTTGCCATGAGAGTCCACCATACCTACCTTTGGATTGAGTAAGATCCTTCAAATAAGTTGTCATGTTGCAAGCAATAAAAATTGCTCTCTAAATATGTATGACTTATTAGTGCGGATAAAATAAGCTTTATATGATCGTGTGATATGGAAGTAATAAAAGCGACGGACTGCATAATAAAGGTTCATATCACAAGTGGCAATATAAAGTGACGTTCTTTTGCATTAAGATTTTGTGCATCCAATCCTAAAAGCACGTGACAACCTCTGCTTCCCTCTGCGAAGGGCCTATCTTTTACTTTATGCCTTTTACTTTATGCAAGAGTCAAGGTGATCTTCACCTTTCCCTTTTTCATTTTATCCTTTGGCAAGCACCTCATGTTGGAAAGATCCTGATATATATATCCAATTGGATGTAAGTTAGCATGAACTATTATTGTTGACATCACCCAAAGGTGAAGACATTGGGAGGCAACACAATAAGCCCCTATCTTTCTCAGTGTCCGATTGAAACTCCATAACCATAAGTATTTGCTACCTCTTGAGCACTGCGTTGGATTTCCCCGAAGAGGAGAGGATGATGCAGCAAAGTAGCGTAAGTATTTCCCTCAGTTTTTGAGAATCAAGGTATCAATCCAAAGAGGAGGCTACGACAAGTCCCTCATACCGCACAAAACAATAGCTCCTCGCAACCAACGCGATTAGGGGTTGTCAATCCCTTCACGGTCACTTACTTAGAGTGAGATCGATAGAGATGATAAATAATATTTTTGGTATTTTTGGTATATAGATGCAAAGTGAAAAGTAAAAGGCAAAGTAAAAACAAAGCAAGTATTAAAGTAATGGAGATTGATATGATGAGAATAGACCGGGGCCATAGGTTTCACTAGTGGCTTCTCTCAAGAGCATAAGTATTCTACGGTGGGTGAACAAATTACTGTTGAGCAATTGATGAATTGAGCATAGTTATGAGAATATCTAGGTATGATCATGTATATAGGCATCACGTCCGAGACAAGTAGACCGACTCCTTTGCATCTACTACTATTACTCCACTCATCGACCGCTATCCAAAGATGCATCTAGAGTATTAAATTAAAAATAGAGTAACGCTTTAAGCAAGACGACATGATGTAGAGGATAAATTCATGCAATATGATAAAACCCAATCTTGTTATCCTCGATGGCAACAATACAATACATGCCTTTCTGCGCTTACTCACATCGGGAAAGGACACCGCAAGATTGAACCCAAAGCTAAGCACTTCTCCCATTGCAAGAACTACCAATCTAGTTGGCCAAACCAAACGGATAATTCAAGAGACTTGCAAAGATAACCAATCATACATAAAAGAATTCAGAGAAGATTCAAATATTGTTCATAGATAAACTTGATCATAAACCCACAATTCATCGGTCTCAACAAACACACCGCAAAAAGAAGATTACATCGAATAGATCTCCACGAGAGAGGGGAGAACATTGTATTGAGATCCAAAAGAGAGAAGAAGCCATCTAGCTACTAGCTATGGACCCAAGGTCTGAAGTAAACTACTCACACTTCATCGGAGGGGCTATGGTGATGATGTAGAAGCCCTCCGTGGTGGATGCCCCTCCCATGAGCTTCCTAACAGGCCCCAAGATGGGACCTCGTGGATCTGAGGAAGTTGCGGCGGTGGAATTAGGTTTTGGCTCTTGTTCGATCGTTTGGGTGCGTGAGGTATATATAGGAGGAAGGAGTATGACGGTGGAGCAACAGGGGGCCCACGAGGCAGGGGGTGCGCCCCCTACCCTCGTGACCGCCTCTGTTACTTCTTGGAGTAGGGTCCAAGTCTCCTGGATCACGTTCGGTGAGAAAATCATGTTCCCGAAGGTTTAATTCTGTTTGGACTCCGTTTGATATTCCGTTTCTTTGAAACACTGAAATAGGCAAAAAATACAGCAATTCTGGGCTGGGCCTCCGGTTAATAGGTTAGTCCCAAAAATGATATAAAAGTGGAAAATAAAGCCCAATATAGTCCAAAACAGTAGATAAAGTAGCATGGAGCAATCAAAAATTATAGATACGTTGGAGACGTATCAGTATTGCGTGAGTGTTAGCAATTGTAGAAGACTAAAAGATAGTTGAGTATGTGGACTTGCTGAAAAGCTCTATTCTTGACTCTTTCTGATGTTATGATAAATTGCAATTGCTTCAATGACTAATATTTTAATTTGTTAGCTCCAATGAAGTTTATGATCAATATTTGACATTGTGAATAGATTGTTACTTGAGCATAAGAAATCATATGATAAAATCTATATATGTTGCTGTTATAAGAATGATCATGATGCCCTCATGTCCGTATTTTATTTTTATCGACACCTCTATCTCTAAACATGTGGACATATTTTTCGATTTCGGCTTCCGCTTGAGGACAAGCGAGGTCTAAGTTTGGGGGAGTTGATACGTCCATTTTGCATCATGCTTTTATATCAATATTTATTGCATTATGGGTTGTTATTACACATTATGTCTCAATACTTATGTCTATTCTCTCTTATTTTACAAGGTTTATCATGAAGAGGGAGAATGCCGCAGCTGGGATTCTTCTTTGGAAAAGGAGCGAATATTGGAAACCTATTCTCGCACAGCTCCAAAATCCTGAAACTCCACGAAGTCATTTTCAAATTAATAAGAATTATCGAGCGAAGAAAATACGGAGGGGCCCACACCTGGCGGGAGGGTGGGGGCTGGGCGCGCCTGCCTCCTCGGGCCCCGGTGGCCCTCCGCACCCTCTTCGCTATATGAAGGCTTTCACCTGGAAAAATCGAAGCAAGCTTACGGATGAAACTCCGCCGCCACGAGGCGAACCTTGGCGGAACCAATCTAGGGCTCCCATGAGCTGTTCTGCTGGGAAACTTCCCTCCGGAAGGGGAAATCATCACCATCGTCATCACCAATGATCCTCTCATCGGGAGGGGGTCAATCTCCATCAACATCTTCACCAGCACCATCTCCTCTCAAAACCCTAGTTCATCTCTTGTATCCAATCTTGTATCAAAACCACAAATTGGTACATGTGGGTTGCTAGTAGTGTTGATTACTCGTTGTAGTTGATGCTAATTGGTTTACTTGGTGGAAGATCATATGTTCAGATCCTTAATGCATATTAATACTCCTCTGATCATGAACATGAATATGCTTTGTGAGTAGTTACGTTTGTTCCTGAGAACATGGGTGAAGTCTTGCTATTAGTAGTCATGTGAATTTGGTATTCGTTCGATATTTTGATGAGATGTATGTTGTCTCTCTTCTAGTGGTGTTATGTGAACGTCGACTACATGACACTTCACCATTATTTGGGCCTAGAGGAAGGCATTGGGAAGTAATAAGTAGATGATGGGTTGCTAGAGTGACAGAAGCTTAAACCCTAGTTTATGCGTTGCTTCGTAAGGGGCTGATTTGGATCCACTAGTTTCATGCTATGGTTAGGTTTACCTTAATACTTCTTTTGTAGTTGCGGATGCTTGCAATAGGGGTTAATCATAAGTGGGATGCTTGTCCAAGAAAGGGCAGTACCCAAGAACCGGTCCACCCACATATCAAATTATCAAAGTACCGAATGCGAATCATATGAGCGTGATGAAAACTAGCTTGACAATAATTCCCATGTGTCCTCGGGAGCACTTTTCTCATTATAAGAATTTGTCCAGGCTTATCCTTTGCTCCAAAAAGGATTGGGCCGCCTTGCTGCACTTTATTTACTTTCATTGCTTGTTACCCGTTACAAATTATCTTATCACAAAACTATCTGTTACCCACAATTTCAGTGCTTGCAGAGAATACCTTACTGAAAACCGCTTGTCATTTTCTTCTGCTCCTCGTTGGGTTCGACACTCTTACTTATCAAAAGGACTATGATAGATCCCCTATACTTGTGGGTCATCAACGCCGAACAACGCCGACGAGCCGGAGGAGTGGGAGGAGGAGCGGGAGGAGGAAGAAGAGGAGTCGGCCCTCCTCGGCATCCATTGGCCGCTCGCTCCGGAGAGGGACCGGGGCGGCGGGATACGTCAAAGGTGGGTCGTTGCCGCACTCGAGGTGCTGGAGGACGGCGTGGAGAGTGAGGCCGGGGGCGCCCCACCACAGGCGGCGGCCCTCGTTGTTCTTGGTGCCCCGCACCACCGGTGCCCCGTTGGTGGAGGCTAGCCGCTACGCCTGCCGGCGCTGGAAATATGCCACCCACGCCTCGTGGTTGCCGGCGGCGTACTACGGTAGGGCTCGCTGCTCCTCCATCAGCGACGCCCGCACGTAGTCGACCTCGTCGGCGAAGTAGTCGGCGCGCACGGTGACGTCGGGCAGCAGGGGAATGGGGACGCCACCGGCGCTGAGCTTACAGTGCCCCGGCGCGCGCATGTCCGAAGGCGCTGGGGCGTTGGCCTCGAACAGCAGGTAGGCTTCCCACTCGTGCAACGTGCGGCTGCCGCAACCATTGGTCGCTGCCCCATCACCGGGGAACCTCTCGCCCATCATCGCGGCTGGGAAAAGGGAAGAGAGGGGAGGAACGTCGGCGGCGTCGGCGCATGGGGAGAGAGCTCGGCGACGTGGAAAGAGCTCAGCGGTTGTGGGCAGGGTGCGGCCACAGGCGAGGGGGAGGCGCTGCTTATATAGCGGTCGGGGGGTCGGCCTCGTGTGTACGCATGTCGGGAGGTGGTGCGTCGCCGCGCCCGCGCCACCCGTGAGGAATCAATGGAACGCTGACCGGTAGCAGCCTTGGCATTGATTCCCCGCGGGAAACCGAGGCGATGAGGACGACGAGGCGCGTGGGTCGCTGACTCGGCGGGCCCGCCGTTCTTTCTCGCCAAAATCGATTGCCCCAGCGCGCCCCCGACACGCCGGGTTCGGCCTGGGTCCGCCGGCGCCAATTTTGGCCCAAACCGGCAAAAAACAAGCTCCTGGAGGCGCGACTGGGCCGATTTTTGGGCGGCGACACTAAAGAACACCTGGAGGGGCCTGTTGGGGCCGCGGCTGGAGATGCTCTAAGAAAGCCCACTTTTGGTGTGAATGATAAAGGCCAGATTTTTCCATACTTTGAAAAAAATTGAAATGGTCCAAAAATAAATTTGTCGCGATAGATAGAAAATCAAAACAAGATACTACTAAAAAATCACTATGGGTTCAAGCTAAAAAAATTGCCATCATCTTTATAAGCAGAAATTTACCATTGTCAAAAAAGACCTTTTCTATGCAAATGGCAAAAAAAGAAAAAGTTCATGGCAATTTTCCATATATACCATGATGGCAAGAAATGTGGATTTATAATATGTATGCCATTTTTACTATATAAATGAAGATACAATATCTACGGATTAAAAATTTCCATCGTGTGCAGTACAAACAAAAAATGCACCATCTTTTGTTTAGTAGTAATTGCCATGTTTCGTAAAGTAAATGTACCATAGTCTATAGAGGCAAAAATTCCC
This sequence comes from Aegilops longissima, assembly GCA_021605205.1. Lineage (NCBI taxonomy): Eukaryota > Viridiplantae > Streptophyta > Magnoliopsida > Poales > Poaceae > Aegilops > Aegilops longissima. The sequence continues at coordinate 58,679,610 of CM038677.1, forward strand.
ATGAACGGTTCAAAAGGCAAAATTTGTTGGGATGTAAACGATTTTTGCCATGGCAAAAAAAAAATTAGTCAAACTTGCCATGCTCCATAGAAGTAAATTTGCCATGAGTGACAAAAAGTAAATTTGCCATGTATGTTAAACAAAATTTGTCATGTATGCTAAAGTAAATTTGGCATGTGTTTACAAGTAAAGTTGCCAACATAATAGAGGTAAAAATTGGCCAGGCATAATAAAGGTAAAATTTCAACATGGCAAAAAGAGTTAAATTTGGCATGTATGTAATAGTAAATTTGCCAAGTATTTAAAGGTATAATTTCCATAGAAATGAAGGTAAAAATTTGCAATGAAGAAATCAAGTAAAAGTTGACATGGCAAAGTAGAAAAGTTAAAATTGACATGCTCCATGAATTTTCCTTTATTTTGGCATGGCAAATAAAAGGTAAATTTTGCAGTGACAAAAAGGGTAAATTCGACATGGCAAAAAAGAGTAAAATAATTGCATGGAAATTAAAGGAAAAAATTTGTCATGAATGTTAAAGTAAATTTGCCATGGCAAAATGAAAGAGAAATTTTTACATGCCGTGATAAAGGAAAATTTGATATGGCAGAAAAAGAGTAAAAAAAATGCATGGCAAAAGAAGCTTGAAATTGCCATTGCAATAAACTCAATTTTTTGCATGCTAGAAAGTAAATTTTGACATGTTGTTAAAATGTGAAATATTATGAAATGTGGACTTTGGGTGAAAGTTGCCATCACAGGAAACAAAATCATCAGTATATACATGGACAAAAAAATGCGTGACTATGCCATGGCAAAAAAGAAGACTATATTGCCGGCGATTTACAGAATGTAAATAAGTCTATATTTGCCATGTTGGGGGGCAGACAGAGATGGATCGACCTTTGGTGGGGAGACATGGTAAACGGGTTGGCGGCCTCTCGCCTCCGATGAGGTCGATGGAATCTCGGCAGCGAGCATGTGGAGCTTGTCCTTCACCCTTGACGCGCGGAGGGAGGTGGTCGTAACAACAACTTTGAAGAGTCGCATTGCCGCCGTGGGGGGCATGGCGCTCGTCGGGGATAACACGGCACTCTGGACCTCCTTGTGCGGAGGGTCGCGTATTGGAGGAGAGCCCGGCCCCAACCGTTGAGGTTGTCGTCGTCGCGGACGGCGATGATGTGAACACTGACGACCTCTAGCTGCCCACCCATCCTTTGCTCTGTTGCCGGAGGAATGACCGGGTGAGTTCGCCTCCATGCCCGAGCTCCTGCGGGTGAGGATATCCCGAGCAATGCCCGCATCGACGAGCCTCCCCCTTCTTTCTGCCCAGCCGCCGTCGGTTAGCTGCCGCACAATGGGACGAGCCTCCCCTTTTTTTTCGTCCAGCCGCCGCCAGTGAGCTGCCGCACAATGGGACGAGCCTCCCCTTTTCTCCGTCCAGACGCCGCCAGTGAGCTGCCGCACATCCACTCTCTCCTCCCTCCATTCTTGTACCTTCTTTTACTAGAGTGCTAGCGCACGGGGGGTAGAGGGTAGAAGGGATAAGGGGTGGAGACTGGCGTGTTGTTCGTTCGGTCGATTCATATGAAAAATGCAAACGGGCGAAAAAATATGACGTGGCTGATCTCCCTGCTGTAAGATGCGTGCCAGGAATCAAACGGCCGCGTTCGGGCTGAGATCCAAAAATACTGGTCGTTCAAGAGCTGTAGATTCAGAAGAGGAAATTAATGGATGGAGATGCGGGTTCGGGTGTGGTTTTGGGTAGGCCGGGGCTGATTTGAGAGTCTGCTTTGAAGTTGCGAATGATGATAATAAAAGTCTCATGTCCAATACAAGGGGTGCAACGGGAACACTACATGCATGTTGAGATCGATACGGCGTGCAACAAATTGTCACATAACACAGACGCACAAATAGCAAACAAGCAACGATGGAATGGCGCGGGCTAGTATCGTCTTCTTGTTCGAATTTCGAATTTCGAAATCCGGTCTCGCTGCTGGGTAGGTATTTGCTAGCGTCACTAAAGAAAAGAGAAAAGAAGAATCGGTGACGGGTGAGCCAGCAAGACAGCCAGCCACCCTCCCCTCCCCTCCTCCGCGCGGAAGAGCATAAACCCCCATCGCCACCCCTACCTAGGGGCCTCTCCCCCATTCCACGACTCCTCTGCCCCGCGCCGACGGCGAGCGCAAGCGGAGAAGGAGGGGCCGGCCGCCATGCCCTCGTTCATCGTGCCCATGCCCGGCGGGAGGGCGCTGGCCGCGGGCGCCGGCAGCAAGGCGGGCAAGGCGGCGCTCACCGGCGCCAGCTTCCTCGGCAACACTGCCGCCGCCTTGTTGACGATCGCTCCGGTGTAAGTTTCCGTTCCCGTCCTGCTCCCTCTCTCTCTCTCTCTATAGTTGGCGACTACGCGTGCGTGCGTATTTTCTTGGCTCACTCCTTGCGCCGATGCGGCAGCATCACCGGCCGGCCGGATCTAGGAAAGGCAGGATCTTTTTCTTGCGCCGTCGTGCCGCGCGCGCCACCGCCGGCTGGATCTAGCTCGCTAGCTGCACGCCTACGTACGTCCCTTAGGCAAGGCGTGACCTTCTGTTCCTTGATGATTTTGGTGATTCCGCCATGCATGCATTGCATTGCATGCCAAGGCGTGGCATCTCCATGGCCTCTGGGCGCGTGCGGGTGCATGCTCCCGGCCGGCGTAGAATACTGTGGTTGGCCTGACTCTGTTCGATGCGGCGGCCGGATCTTGCCTGTAGCTCCGAAAAAGGGGGCCCTTTTTTCAATTCCCTGCCACACCGTCGGCCGGTCGACTCGCCTCGCCGGAGTTGGATGGCATGCTCCATGGCTGGCTGCACGGCGGTAGGCGCGCGTACCGCAAGCGGAAGCTGCATTGTCGTTTCTTGGTGATTGGCATCGACACAGCTGCAGGGCTTTCAGCAGATTGCAGAGTCTTGTTTTCTGAAACTAGCTAGCTAGTGCACTGCCGATTGAGATGAGGGTGCCATATCTTTCTCTTTGGATATTGAAAAACTGGGCTACATGCATGCATGGTGATGGTGTGCCGATTGTGGGAGGGTGCAGAACCTGGTAAATATTGCAAGATGCATCATTTGTAATTAATTAGGTTGCAAACCATTCGTAAGAAACGAGAGGAAAAATCACACTAGGCTAGCTGTTTCATACATTAGGATTGAGGATGCAGAATCAACTAGTGATTAATTACTGCCTGCATGTACCTGTAGGCTGTTTCATATACTTGGTGATTTCGTTTACTGTCTGTATAAGTGCATCAGAGGCTGCCTATCTAGTCTCCTGATTAATCACAAATGATGCATCTTGCAATAAGGGGGAATATTGCAACCTGGTAAATTACATCATGAATAATACATACTAATTTTCAGCATTATGGAAGCATATGGTCTGTAAAGACTTGAACTGCTTGATTAAGGGTGCCGGAAGCTGCAGGCTTTAATTTGTTGGTGTTTTGGTTTTTTGGTGGTTAGCATTGACACGGCACGGCTTTCAGATTGCAGAGTTTTCTTTTGTTTTCTGAAACTATCATGGTTTGCCGATTAAGGGTGCCCTGCCATCTTTTTCTTTGGATATCGAAAAACTACATGGTGTGCCGATTGAGGGAATCAAGTAAACGCTCAAGTGAAACTGCATGCATGCATCAAGCTGACAGAGTTTTGTCTTGTCAAACTAGAGGCGTCAGGTCGTGCTGTAGAATTATTTATTATAATAGCACTCAAGTCATCAATCTGATAAAAATTTGCAACCTGGCTCTGCTTTCTCTGCACTGCACTGCCTTCTTTTTGCTTGATACAACTACTACTTCCATGATGATGCAACTTCATTACTGATGCTGCCTGTAATATCACAGCCTGGTTAATTAGATCATGCATGGATAATTATTTGTAGGGATGAGTGCATTGATTCCCTAATGCTGTAATATGTCATGATTCCATATTGCAAACTCACTACTAACTGGTATAAATTGAGATGATTATGCTGTGATGATGGATACCCCCCCATCCCCTCTTCTTCTCTCTGATTACTACCTGCATGTAGGTGTAGCTCCGAAAATGGGGTTTTATTTGGCCTGCCTTTTTTTACTGGCGGTATAAACGCATCACAGGCTTGCTAGCTGGTCTCCTAATCAATTAGAAATCATGCATATTGCACTTAGGGGGAACATTGCAACCTGGTAAATTAGATCATGAATATGTCATTGCTTTTGAGTGAGCATATATAATCATGTTTGTTCTGACTGACTTTGGGAACAGATTCAGAGACAAATAAAAATTCAGAGAAGAAAAACAGGGGGAAAATGTTGTCTCTGAATTTTCCTCTCACTGCATCTCTATCCATCTTTGTTTGCCGATGTTGATTCATTGATCTTAAGCACATCCTGTTTGTTTGTTGTTTTCTTTTGCTTTCTCCCCCGGACCGCTATGCTAAATCTTTGTGCAATTCGGTGCTTTGCCTGAATGTGAGTGTATAATCAAGATTTTGATAGAGACTGTACATTTTTGCAGGTTCAGCTTCGTGGTCCCAATCTTCAGGGAGAAGGCAGTTGGTGACCGGACGGCGTACGGGCACATCGTCACGCTGTTCAGCAGTGTGGCAATGTTCCTTTACGCCCTCCCGGGCTACCCTGGCGCCATTGTCTCGCTGATTATCAACGGAGTCTCCTCTTTGCTGCAGCTGGTATATGTCTGCGTGTTCCTCTGGTTCGCGGTCGGAGCGGCGCGCCGCTACGCTTTCTTCGCCCTCGCCCCTGTGCTCATCGCATCAGCGCTCATGATCTGTCTAGTTGTCACTAAGGTCATCTGGGGCTCTCCTTTCGTTGCCGCTGTTGCCGCGGGCGCCGCCCTACTCTCCTACTGCTCCGCCATTGCTGACGTGGTATGTTGAATTGACATCATCACTACCCTTGGGAATTGAGAAAAAAAAAGGTTGCCATTGCTTTGCTTATATTCCGCCATATCAAAAACTTTGCGTCGTTTTGCAGGCGGCGGCGGCAAAGAGCAAGGATGTGGCCAACATGGATCCGCTCCTCGAGGTGTTGCTCGGGCTCGTCAACGCTTCCGCTTCGACTGGCTTTGGGTTCTTTTCCACTCCTCGGGATCTCTATACTGCGGTAAGAATAGAAACTATGTCCTCTCATCTAAGCAAGTACGTATATTTTGTGTTTGTGATGGTTGTTGATTAGTTAGAAACTTTATTGCGTGACTTGTAGATACCAAACGCCATCGGAGTTGCGATCCTGCTGGTACAGTTGGTGGTGTACGTGATGCACTGCAACCCTCAGCCAGAGCCCGAGCCCGAGCCCGTCCACACCGTCGATGTGCCGAACTACGCGTTGGATCTCCATGCTTTGTTCGCATGCCCCGTGTAGGCGTAGACCATCAACCTTCATGAAAAACTTTCATACTGCTATGCAGCTAACTTATTTATGAGCTCATGTTTGTTTTGAGATTATGGCACTATCAGTTTTGTAATATGTTAAGTACCGCATACTATGATTAATCTCAAGTTATTTCTAGAATATTATGATTCTTGAGTCTTAACACCATCAGTAAAAATCAGAGGTCAATGTTACATCTTTGAAGACCAATGTCTAAACGATGTCTTTGTGGCGGAAACCGAGTAGAACTCACCTGGCACCAAAACAGTTTAGACAAAGAAAATTCTGAGTTCATGTTAACCTAGATTCATGAGAACTGGTCTTAGCATTCATGTATACATTTTGTACTTGTCTATCTCCACCAACAGGACATGTTACATCTTGAATCCAGATCAGTATCAAAACATGAGCAAAAAGGTGCTTCCCATTGCATCCAGATCAATACCAACAGTCAAACAAGAGTTCACACAACTTTCCAACTAAAATTGTCAACGATACAAATGCGTACAAACCCCTATCAAAGACTCCGAACGCTTTACAATTTACCAAAGGTGCTGCCTACTTTTCTGGTACAACAGCTGTGTATCCTTTTCTCGTCACGAAAAATAATCACAAGAACGGAATATTAACAATAAAGTTTGCATTGCTCGCCGACAGCAAGAACGTTGCTGCTAACAGGATGGCATATGGTAGAGCACGGCTGGCTCGCCATTTTGTTCCAATGGTTAAGAGGGCGACCGGGGACTGGCACAGCAGCCGAATCTGCAGCAATTTACACAAAAACAAAAATTCCTGGAACATCCACCGTACATCATCCCGAGCTCCGCGTTTGGCGGTGAATTTGGAGTATCCAGTCCATGTAACTGCTTGTTCCTGCCATCTGATCCTCGACGAGGTTGGACAGAAGTAGGAAACCTTCTCTTGGCTGCTCGCCTTGCCGTACCACACGGGGCAGCTGGTAACATGAAGAATCCCTCTCCCTTAGGGCTCTTAGTACTGCCATGAAGTTTCTTGAGTGATTGTTGTCACATTCTCTCAACTGAATCTGCAAGATACCCCATGTCAGCAAGAAGCACAAATCAAAAGTGAAGTTGTATTACATGCTAACAGTAATCCTTTTATAGATTCTGATCCCAGTATCAGAGGTATTTTTAAGAACTTACTAAAAAAAAAGGAGAAATGGCATGATACACTGTTAATTTATTTGAATTTTGTTTAAGAAAGTCAAAAAAATTGAAGGACGGAAAGAGTAATGAAGTATAAGCCCCAAGGTCAGGACTATATTATTTACCAAAGAGTAAAGAAGGGTACCTTTGATAGATCAGGGAAGTTTGAGAGGCTGACTCCAAGAATGTCGTTCATGAGCTCAGGTTGGAGCATCCTACCCAACCATACTAGGAAGGTGAAGCCATCATCAAGAAGATATAAACCAGCAGTGTCTAGGCACTGCAAGGTTAATGGCAACCGCTTCAGGGCCCCATCAATAATATCTGGTTCCTGAAAATCATGACATTTATTCCAGTTAGAAAAGACAATGTGTAGACTAGATTAAACGAAATGTTAAACTTCGAATACCAATAAAATCAGCTCAGTTTCAATTAATGCTTACTATGACTTTCGGCTCTGCAAACTATAATAGAAACTTAATTTTCAAGCAGGAATCAGTAAATGGGTTGAGGTAATAACGAACTAACTAAGCAGACTAATGAGTTTAACTTCTTATACTGGTTCTGCCCATTTTAACTACAAATGTGGCTAAATTGAAGGAAAAAAACCTTGTATCAAACATACTGAATAAAAACAGCTAGATGTTATGTATTTATTTTGCTTAATGACAAGCCTGATCTGACTGCAAGTTGCAAGAATGAACTATTAAAGGCCAAGTAATTGATCAGACTAACTGATTCTTTCCATCACAAAAAATAAAACTGAAGTTATTTTTATTCTAACTTGCATAATTTGGAAGTAACAAGTCTACAAACGGCACTGGATAAAAGGTACTTAATCAGTTCAGTAGCAAGGAAATACGGCATACCACTGTCAATACTTCATCAAGCCTGTACAGAGATGGATAAATAAAATTGAGCAGCCTTCTTGCAGGCAGTATCATCATACTGAAACCAGCGGTACAACGTTCATCAAGAGAGACGTCAGCATAACCACCACGCAGAGCAAGGGATTTGCATAGAGCCAGGATGTATAATGGCAAGTATCTTAATGATTCTGGATATATCAGTCTCCCTCCTATCCGATGTTGTACAACATACAGATTCCGGTATTCCTTTAGACTTTTCACAAGCTTTAACTGTAATTGTTGTCGAACACTGTCTAGCTTATCAGACAGTGAGTTTTCAACAGCTGCAGGATAGCGATAATTAGTAAGCTATAAAGTGATCACAGTCATGTATATTGACATTTATGAAGGGGATAGCATCGATCTAGTACTAACCGATTCTAGCCAACACTGACACAATGGCACCAGTATCTGCTTGACGATACATTTCACCAAGATCTGTGACCACAGGTGCAGCTGCTGTATGCACCCTGATACGTCATTCACCAGAAGATGATGTATATCTGATGGTTGTTAAGGACACGAGAATCACACTTTTAAATAATATTGTACAAATAAAAGCCCAATGGCAGAAGGCAACATCCAACATATATGCAGGAGGTGCTTTGACAAGAAAAAATAAGCAACTTGGATCTCTCCCAGTTCTACTCTACTGACAAACCCTATTCATGGATCTAGCTATCACCAAACTAAGATCAAAGGAAACCTTGAGAGAGGTGCTCCTTTGACATTTTCTAAGTTATCGTTTGTAATGTACTAGTGTCAACTTTCTCACTGACATGAAGAGATGGAGACCAGTGCATAAGCAACTTCACAGGAAAGGATACAGCAACGCCACTTGAAAGTATACACAGTCTGCGTGGTCATTAGGGTCTCCTCTAGAGACAGTTGCACCGCAAAAGCTTCATTACAGTCAACAGCTGGAAGCTAACAAATCTGTTGACCTTAGCATGAAATGACCATGATATGTTGTGAAACGCACCCTGGAAAGTATTATGTCATGAGAGTTAGGTTGGATAAACTAACAAGGCAAGGAAATATTTAGGAAGATAAGATAATATATGCAGCTGTGGATAAAAATCTAGAACCTTTTCCACATCTGATACGCATGACAGATTCTGAGGCAGTCTCCCGATTAAGCTCATGTTTAAGTTTCTCCCCGTGTGTAGTTGCCTTGAAGGATGGATAATGGTACACCTGACCACAGTATCTTTCGTCAAGAGAACCTACATATTAATACATATCACAGTAAGGAAGAGCAAAGAAAATATGTCCACTGCAACCTGATTTTTCATGAACTCGGCAGCCATCTGTCTATAGAAGGGATCTTCTGGTATCCTCAGAATATGCTCCTTGTCTGTTCCATATGCGCCGACATCATCTCATCGAAGTCTTAATCAGCCAATACCAAGAGATTCTACATTTATGTTGTCCTGAAGCATATTTCGGCAAGCTATCAAGAAAGGACTCGACAACATGTCTAAAATCGACCAAATTTACCAAGAGATCGTCAGGCAATGGCAAGAACACATCGTGCAAATCGGCAACCACCATCATTTGAGGTTGACTCAAAGAAAACTGATACAAGCAAAGAATACAAGTTCCGTAAGTACCTCATTAAATGAAGTTTCGTATGTTAAAGCAGTGATTTTGCAAAGCAAAAGCAATCTCAGACAGAAAGTAATACCTAAGAGCAGCTGAGGAAATACCTTAAAATTGTGGAAGTGTAATGTGCTGCCAAAGGTTAAGAATTCAATTTTTGTTCGTGGAAAGCCTAGAAGATCATCAAGGCATGATTTGATGGTCTTTGCAACTAGCTGGAAGAAAGCGCATGAAAAAATAATTTGAATATTAGCAACGAAAATATTTTTCGTAAGAAAAAAGAACACGCTGAATCCTAAAGCCCTAATCTGCATCGTCAATGATACCAAAAGATGATGACCCTCAGAAAGAAGAAAATTTTCGAAAAAAGGAAATGTAGAACATACCTCGAGCAGCTCACTTCATACTGCAGATACTGTAGAACATACCCCCAGAAGTCAGAAGGCAGCATTGGTGGCCAAACCATATATTCAGTAGGAGCAACAAACTCCACTGTGCCCTTAGAAAGTTCTGGCCTTTGATCTGTATCAAATCCTCTGCCACTAGCATCAAGAGCACAAAAGTGTAAGCTAGGACGACACACAACAGAGAGGGCATATACAATAATATTTCTTTGACTCCTCAATATACCTCATTGTGAAACACAGAAAGTAACAAGCATTTCTTCGACTACTTTTTTCTTGCCGATCAACAACAGTATTGTATACAAATGAGGATTGCCGCATTAATCCTTTTTTCTAATGCGCATAGTTATTTCGGTTATTAAATAGGATATGCGAAATGTGGTTAAAAGCTAAAATGAATATATTAGAAAAGGTTGATTCAACAGCAGCATGCCCTGCATAACAGGTCCTCTTTCAAGACCTCGGTATAGCCACAATCTTAAATAAATCTGATAGCACTTTCCAGAGAAATATTTAGCACGATGGTCAATGACTGATGTCTCAAATCTCAAGATAAATGCATAGCAACAAGTATTTAACCGAACTTAATTTCCCCATAATCTTTAATCATTTCTGACCTTTTTTCACTTGAATATTAAAAAAAATCTTGCATTAAAAGATGGTAGGAATAACCTTCTGGAGAGCACCAATAAAAAAAAAGTGGCACTAAGTATATTATATAGATGTCATAATAAAACAGCTAAAGAAAGCTATATATCTCCTTAACATTTTCAAAGCTTTTCAGGAATCAAGACAAAACATCTTTTGAAACTCTGGTATGTCCAGTGATGCTTTATCATTTTGCAACAGTGATAAGCCGATGATAAATGGCTATCTTTACTCCGGTTACAGTTCACTCGTAGCGTAAACAGTTGCACAGAAATTTTGATCCTTCTATGAATTGAAAACACCGCGCCGCCACAACAGTATATCATGCTAGAAGGGTTCTCACACTATTTTGCAAACATTATAGTAAGGGATCTTAAGGATGAACAATTAAACGGTGTCGGGATCGAAAAATCTTAGTAAGCAGTTCTGGCTTTAGTCAAGCAGGCGGAAATTGGGAAACAACACATGTGGCCACATAACTAGCTGTCCAAGCTACAGGTTTTATTACATGATGTGATGGATGGCAGAAACATTGGTTATCAATCATTCGATAAACACCGAATATTTACAAGTCCCAAGTTAAAAGTTACCATCATTGAGCAATGTGCAAAGATTGCAGCGCCATTTCCTTCCAGCATCTGCAAATGTTGCATAAGGGTAATATATATGTCCTGCATCTTCGACAGCGGATTACACCAGCCGACCCAAAGTTGACAACTGGCACTTCCTCCTAAGCATCAAGAAACAAAAATGTCAAAATGATCCGGTGCTTTGGATAAAGAAAATGATAAAGTAGAGTTCGTTACCCCAACAGTAGTGTGGCTTGTTTGCCGGAACTAACTCGGGTGGCAATTCAGTAGCAGGCTCCTTATCGCCATCTAATGGACGTGGCAGACCTTCTATATCATCAAGCGATCCAGGCTCAGAAACTCACTGGCAGAGACTGGAAGTCCTCCACCAAGCTCTGGACTCTGGAGTGTGCCCATCGAATCGAAGGCCCTGTAATGGGATATGCAGCTGGTTACTATAGGGGAAAGGTGTCCCCATGGGAGACAGTGGCATGGGGCTGTTGAAACGCTGGCATGCCAGAGTGCAGCAGGCATAGCGCTCCCCGTGGGAGATTGTGGCTGCGGCCCTGCGGGAGAGCTGAAGGCGGAGGGCGAATAGGCCGACGGCGTGCAGCCCCAGGGGGAGCAGCCGCCTGAAGGGCCGGCCGCGCAACCGGGGCGCACGAGAGGATTAGCGGGCGCAACGGGCGATTACACGGCGGTCAGCAGCGGAGCGGAGGCCCGGCGGCCTCACATTCTCCATGGACGGCACCTGCGGAATCCAAGAAAATAATCATCAGGTTATTAATCTAATATCCGCGCGCCGGGGGTTTCTCGATAGGATCCCACACCGACGCCGCTGGATCCGGCTGGAGCCGAGGGAGTCTGGGACGCCACTAGCACGTACCGAGATTGGAGCGGCGGCGGCGGCGCTCCGGCCCGGGGATGACGCGGCGAGGCTGGCATTTGGAGACGATAGTGGCTGCAACTACTGCGGGGTGGGCCCCGTCTGTCTCTCCCTTCTCTGCCCGGGCTCTCCCATGCTCCCTCGGCTCGGCTATAATTTCAGGGGCTTCTTGGAGCCGTTGGATCTCAGATCCGATGGCTCCCGGGAGTTCTTAAACTTTTTGCAACAATGTCATCCAAGAGTCTTAGAGGTTGTTTGGATTGCTACCAAAGCTGACCATGCCAAAACTTTGGCTACCCCTTGAAATTTGGGGCTGTTTGGATCATTGCCAAAAATTTGGCACGCCCAGCAGCCCGGGCGCCCCTGTGTACTTTTCACCAATATGCGGGCGAGGCATGGGCAAACAAAAGCTGCGCCAAAAAATTGGCGTGCTGTTTCGTGGTGGGTCCTACATAGTGCATGCGCTACGATAGATATTTTTTAGGTAATATCACCGGAAGTCATAAAACTTGCGTTGCATGTTCAGTTTGATGCTAAAACTTGTAAAATACGGATTTGTGGTCACCTAACTTGTTGTTGGTGCAAATACGGTGTGTTCTACCATAGAAGCTTGGAATAATTTTTTTCTAGATAACTCCCTGAATCTTTTAATTGCGCAAAAATGCCCAGATGAGGCCCACCTGTCCTTGAATAATGTAAATAAAAAATGATAAGTCATCATATAGAGGGGCCGGTATTCGAACTCGCGACCTTCAAAAGAGAAGGTACGCACACGTGGTCAACCAGCGCAGCCGGTGACAGATGATGCATAGTAAGGATAACTACGTTTTATATGCTTATCTTAAAATACGTGGGCCTGTTAGCTCAAATGGCCTATGATCAGTGTACCCCATTTTGAATCTTTGATTTTGGTAGAAATTTGTAGATAGTATGTAAATTATGATCTTTGTCTAAAAAAATGTAAATTATGATCTCGGTCAGAAAAATAACGTTTAAATATTTGTGTTATAAATATTATTATACTCCTCCGTCCCATAATATAAGAACGTTTTTAACACTAGTATAGTGTTAAAAACGTTAAGAACGTTTTTAACACTAGTGTAGTGTTAAAACGTTCTTATATTTTGGGACAGAGGGAGTACAAACGAAATAACTTACTCTCAAACTGTTCATGTATTATTTTACAAATATTATATATTAAAAAATATTTATGTATAACGAACATGTGTGTATAATTTCAAATAATACAAATGTTTGTCAAATTAAAACTCAAATTATTATTTTAGTTTTACAAACCTTTCAATAATTATATGAACATTTGTATAGTTCAATTTCCATGTAATTACATATCCATAATTTAACATTTAAATTGTTGATATGAATATTCAGTCATGTCTAATATAATACATGGGTTTATATTTAAATATTTTATTTTTTGTATGTATAATATTTTTAACACACCGATATTTGAACGTAACTTTATTACTTATGTTTTACTAAACTCAAGCTTATATGAAACTTTTTGATTTACAAATCATCTTCTGTATGTATAGACAATAGACAATAGAGTGGTTTTGGTCGCGGCCTCGTGGGTTCGAGACCTAGTGGCTCCCTTATTTTTATGTTAAAAATGCACTCAGCTATGAGCATTAAAGTTTTGCATCATATTTTGGATTGTAATTTTACAAATATTTGGATTAATTCAAATTATAGAAACATTTTTTAGTCCATCAATATACTATCATTACTGAGATCATAATTTACATACAATTTTCTAAAAAAAAGGTGGAAAATGTGCTCTACTAATCATAGCCCATTTGAGCTGGCAGGCCCAGGTGCTCTGGGAGTAGTTAATAGAAACTAGTTATTCTTCCGAAACATCAAACTGCGCTTGGTCTGCTGGTTTACCTGGTGTGTTCAAAACCTGCTGCTCCAAATGATGTTTATTTCTTTTCTCTTATAACACTGTTCAACTTTTTTTGCGTAGAGAGTTATCTGGAAATATTTACCCCTACACACTGACATGTGGGCTGCTGGCATGCCATGTAGGTAGGATGTACACCTGGATACAGTAGAATGCACCGTATTTGCACCAATCAACAAGTTAGGTGACCGCAAATCCGTATTTTACAAGTTTTAGCACCAAACTAAACATCCAGCGCAAGTTGTATGACTACTAGTGATATTACCTCTATCCGTAATCAGTCCAATGCCATCACAACTCATCAGGGCCTTCCGAGAGTTAGATGGGGCGCAATAGTCATCAGAGCTCCACACTTACATCATGGTTGCAAGGTTGAACACACCATAAATTTCATGCACTGAAGAACGCACGCAGCCCCTGGTGCACCATACGATCTCAGCACCATCGTTTGGGGACGAGGACGTGGACGAGCGGGGCGAGCTCCTCAATGGTCTTCCCATCCATCCAAGAGTCCAATTGATGAGGGCGTGCGTAGTGGTGGAGGATGGAAATCCACTCGCTCCAACGTTGGCTGAAGCCAGGTGTCGAAATGTCTCAAGGAGGAACAACCAAGAAACCGACCGGATCGAAGGCGTGAGTAATGTCTGGCTTGAAGAGCATCAGAGGGACCTTGAGGTCGTGGAGAAGGCGTGCCATCTGCCGGATGAGCAAGAAAACGCAATTACAGAAAATGATGTCTAGATGGGTTATACAAGCCCTGGACATAAGCCGGCACTTAAATTTCGCCGACTGGTTTTTTAGCTGTCGATGGCTGTGATGGCATGACCGTGACGGAAGTTAGCATCCGCAAAGTAGCAGCCGTCCTGATCGGGAGATCGCCAAACCCGGGGGCGCAAGTCGATCGATGATGGTACTAATCTGTAGGGTGGCAGCCAGCAGCTTGTGTTTACGGCGCGGGCGCCCACCGTTCCCGTTTGCCCACGGCTCTGGGCGCGGCCCGCGGAATGAACCGCCCGCCCGCGCGTCCTCTCTTCTTTTTCCCGAGTCGTCGCCCGCGCGTGCTTGCACAGGCACAAATGCCGTCCTTTCTCTCTAAAAAAAAAGGGAGCACAAAATGCCGTCCCTGCGCGTGCGTGGCCACTGCCCACTTGCACTTTGCTTCCGCTGCGGGGAGGATGCATGTGCGCACGCTAGCGCCACGGTACGACAGAGCAAGTGATCCTCACGTATCGCCTTCTTTGTTACTACTCGCCTATGCTTACTTGCCCGCAAATGTTTTACTCGAACCAACCGTCGTCTAATCCAAACGTACGCACGCACCCGGGTTGGTAACCGCCACAGTAAACTTCAACGCAATGGGGGAATATCGTATGAGTACCAATATTCAATGAAAACTTCGTGAAAACCATTCAAAATTTGAAGTTGAAACACATTACGAGATTGAGTTATGAAAATGACAAATTCAGCCCTAAATAATGACATTACTGTTCGACACAATTCAACGCTGATTTTGTCTTTTTCATGCCTCACATCTCGTAATGTGTTTCAACTTAAAATTTTGCGTGACAATAAAACATCATCCTCTTAACATCCCGTATTTTTTAGATTTTTTCGAAACTTCAAAACATCCTTTTCTCGTTTCCGTATGATTAGGGCTCAACTGACTCTTGGCAGCATTGTTGCCAGTTCACCTTGTCTGCAAGGCCATGGAGGCGGGGTGAATCCCGGTCATGAGAGATCTTGCTCCATTTTTAATTGGAGTTCAGTTTGAATAGGATTTATGTCTTACTCATGGAAGCGAGACGACATCGGTGTCGGCGTTTTGGGAACGGGGGTACCCAGACCTGTCTGCATGCGGCCCACGGCATGGCTCCCTTGACGGTCTGGTACGGCCCATCGGCGGGACCTACACGACAAGACCCTCGCGGGGGCTCCCCTCCCTGGCCTCGCGAGGTGGGGGACACCAAGACCTCCAGAGGAGCAGCCTCCCCAGGCTGCCTCCCGAGGAGCGGAGATTTCTATGCGGGTACCCAGCCTCACGAGGCTGTGATGGCGTGAGCCATGACGATCAAGGCCAGGTGGGCGCCAGCGGGCGCAGAGGAGGCAGTTTCCCTTGCAAGGACGGGTGCGGGTTCTTGAGGAATCCCCCAAAGGTTTCCATTCCGGTGCTACAAGACCAAGACCACGAGCTCGGCAGGACAGATTTCATCACCGAGCCCACCGTTGCGGCACGACCAGAAGCTTTGCAGGCGAAGACCACCTTTCGTCAGGATTAGATGTACTTCTTGTCCCCTTTCGAATTGGCCGGTGTGGAATCCCTTCCCGCCTAGGTTTTGAGGGAAGATGACCGAGGCCACTGTAAATATAGGCTAGCCACCACCGTAGTGAGGGGATCAGATCTTTTTGATACACACCACCATAGCCCTCCCGAGGTTGTTCATCCATTGTACTTGTTCTTCCTCAGCCCCTCGTGAGGCCAATCCACCACAAAGTAGGAGTAGGGTTTTACACCGCAAGGTGGCCCGAACCTAGGTAAACTGTCGTGTTCATTCTCTTCCCCGCTCGTGCGTGTACCCGACAAGGCTAGGCTGTAGGGCGACGAGCTTGAGATTGGAGAGGTTGAGATCTTCACACACGCCCCAGAGTTCAAACCTTCTTGGGTCTGCGGAACCCGAAATTCGACAATCGGTTCCCTGAAAATGGAATAAGGCTCTTCTCGCCTTGTCCCCGTCCGATGGTGCGTCTAGCGTCATTCGTACATGTGTGGAGGTGTGTCTTCGGCGGATATGGTCAGATTCGGTCCGTAGTGTTTTTTTGATTGAAATGTTGGATTCCGTCTTCATTCATGTGTTTACACATTGGATCCTTCCTATCTAAACTTCTCTTCATCAAGAAGAGTTATTATTTTCGTGCGCCAGTACTGTGAGACCTTAAGGCCTTGTAAAATGCAAGGTGCTTAGGAGAGGTGCTTGAAGAAATAAACCAGGTTTTTCTTAAGCACCGGTGCTTATTTGTACAGGGCGCACGCTTAATTAGGTGTCTCTCATGTAGAAATAAGCACTGGTGCTTCAGAAAAACACGGTTTGTTTTTCTAAGCACCTCCCTAAGCACCTAGCATTATACAAGGCCTAACACAACGACTTCTTAGCTATCGACTGCAACAAGGTTTGTCTGGCCTCCGTGAGAAAGAGGCGATAACGGCGACGCGACTCGCTCCGGTGCTTGTAGTTATCGCTAGATGGCCTTCAGACTTGGATGTAATTATTTGTTGCTTCCACTGTTCTCTGTGCTGCCATGACAGATGATGATTAGATCGAAAGTCCTCCCCTCTCCCAAAAAAGTCTAGCGGCCATCGCTCCACTCACCCTGCTCGTGGTGCCATAGAAGATAGATAAACAAACAGATAGGGCCGAATAGGGGCGGTGGAGCAGAGGATGGGCGGAATAGGGCGTGGCGGTGGCAGGGTGAATATTCAGACCGGACGATTGGGCCTGTCGGGCAGCCGTTTTACGTTTGGTCGGCTGTTAGAGATGAACCAAAATTTACATCACTTTTAGCAACTTTTTAGCCGGGACCAAAAAAATGATTGGTTGCCATAGATTTAGAGTTGTTGGAGCTGCTCTTTGCCCCCCCCCCCCAAAAAAAAGACAAAAAAACAGTATTTTTGTCACGACAACATTTTTCGGTTTGCTGTTGGGGATGCTCTTACAATCGACAAAAAACTAGATACACATATTTTCAAAACAACATGAAACATGAAGATGCGGTAATGGGGAGGACCTCGGCGGGGATGGCGATGAAACTAAATTAGATGACGTGGAAGTTCGGGGGCGGTGATGTTGTGCTCGGGGCGGGCGACTGGGTGAATCCGACAGTTTGAAGCGCGGTGGGATGACCGAAATTATATGAGATGTGGTAGTGACGCGAGCTCGGCGACGGTGACCCCTTGAGTGGAGGGGTGGCGGTGGTCGTAATCGAAATTGGCCGGCGCAGCGGCGTTGAATACGAGACGATGGTTGGGCTTGGCAACATCACGTTTGGGTTGTTTACTTCAGGTAATAAAGACCCAAAAATACGCCAACCCTTTGTATTTTTTTGGTTTGGACCCCCAAAAACGTCAATTTTGGTATGTTGTATGGTCAAAACGATAAAAAAAATCTGTTTTATTTACTTTTGGGTACTTTCTTGTCCATCACTGAAATGTGTGATCTCACAACTTTTATTTTTAGTAACAAGAGCTCTCAACTAAGGAGAGAGAAAATTGTTCCTCTTCCCTAAGAAAGGTGACTCTTAGAGCATGGCCAACGGGTGGCTTCAGCCGGGTGCCCCGCATGCCAACTAGGCTCGGGTGTCAGTCCTAGCCTCGGACGGTAGCTTGCAGGGGAGCCGGGTGCTTCATGAGCAAAAGAAGAAAAAGAAAGGAGAGAGAGGGAAAGGTAGAGGAAAAGAAGAATGCAAATGACCACAATAGAAAAGGAAGAGAAAAAAAAGCAAGGAGATGACGACTGTAAGGCATCTTTATATTTTATGGCTGGATGAAGAAAAATCAAAATAATTTGGGTTGCCTAGGTGGATGGGCTGGGGCAGCACCTTGGTGCTGCCACCATTGCTCATGCCCTTAGGCGACAAGGGCTTCCTTTGTCTGTCGTCGTGCCGGCCTACCTCACTGCTTGTGGCTTTAGAGCCATGGAGACGTGGACCCTAAACTTTGCTGGCGGGAGGGCTCCTACTTCGTTTTATAGGTGTTTTTTCTGAGATTGATTAGGGTTCGTGTTTTGTTCAGGTAGGTGAGACGTTGACTGCTCCCTCAAGATGGAACAAGGTTCTCCCCGCCTAGCCTCCTCCCGGGCGATGCGTCTAACGTCGTCGCAGCGCGTGTGGTGGTGTGTGCGTGTCTCTGACGGATGTCGTGGGATTCGGCTGGTGTTGGTCTTCTTTGTTTGTCTGTGTTTGTGTGTCTACATATTGGACCCTTTCAATATACGCTTTCACCGGCCACGGCTGCTATTTTGGTGCGCCGGTTATGTGAGGCATTAACACGGTGATTTCCCGACTGTTTAATACAACACGGTTTTTCGGGCTTCGGTGTGAAAGAGGTGATAACAGCGGCGTGCCTGATTGTACTCGTCGCTAGAGTAAGCGGTGGTCTATTGATCTATATGTATTTTCTATTTAGATGAGTATAAAAAATCAAAAAAAATCTGGAAAAAAGCTACTACTAACCGTCACCTAATGCAAACGTACGCACGCACCCGGGTTTAGCAGTTGTTTACTTCAAGTAATAAAGACCCAAAAATACGCCAACCCTTGGTATTTTTTTGGTTTGGACCCCCAAAAACATCAATTTTGATATGTTGTATGGTCAGAACGAAAAAAAAATCTGTTTTATTTACTTTTGGGTACTTTCTTGTCCATCACTGAAATGTGTGATCTCACAACTTTTATTTTTAGTAACAAGAGCTCTGAACTGAGGAGAGAGAAAATTGTTCCTCTTCCCTAAGAAAGGTGACTCTTAGGCGACAAGGGCTTCCTTTGTCTGTCGTTGTGCCGGCCTACCTCACTGCCTGTGGCTTTAGGGCCATGGAGACGTGGACCCTAAACCTTGCTGGCGGGAGGGCTCCTGCTTCGTTTTATAGGTGTTTTTTCTGAGATTGATTAGGGTTCGTGTTTTGTTCAGGCAGGTGAGACGTTGACTGCTCCCTGAAGATGGAACAAGGTTCTCCCCGCCTAAGCCTCCTCCCCGGCGATGCGTCTAACGTCGTCGCAGCGCGTGTGGTGGTGTGTGCATGTCTCTGACGGATGTCGTGGGATTCGGCTGGTGTTGGTCTTCTTCGTTTGTCTGTGTTTGCGTGTCTGCATATTGGACCCTTTCAATATACGCTTTCACCGGCCACGGCTGCTATTCTGGTGCGCCGGTCATGTGAGGCATTAACACGGTGATTTCCTGACTGTTTAATACAACAAGGTTTTTCGGGCTTTGGTGCGAGAGGGGCGATAACAGCGGCGTGCCTGATTGTACTCGTCGCTAGAGTAAGCGATGGTCTATTGATCTGTATGTATTTTCTATTTAGATGAGTATAAATCCAAAAAAAAAATCTGAAAAAAAAGCTACTACTAACCGTCACCTAATGCAAACGTACGCACGCACCCACCCGGGTTTAGCAGTAACCGCGGGAGTAAACTTCAAGTCTAGCGGCCGCCCGGCCCCACCACGCCCCTCCCTCCTCGTGACGCCGATGCCATAGATAAAACGGCCAGGCCCACCGCCCCCTTCCTCTCGTTTTCTCCGTTTCCTTCTCCCCTTTCCCCTCTCGGCCCTTCCCTTCCGCATCGGCGCGGCGCCCTACCCTACCCTACCAAACCACCATCCCCTCCTTCTCCCCCAACCCCTCCCCTTTCCAAATTCCAGCCCGATTCCATCCAAAATTGCAAGTTTGGAACTCAAGGATTTGAATTCCACCACCGCAATTATTATCTTCTCCGTCGGGAAGGAAGGAAGGAGGGAAGGTGGAAGGGGAACCCCGTTTCGTTTCGAACTCGAGCCTCGCCTCGCCTTGCCTATTTGGGTGCCTTTTGTCGCCCACTGTTGGGTGTTGGGTGCGCTGCGCCTCCTCAATTCTCGTGCGGCGAGGCAAGTTTCCCCCCTCCCCCTCTCGCCCCGAAATGGAACCCCCCTCCTTCCTTTTTACCCCTTTTTATCTTGTCTCTCACTGTTCTTCACCCTCTTCTCGAGTGAAATTCGGCCGATTCTCCTTAGTAATTTCGATCTATTGTGTCTGGAGGTTCGATTGATGGTTCAACTGACTTGGATTTGTGGCGTGCGTGCAGGGATCTGTCCGTCTATGGTCGCCGGCGGGAGGGCGGTCCTGCGGCGGGCGAAGATGGGCGGCGGCGACGACGACGACGAGTACGTCGTGGACGAGGACGAGGAGGTGGAGGAAGAGGATGACGCGGCGGTTGCGTGCTCCGACGAGGACGCCGGCGAGGAGGAGGCGGAGGCCGACCCGGAGCCGGAGCCCGAGGACGAATCTGACGCGGACTTCGACGGGGAGGCGGAGGAGGAGGACGACGACGAGGATTTCGAGATCGACAAGCCGCGGCAGCGGCCCAGGCGTCCGCCCAGGCCTGCCCCCAGGCCTCGCGGGCGGGGCAGGAAGGCCAAGTCGGACGACGACGACGATTCCGACGCGGATTCCGAGGAGGACGACGACGAGGACTTCGAGATCGACGCGCCGCGGCCGAGGCGCCCGGCCAGGGCTCGCGGCCGGGGCCGGAAGCGGAGGCGAAAGCAGGAGTCGGAGGAGGAGGAATCCGATGCGGATTTCGAGGAGGAGTTGGAGGAGATCGAGACGCCGCGGCCCAAGGCTCGCCGCCGGGCCAGGAAGGCCAAGCCGCGCGACGACGACGACTCCGATGCGGATTTCGACGAGGAGGAGGACGAGGATTTCGAGATCGACACGCCGCGGCCGAGGCGCGCGTCCGCGGCTCGCTCCCGGGGCAGGACGAGGGTGCAGGAAGAGGAGTCTGACGCGGAGTTCGACGAGGAGGACGAGGGGTTCGAGATCCAGACTGGAAGGCCGAGGCGTGCACCCACGGCTCGCTCCCGGGGCAGGTCGAGGAAGCAGGAAGAAGAGTCTGACGAGGAGTTCGATGGGGAGGAGGATGGATTGGGCAACGAGGAGGTGGTGGTCGAGGCGCCATGGCCGAAACGCCCAGCCACGGTTCGGTTCAGGCGCAGAAGGGAGGAGCAAGAGATCGAGTCTGATGCAGATTTCAAAGGGGAGGAGGAAGAAGTGGAGAATGAGGAGTTGGAGGTCGAGACCCCACAACCAGCCATGGACCCTTCCTGGGGTAGGAGTGGGGAGCAAGATGATGAGTCTGATGCCGATTTCGACGGGGAGGAGGAGGAACTGGAGAATGACAAGTTGGAGATCCAGACGCCACTGTCAGCCAACTTTCGCTCCGGTGGCAGGAATGTCAAGGAGGAGGATGAGCTTGATGCAGATTTCAATGTGGCTGAGGAGGAAGTTGAGGATCAGGAAGAGGATGAAGAGCTGGAGATCGAGACGCCAGAGTCAGTCAAGTATCGCTCTGGTGGCAGGAATGTGAAGGAGGAGGATGAGCTTGATGCAGATTTCAATGTGGCCGAGGAGGAAGTTGAGGATCAGGAAGAGGATGACGAGCCGGAGATCGAGACGCCAGAGTCAGTCAAGTATCGCTCTGGTGGTAGGAATGTGAAGGAGGAGGATGAGCTTGATGCAGATTTCAATGTGGCTGAGGAGGAAGTTGAGGATCAGGAAGAGGATGAAGAGCTGGAGATCGAGACGCCAGAGTCAGTCAAGTATCGCTCCGATGGCAGGAATCTGAAGCAGGAGGACGAGTTTGTTGATGCACATTTCAATGGGGTGGAGGAGGAAGTTGAGGATCAGGAAGAGGATGAGGAGTTGGAGACCGAGATGCTACAGCCGAGGAACCTGCCCGAGGCTCGTGGCAAGGGCAGGAAGGTGAAGCCAACGGGCTCTAGCCGGCAGAGGCACGAGGATGATGATGATTACGAGGAAGAGATCGAGGATGAGGATGAAGACTTTGATCCGGAGGTGGACGAAGATGAGGAGGATGAGGAGGAAGATGTTGAAGAAGAAGATGATGATTTGGGGGATTATGCCCCAACTCGTGCCACAAAGGTTAGACCTAGGAACCACTTGGCCAAGCGGAAGCCAGCGGCTGGGCGCCAACACCGTAAGAGGAAGAGTGGTTCCAGGGTTTCCAAGGGAAAGACAAGGAATGGCACGTCAGCACGTCGGCGTAGGAGCAAGCGGCGGGTGGCTGACGACTATGAAGACGATGAGGAGGAAGAGGATGATGATGATTTTGTTGTGAAGGACGACGTGGAGGAAGAGGTCAATTACCGGCCAAGGAAGAAGGCCAAGGTTGGGAGGAAGACAAGGGAAGGCACTGCAGAGCCAGTTGCTGTGGGAGAAGCATGGCCATCAGTCGAATCTGACACATCAGAATTTGAGTTTGTGACATCTGACGAGGATCATGCTGAGAAGGAAACACCAGTAGCTGAGCCTGCGAGGATCAAGAGAAAGAAGGGTAGGAGGAAGAGGGGTTCTGAATCAGACTCGTCTTCAGACTCTGATTATGTCATATCAGAGGAGGAACTTAAGGATTTGGGGGTGCCTAGGCCCCAAGAGACCGTGCCACAGCTGCCTCCTCCCCCAGCACGAAGGACCATTGCTCCTAGGAGGGTAGACGAGAAGGGAAAAGAGCCAGAAGAGGCTTTGAAACAGATATGTGGTATCTGCCTCTCAGAGGAGCAGAGAGCTACAATACAGGGTGTGCTTAATTGCTGCTCACACTACTTCTGCTTCGCGTGCATCCTTGAGTGGTCAAAGGTGGAGTCGAGGTGTCCACTGTGTAAACGGCGTTTCAACACAATTACCAAGTCATCAGTGGCAGATCTAGGATTGGGGTTGAGGAATGCTCCTGTTAGGGTAGAAAAGCGCGATCAGGTAATGGTTTACCCTCCTGGTCACTATAACCATTCTGCATTGCTTGCCCACTTAATATTTGGATTGGTTAGTCATTGAGATGAAATGCATTTATGTTCGAACTATACCACTAAAATATATGAAAATGCTGTCCCCGTAGGAATAGAACATACATTTTGCTGTTACTTATTATAATAAGTGTGCTGTGTTGTTTCTAGTGACCATCCAAAATGTTGGTTAGTGGATTAAAAGTTTTAAGCAGAGATGACACGGATATTTACCAATTTAGGGATAACATATCCATTACATCCACTTTGCCATTCAAACTCAGGGACTCAGGGTTCGATGATGTAAATTCATATTTCTGCAAGTAAGAGCTTTTCTTGTTGTATTCGCAACCTTGATATTGATGTAAATCTGTAGATGTTGAGAACTTTATAACCTTTTGAATTTTGGATTATGTTCCGCATGACAACATATATAAAACCTCTTAATTGTTAGGATTTGCTAACTGAAACTTGTGCACTGGTTAGCTTAAAAGTAATGTTAACAATAAACTTCGTGACAGTTTGCATGGTTGTCTCATTTGTTCTGTTTCTTCCTTGAACAGGTATACCAGCCCACTGAAGATGAAATGAGGCGTTGGTTAGACCCATACGAAAATGTTGTATGTATAGAGTGCAATCAAGGTGGTGATGACAATCTCATGTTGCTATGTGATATATGTGATTCCTCTGCACATACTTTCTGTGTTGGTCTGGGAAGAGAAGTACCAGAAGGCAACTGGTACTGTGGTGGGTGTAGATCCAGTGTGGAAGGGCCTTCTCATGCACAAATACAGGATAGGGTGGTTCACCGTGGAGATAGTAACACGAACACCGCCGATAGCAGTTCTGGTTCGTTGGGCAGATCTACATCAAGTGGAGTGTTCCAGAGACCACCACCAATAAACGTTCAGCCTTCTTTGCAAGGATTTGATCTGAATCTCTCTCCAATAGAAACACCTGAGGAAGATAAGCGAGCCGAGTCACATCTCTCAGCTGAACCTGTATCAACTCCTACTGGGAGGCATGCAACTCTTGATAGGAGGCGTGCCTTGAACCGACGCATTCGTATTCTTCTATTTAGACCTAGGACTGCAACTAATCCTTGGCAGAATAGCATCCAGCAAGACAGAAGCGCACCAGGAACAGAACAAAATCAACGGATCGCCTGCACCTCTACAGATGTGAGCCCATCATGTTCCAGGGCTGATTTTATGCAGAGCCAGCAGAGTAGCTCACATTTTGTACAGTCTGCAAGTAATCTTAATCAATGCACTGATGAGGGTGGAAGCAATTTCCGAGAAGTAGCAAATGCCAAGGACCAGCTGATTCCTATTGTGAAGAAGAGCATCAAGCACATTTGTGCCCGGTCCCCATTGGGTACGTATAGCGGTCTGAGCAAACTGTTTTAATGTATCAATTTTTCAAGCACCCACAAGTTAACATTTGGGTGTAATAGTTTGATTTTATCCTTAACATATTAGATTACCCAGAGATTGAGTAGCCTTGTATTTTCATATTTAAAATGGTTGGTTAGAGAAAATTAATTCAGTTTATGCTAGGGCATCATCCCATTGTAGCAGTTGTGGTCCCAAAATAAATTAAGTAGCTACATCTATACTGGAAATGTCTCAGGTTTGTGGCTATTAGTAGCCTAAATAATAATTGCCTGTCCTTTTTATAGTCCTTTTTTCTGCTATGCTGTTGGCCATTGTACGCTGAACTAAATGCAAAGACAGCTGTGTTGGACTATATATGCAATCTTGCTAAAGCATGGCTATTTAACTGGAACTAACCTCTCATCGTTTATGTTTCAGATCAATCTTCTTTCACGAATGTAGCACGGCGGGCGACACACACTATCTTAGCGTTGTCTGGTATTGCGCACAACAAGGATAGGGTTGTTTCTACACCGTTTCCTTTTCCTAGCCATTGTTGCCACGCCTGTGATGGCCGAGAGCCAGCGTTTCTCATGAGAACCATCTGCTCGTCATGCTTCAACTCATTCGTTGGTGATGTCGTCAGTCACATCGCTAATATGTTTTCTTGAAGTAGGTGGGCTTTTTAAGCTGGCATTTCTCTCTCTGCTGTCGTCATTCTTTGAATTTATAGACACTTGGAAAGATTATACGGATACGAAGGTGTTAATGAATGTTGGATAGCTTGAAATATAGATCATTTCTAAATGATGCATTCTCTTTTGGAACTAACTTCTTAATTGAGTTGTCATTAGCCATCCTGACAAGTTTCAAGTCTTCCAGCAAGCTGCTACAGTCTTCAATGATGATGCCCTCCAATTATCTTTTTTATCGCGAACTGTGTAGCTTGCTTTTCCTTTCTCTCAGTACGTTGATTTCTGGAATTATGCTTTATCTCCAACAGAAGTGGAGCATCTTATATATCGTGAGAGAAAAATATGGAGGAGAAAAACTGAACATTTTATATTTTGAGCATGTCATTATGAACATTACAAATTGAGAATAGGATATAGGAGCAGTCTGCTAGATCTGATGTAGTGTTAAGTAAATCTCTGCATATCATTCCATTAGTGTTTGTTATACTTTGGAAGGAATAACCTTTCTTGGTAGGAATAACTTGGGCCCTTTTCACTTAGTGTTCTCAGTTCGGTATCTTTCTTGTCTGCACTTGGTGAAGCCCCCTCTCATAACTGAAGCCAGACGGTCTTCGATTTATCGGATTTTGAGCTAGCTGCCCTTTTCCCTTTTCTTTCTCTCATATTCCTCTTCCGAGTTTTCCTCTTGAGCCCTATATTCTTCTTCTAGGGTCCTATATATTATCTAAATTCAACAATTCCTGAACCGTTTTTATCTTTGTGTTCACCTGTACGGTCTGTGCAATTATGTTGCCATCTTGCCCTTTTCCCACCGAACCGTACTGTTACCTTTCGTGCAGATTAACCTATTGTTGATATGAGCTGTTTAACTCCCGAGCTCATGCAATTATTTAAGGGTTCATCTTCTCTCTCTTTTTACGGGATTTTATTAGTTCATTTTAACTTAGAAGGAACGATTAGATTTCAACAACCTCTTTGTGCGAGACTTGTAAAAAAAATACCCCTTGTCAAGTCTTGCATTATGTATGCACTCCAGTTTTACTTTTAATATGTTTCTGTATGTCAGTTCTTATTAGGTTGTGTCATGTGTGTTATTTGCTCTCCCTGGGGCCTATGAGCTGACAAATTTGCAGCTGGCATGTGCCTTCTTTTCTCTTGGGGTGGAACAAAAATGTGTTTACACAAGGTTTTTGGATTCTTCCCACAAGATCTGCATCCAAAATTTACTGCTATTAAAAATTTACTGGCATACGGCAGCATTGCTCATTCATTGCCTGCCAAAATGGACAGTTTTTTCATGTCAGCCACCCACCATGTGTGTCAGTGCGCAGCTGAAAAATCATCAGAAGGAAGTCCAATCTTGTGATTGGGTTGGAATATTCATGCATTTTATTCAGCGCCCCTATCGTTACAAGTGTGCGTGTGTTCTTGGTGGTTTGAGGTTCTTTGAGTTGTTTTTTTTTCTTTTTTGCGGGAACTTTCAGTTGTTTTTTTTTCTTTTTTACGGGAACTTTCAGTAGTTTACTAGCAATATATTACCCGGTTGCAATCAGAGGGATTTGCATCTGGCATCATAAAGGGTTTGCAACTAGCATTCCAAGCCCGTCTGGCTTCATAAACCCAGTTTCTTTCTGGGTCTATCTATGTCACATCTAGATGTGAGATATTATCTCACATCTAACTCTCTCTCACATCTAACTCCCTCATTATTTATTTATTTTTTCAAAGTCTTTCATAGATTTGTTTTGTCTCTAAGGATGAGGGAGTTAGATGTGAGATAATATCTCACATCTAGATGTGAAATAGCAAACCTGTTTCTTTAAAGGGATTGCAACTGGCATCCCAAGCCCGTCTGCATCAGGAAGGGATAAAGCAGCAAATCCTGGCACGAAAGAAGAGAATACATATCTCTCTCTCTCTCTCTCTCTCTCTCTCTCTTCTCTTTTTATTACTAGACAATAAAGCAACACCCTAACCCTAGCAGTTCCCTTACGAAGCAAGGCAAGGCATACATGTGTTCCTTTTCATAGCCGCCAAGCTGAAGGAACGGATATGCATTTCGCAAGCAGCCTTTGATGTCCTCAGAGGGGAAAGATATCTCGGGTCTCCGGGCTTTCGGCTCCACCACGCACCGCATCGTGGTGAGGTTCCAGTCACGGAGCATGAGCACACGCCATGCCTTGCATCCAGCCTCGTCTCCGTTCCGTTCGTGTCCGTCGACGAGGACAAGTTGAACATCGATCTGTGAACTAATTAATTACTGTAATAGTACTCCACTAATAAAATATGTATAAAATTGGTGAAACGGACACATTGCTTGTCTCGACGCGACGAAAGGGACACTCGTGTCGAGGACTTTGAGAGGTATACAATGTGACGCAGAAAGGTATACAATGCGACTATCTGCACAGTTGAGTGAGCGCTGCTTCCAAGGCATGAGATTCCCGATCGGACGGTCGTGGAGGCGACGCCAAGCGCCATATGAGCCGAGGTCCCGAGCATAGGATGCCGCTTGCCTGCCGCTGGCCGCCAATTCGGTCGCTGCGGCCTCTTGATATCACGCACAGCAACGCAGCGGCCCTCTCTCTGCCTCGCGCTGCAGCTAGCTGGCCTTCATTGCCGCGCCCCTGTGCTCCATCCAGGCTTCCAGCTCCCTCTCCTCTCTCTCCCCCGCTCGCGGAGCAAAGTAGGGGATGGCGCCGACGTACCGGCCATACGCGGCGGAGTACGGGGCGGTGGAGCGGAAGGTGCCGGGGGCGCGGTGGGTGGCGTCGGCGGCGGCGGCGTCGTCGGTGGCGTGGTTCGTGGGGGACCAGGCGGAGATGAAGCGGCGGGGGAGGGTGGCCAGCTACAAGGCGTACGCCGTGGAGGGCAAGGTGAAGGCGTCCATCCGCCGGGGCCTCCGCTGGATCAAGGCCAAGTGCTCCCACATCGTCCACCGCTAGCCCGCCCGCCCGCCGTCTTCTTCTTCCTCCTTGGTATTCGTCCCGCTCTGTCTCGTCTCCCATGGATTCGGACCGCTCCACCACCTTGCGTGCTGCCCTTTCTCTGCCTTGTAAAACCTGGTCTGTTCTCATGGGTGCTGGCTCGCCGGATCCTGCAGGTGGCTCATCAGGCAGGCGGACGACCGATCGATGGCGGCGAGAACGGATGCGCGAGGGATGCAGCCGAGGGACGGACTCATCGAACGTTCCTTGCGAGTAGATTAGTCACTAGTGTAAGATCATCATGCATGGGTCCTTTTTTCTTCTTTTTCTAGTTTTTCTGTTGTCGAGAGAGAGTGGGAGAATGTTTGTTTCCGGGGTTGCAAGCAACGTACACGCGATTCCTTTCTTTCTGCTTCAGTTTCAGATAATCTGCTCGTGAGATCCCTTTCTGCTTCAGTTCAGTTTGCTTCTGCAAAACATACCTGGTTTTGTTGTGTCCGCTTGACACTCTGAGGCTCAAAAGTGCTTGCAAAACAAATTATCCCCTGCAAGGGAAATGAATTGGCGCACGAATGAAAATCAATCCAACAGCACACGCTCCAGAATGACGGTGAAACCCTGTAGCACGTGGCGCTGGCCGCCCTGCCACGTCGTCTCCGCTGGTCCCAGTCAACGCGCCCAACAGGTTGTCCACACGGGCCTGGCTCTCAGCCCATTGCCGTCAGAGGCTCAGAACCATTTTTGGCGTCTGAAACAGCAGATGCCTGCGGACGAGAGGGGGAAAAAAAATCTGAGCCACATCCCCTCACAATTTCTTACTATTAATTAATAACCAGTATTAATTGCTTGATAATTTACAGTGTTTTCAGATCTGATAGAAAATAGTACAAAAAATATATTGGAGAAGTGGGGTATCGATCCCCATACCTCTCGCATGCTAAGCGAGCGCTCTACCATCTGAGCTACATCCCCTTCTTGTTAGCTGGTTTTCTCTTCTTCTTTTGTAGAGTATCATGGAACGTTGTTGAGTTATGATTGGTTTTACAAATCATTTGTATTCCTGAGAAAAACGACCAAGTTTTACGATTTATTACCAAGTTAAAGAATTAAAATATACACAAATGGCAAAGCTCCGTCACATAAAAACTAGATGTCACATCAAAGTCATTCAAATGACACATGCCAAGACTAATCAAGCAGGGTGATCCTCTGTCACTGATGTTGTTCATATTCGTCATGGAGTGCCTCGTTGCGCTCATGTCTGTTGCCGTCGATAGGTGTGTGTTCAACTTCATGGGTTAGTGTCAAACACGCGCTCTTAGCCCTCAACAAAGCTATTTCCAGCTTCGCGGAGACAAGATGGAAGAGCTGGCCAATAGGCTCGCCTCCCGTGTTAGAACCAGACCTCACCTCATTGGTACTCTCAATCGGCTGATCATGTTATTTCTTGCACTTAAAGTAAACGATGACGATTCTATTTGTTTTTCAAGAGTTTAATGAATCCTCCAAAAACATGTTATGCAATCCAAAATGGAGCGCCCAGTTTGCAACCAATGTGAACACAATGGACGGTAGTCAAAGATCCCACATGTCCCGCTGTCCCATTTCTAACATTCAGTGCACCAGAAGATGGGTTATGAGACTAGCCACAGTAGGGAGTAACATGGACTAGTAACATGCATACGTTACTTTCACTAGTTATTCTGGAAAGTTTTTCTTAGGTGTTGTGCAACCAAATAGAGAAGAACGGTTAACAAGTATTCTTCCATCATGTCAGCAAGTATATTTGAGAGATTTTTCTGAACCTGTGGATTGTCTCTTGGTGTTGTGCATCTGTTTTTTCCCTTGCTTCTCTCTGGGCACTTGTCCTTTTGACATGCCTCTCTGTTCTTTGCTCTTCTCTCTCCCTCTCTCCCATGGCGTCTGCTCTTCTTCTCTCTCCCCTCTCCCATGGCGCCTCCCAGATGAGTTTTGTGTGTTAGGTGAGATCTGTGAATTGGTTAGAGTAGTAGAGTTCAGGCCCTTGTGTGGGATGCAAGTTGAAGGAGGATCCTAGGAATCGCAATCGCCAGCTGTTTTTTGATTTTAACTTTTTTTCTTTGTCAGGTGATTTGTGGTCCAGGAAAGGGTAAGGAGTGTGGGCGACCGATCCAATTGGTTTTTTTTATTTTGGTTAGTTATATTAGAACCGGGTCAGATTTTTAGCCCGACCCATTTTTTTGGGCATACAAACATACAATTGTCGTAGGTTTTTGGACACACAGCTGTCAACATTTGATTTGTCTGGAAATTTGAATGTTTTCCAATTGTAAACCAGTCAAATGCTAAATTGATAGTCCCTTCTTTTAAACCAACAAACTTGCATCACGCGCGGTTGTGCCCAAACACAAAATATTCCAACGAACCACCGTCCGCTACGCCGGCGCCATCCCGCCATCCCCACCCACGACGACCCCTTCCCGTGGATCCGCGCGTGGCATCCCCACCCACGACGACCCCTTCCCGTGGATCCGCGCATGGAGCAATGCCATCCTCGGGCAAGGCAGATGCGTTGGTGCGGGAACGGGACCCCGAGCTAGAGAGGCCGCACAGCTGCGTGCCGGCAGGAGGCCGAGGAGCGAATGTGTAGGCAGCTCAGGGGGACAAGTGCTAGAGTTGATGCTTTCGCGATTAAGATAAGAGTATAGGACAAAAAAAATACCCATGATACATAAATAGGGAAATCTCAAATTCATTGTGTAGATCGGGTACGGGTGCCATCCGTACTTCCGGCACCCTACTTCCATGTCATGGCTAAGAACAGAACAAATCACTTCAACGCTCCTTTGGTTTGTAGGATTGTATGAATTCTATAGCATAGAATTTTCAAAGGAAACATTTCTTTCGAGCCATTTGGTTTGTACGAACGGATTCTTGTGCCTATGTAGTACTCCCTCCGTTCGGAATTACTGATACATCCATTTCCGCGACAAGTAATCCAAACGGAGGGAGTAGGAACCAATCCTTCACATTTCAAAATGGAGCCCAAACTCAATTAAAAAATTCCTTTGATATGCATTGAACAACATTTTTTTCTTTTTCTATAGGAATTAAGATATGTCATCTCATTTGCTATGATTTTCTTATTCTCGTTCATATCTCATTCGCGTGATGCACATAAATCTGACTAAAATACACAGGAAATATGATCACGTGATGCACATATATCTGACTTCAATACACAGGAAATGCTTCCGGTGGTTCAGTTAGAACCATACATCGATGTATCAATGGCATATTATCGTTTTTTCCTTCTTAGTCCAAGCACCCAATACGCAAGGACTAAAGTGTGATAATACATCAACTTCACACTGTTCTTTTTCTTTTAGTTAAAAATGTATCAGAATGACATGCAATCACAGATGAAGCATAGAGATTTGTTGTTCAAAACTTCAAATGTCTTGCATGTTTGATATTCTTTTTTGTGATGTAAATCTACTTTTTGTGCGCCCAAGATCCATCACCTGTTATGATGACTGAAGGCACCCAGGCACAATTACCATCACAAACACAGTAGGTACATAAATTTGCACGCACAGAATATGTAAGACTAGGTTCCGTGAACCCAAATGTTTAAAGAAACTCTGCATAAGCATCTCTGAAACATCCAACAGAACAAACACGATATGATATTTAAGGTATCTCAGACGCGGCACACAGATATTGCACAGAAAACAGTTATGAACTTCAGATGCTCCAAAATCAGGCTAACCCTTCATAATACCAGAAAGCTAAAGCTTCATGCCAGACCTTCACTTCTTGGCCTTGGCCTTCTTTGGTGCCCTGTAAACGATGCAAATTGGAGAAGGTAAGATAAAACAGAACGAAACACATTAACTATGTGCAGAAAGATTTTGGATGGAGATGCTTACGCTGCTGCCGGAGCTGGAGCTGCAGCCGCTGGTGCTGGTGCATGATCTCTGGGGCCCTGTTTGCCAAATAGTACAAGTCAACCAAATTGGTCTAACAACAAAAACCTTGCTGGATAGCAGTAGCAAGTAACAAAATTTAATCAAGTACAGATAGCTCGCTACATTCAACACAAACAAACAGCTCTGAACGGCCTGTTATCTAAGATCAATAGACAAATTTCAGCAAGTATAGCAAGCCCCACATTGGTAGTAAAAGATGATAATAAGATTTCTAATTTCTCAGGTAACATGTGTAAACATCAAGTATTTCAGAATACAATATAGTGCATAGACAGGCTAGGTGAAAGCATCATCTTACCTGAGCCAATCTCTCCTCCCTCCTGGCATGCTTCCTCTCCCTGCTTGCCTTGCTCTTGGCGCGCTTGGCCTCAAACTGATCAGAGAGGGTCTTCTCTCTTGCCTTCTCAGCCTTGGACTTGTGGATACTCTCCATGAGGACCCTCTTGTTCTTGAACATGTTACCCTTGACCTTCAGGTACATGTCATGGTACATGTGCTTGTCGATCTTCTTGGCCTCACGGTACTTGCGCAGAAGGCGCCTCAGGACGCGCATCCTCCGCATCCATAGGATCTTGGTGGGGAGCCTAGCCTCCCTGGTACCCCTACGCTTACCTGTGCAGAGCCAAATCACAGGTTACAACACAAATATCTACAAAGATGAATACTACCATGCCAATTAAAGTTGCGGCTACTAACCATATCCAGAGTGACGGCCCTTCTGCTTGGCCTCATGTGCCCTCCTTGCACGAGACCTGGAGTGGATCTTCTGAGGCTTCCTGATGATGAAACCATCCTTTACCAGCTTCCGGATGTTCTGCCCTGCAAGTATTAATCAAACAATAAATCACAGTTATGCTCAATTATGAATCAATAGACACAGCATAATGAAGAATGAAGAGCTCCAATGGATTGAAACAACAGTACAGGTACAAAGTACACACAAATAAGAGTTCAAACAAACACAAGAACGGCCTATTATAAATAGGCAACATTTACGTGCATGTGAACTACATATTTATTAATACAAACCGAGGAACAGCATAAGGAGCTAGGTCCATGAGATTAACATTCACAGACTGAAGCAACAACTGAACCTTAACAGACAAGACTAATGGTACATGAATTACAAAGGTAAAGTACTCGCTCCGTTCCAAAATAGATGACCCAACTTTATACTAAAGTTAGTATAAAGTTGGGTCATCTATTTTGGAACGGAGGGAGTAACACCTAAAGCAGCTACTCTGTCAGTGGAAAAACATTTACATGGGAGTTAATCATGGTTTAGGCTAACAGAGCAACCTGTTGAGTATAATCCAACTATGGTGAATTGTGTCAGTGCACATGAAGATACATGAACACTGAAACCAGCTTCACCATTACTCCCTCTGTACCGTAATAGCGACAACTATTATGGTACAGAGGGAGTAGAAGTTATTGCATGTGAAGGTAAAGGAACATTAGAACAAGCAACTCGATTAGCTTCAACAGTAGAATAACCTGAGTAGTTACCATGGTTAGACTAATGGAGAACATGTTCCTTATGACTCAACTTGTACTATGGATAGGTTAGCAGGATTTCTTAAACTAGGTTCAAACTCTTGTTGTACATGTTTTGCAGTTTACCAATATGGATACGTATCAATTCAGTGGTTTCCGCATACAAATCAGTAAATTTAACACTAAATACACTGCAAGATGCATAAACTAGGCAACATAAGTTGAGAGCATGCGTGGAGACTCAACAATCTAAACAAAGCATCTACATGAATCGCCGATTCATCTGCTATCTGAAACACCATCAGAGTGGCACATCACAGTCCCATAGATAGCTATCACGGTAGCTCAGCACAAAATCAAACCCATAGAGTGGTCAGCTATATCATGTTCCGTCTAGATACTCAGCTACCCGAAGAAGAGTCATCCCGGCAACACATCCGATCTACGAGCAGGCGCAGCACAAGCAAGCATCGCTCTACCCGCCTCGAACGACCTAAACCTCGCGGATCACCACCTCGGCCACAGATCTACGAAACACGCGAGACAATCGAGTCGCGCGACGAGCGAGGGAGCGGGTAGGGTTGGGGGAGAGGGGGAGGCGCTTACGGGAGTTGGCCATGGAGATCTCGTTGACCTCATTGGGGTCGAGCCAGACCTTGCCCTTGCCGCACTTGAGGACGCTCGAGGCCAGGCGCTTCTGCAGCTTCAGCGACACCATCTTCGCCGCCGCTCTCCTCCTCCTCGCTTACCTGCCGTCTGGTTGTGGCGCTAGGGTTTGGGAGATGCGGCGCTGGCGGCAAATTATAGCTCTGGGGGGGTTAGGGTTTCCCTGCCTCGATAGTTGGGCCGGGCCTTTGTTGCTTCGCTCTGCCTCTTGGGCCTACGGCCGGTTATAGAGTAGTTGGTTGGCCCGTTCAGTCAGAGAGGATATCAGCGATGTCCGACTTTTCTTTTCTATGAAACCACGTGTCTCTAGAGAAACTTGTGAGGATAACAAGCTACGTAGAAGTTTTCCTCCAAAGAGAGCGGCTCCTGCGCCGAGCAAGGCCTCTAAAAGGAAGACCGGTGAAGACACGACCGGGCCTTCGTCGAAGAAGTACGGATTTGAAAGTATGCTTTAGTAGTCACATTCATCTGTGACTGTTATGTTTGTCCTGTATCAGGAAAAAGGTTCGCTGAACTATGTCCAGGAATTCGGCCAGTCGTACTCCCAACAGCCAGGGTGCAGACCCTGCCGGAGAGACGGGGGCCAATACGGGAATGACACCGGACTGTCCTTCGGCCGAGGGCTCGGAAGATATGTCCGTACCAACTCGGAAGTGGAGAGCGCCATGAATCATCAACGCCGGAGGGCCGTTTTACGGGACCTTGTCTTCTCAAAAGATGCGTTTGATGCCTTCAGCTCGGCTGACGCATACATCCGAGCTTCTCGAGATGGGCTGGGGCAGAGCCACAAAACAGCATTTAACGGATGTGCAGGTAAGGTTTCTTTTGTCCGAATAGGATAACCACATGCTAGTAGCCCCCGAGACTGAAAGCAGTTGGCACAAGTGATTTAAGGATCGTTGTATGACCAGGTTCTTACGGAGAAGAACAACCTGCTAGCTCAAGAGCTGGGCGATGTCGGACCTGACTAAATCTTTGCTGTACCGAACTAAAAAGTCCAAGAAGGCATCCTCTCGTAATGTTCCCCTCCATCGAGGAATAACAATTATATACCAGTTGTGCTAATACTGTTGCTTATCTCATAATAGGATCATCAGATCAACCGGAAGAGAAGTTGAAAACTGCTCAAGCGGGAGAGAAAAAGGCAAAAAGACTATATGCCACAGGCGAGCGTGTTCTGACCCAAGTCAGAGAGGAGAAAAACAAACTCCAGGATTCAAACACCAAACTAGGCGAAGAACTGAAAGATGTGCGGGCCTAGCTAGCCGACTCCGTGAAGGAGAATAAAAAGCTGTGAGGCGGCATATTCAGTATGTGGCCGAATTTACCTTATAAAAGTTTGGAGGTAAAAGTAGCTGATATAACTATGATTGCAGGTATGTTGACGGGCCTCCCGAAGAGGAGGTGCCCGGATCATCAAGTGATCTTCTGCAAGGGCTGTCGCAATTGCATGAGCAAGCTCAACAGGCAATGCGGAGTGTAGCCAAGGCCTTATGGCCATCCCCCTCCCCTCCAGGGAGTATGGAGGAGCTTGTAGAGCTATTCAAGGGAGCGCGGCGTATCCGACTATGGAAGATATCGGCCTGCCGGGAGGGTGCGCGAGAGGCCTGGGCCATGGTGAAAATGCGGTATACCAAGCTGGATCCAAATCACATGGCCCGGGTTGGACCGCTAGGGTCAAATGGGGAAGAAATTCCCGTTAGTTTAGTGTATGACCAAGTAGAAGTGGCCGCTAGATATTCCCAACAGGATTGTAAGTTAGACCGCCTGTTGGACGGTATAGAGGAGGAAGTTTTTGAGTCCTAAGTGACTATGTACTTTCCTTCTAGCTGGATTGTAAAACGATTGTCATGGTCGACCTTTTCGCTTCGACCTCTCGACCCGAAGGTGTGGAGTGTTTTCCGAATACCTGAGCGGCAAAATAAACAGGGGTATGCGTGAAAACCAGACACAGGGGTCATAGTTGCTTAAACAAACAAGTTGTATCTGGCTAGTTATGTTATATTACATTAAAATTATAAGAAACATCTTCCAGAGAGAATAGTTCTGTTAAGGGTTCCTTTTCCTGGGTGTGCATGCATCGACGTGCATGTCTGGATTGTGTTGAAGAAATCACAATGTGTATGGCTTCTGGGGGTTCACGATGGAACGAATGCAAAAACACCTTTAGTTCACCGATCGAATATTCCCTTAAGAACGCTAACTTTCGGCTTCACCCAGTCTGAGGTACACATCCGGATGACCCGGCAGTAACAATTGCAGAGGTGCTCCCTTTATGCCCTAGCCGAACTAACGGGAACGTAGGGCATAAGCACAGGAGCCAGGCAACCCAGCTTGGCCAAAACTTAAGTCATATCGATGCATATAATGGCGAAGAAAAGGTACATATGGGAGAAAACGCATATGTGATGAGCTCGATGCTCGGAAAATAATAATAGCAAGCTTCTGTCCAAGAAGCCCCCAGGTATAATAGACGTACATACTTGAAGATGTATGCGTCGGGGGTGCACGGTCTAACCACACGAAAGCTTTTAAGGCTAAAGAGAAAAAACGAAAAGAGAGAAAAAAATGACGGAAACAATAGGGGGAAGGAGACGAACAAAGAGTTCGACGCTAGGCATAGAATCTTCAGAGTCTATCCGCGTTCCAGGGGTTCGGCTCTAGTCGATTGTATGATGCATCACACAAGCGGTACGCCCCTCCAGTGTGAATTTCGTCAATGATGAAGGGACCCTCCCACTTGGGCTTGAGTTTGTCCTTTTTCTTCTCCAGCAGGCGTAGAACGAGCTCGCCGACGTTATAAGTTTTGGCACGCACTTCTCTGCTTTGATACCTGCGAGCCTGCTGTTGATAAAATGCGGAACGGGCTTTTGCGACGCCGCGCTCCTCCTCCAGGCATCTAAGTTGTCCTACCGATCGAGCTCGGCCTCTCTCTCTTCGTACATGCGCACTCAAGGTGAGTCATGAATAATGTCACAGGGTAGCACTGCCTCTGCGCCGTACACCATGAAGAAAGGTGTGTATCCGGTAGTGCGATTGGGCGTGGTCCGCAGCCCCCCCCAGTCTGGTCGAGCTCCTCAACCCGGTGCTTGTCCGATTCTTTCAAAGACCGCACTAATCTAGGCTTAATGCCGCTCATAATAAGACCATTGGCTCTTTCAACTTGACCGTTTGTCTGTGGATGATAGATATAGACGTGATCGAGCTTGATGCCCAGATTAGCACACCAGGTTTTCACTTCGTCGACTGTGAAGTTGGAGCCATTATCAGTGATGATGTTGTGTGGAACACCATAACGGTGTACGACGCCGGATATAAAGTCTATTACTGGTCCGACTTCGGCCGTTTTAACTGGTTTGGCCTCTATCCACTTGGTGAATTTGTCCACCATGACCAGCAATATTTTTTTCTTATTGCTTCCTCCTTTAAGGGGTCCTACCATGTCCAGTCACCATACCGCAAAAAGGCCAAGTGATGGGGATTGTTTGTAGGGCGGTGGGGGGCATATGGCTTTGGTTGGCGAAGAGTTGGCATCCGACGCAACGTTGGACAAGGTCCTGTGCATCTGCTCGGGCCGTCGGCCAATAAAATCCTGTACGGAAGGCCTTGCTAACAAGGGCCCGAGCTGCGGCGTGGTGCCCGCCGAGACCGGCATGAATCTCAGCCAGGAGCTGCCGCCCCTCCTCCTCGGAGATACACCTTTGAAGGACTCCGGTAGCGCTTTTCTTATAGAGCTCTCCGCCGTGAACCTTGTAGGCCTTCGAACGCCGGACAATGCGGCGGGCCTCATTCTGATCCTCGGGAAGTTCTTTCCTCTTAAGGTAGGCCAGGAAGGGTTCGGTCCATGGGGAAATG
The DNA here is from genome assembly GCA_021605205.1 of Aegilops longissima. NCBI lineage: Eukaryota > Viridiplantae > Streptophyta > Magnoliopsida > Poales > Poaceae > Aegilops > Aegilops longissima. Next base: position 58,717,653 of record CM038677.1, read on the forward strand.
ACTGCCATAATGAGATGGGCCGACGGTGTTATTTCGGTGGCTGAGCCGCCGATGATATCTGTGTGTTCGGAATCTGGGGTTGTGTTTGGATCCGGACTAGTGTTGCCGCTTTCCCCCTGCCACACCACGTATGGCTTAAAAAGCCTTTCCAGAAAGATATTAGGTGGGACGGGGTCGCGCTTGGCGCCAATACGAGCGAGAACATCCGCCGCTTGATTACTTTCTCGGGCCACATGATGGAACTCAAGCCCCTCGAACCGAGCCGACATTTTTAGGACGGCATTACGATAAGCTGCCATCTTTGGGTCTTTGGCATCAAAATCTCCATTTATTTGAGATATTGCAAGGTTTGAGTCCCGGCGCACCTCTAGGCGTTGTATGCCCATGGAGACAGCCATCCGGAGACCATGCAATAAGGCCTCGTATTCGGCTGCATTGTTGGACTCTGTGTATAGTATTTGGAGTACGTACTGAACGACGTCTCTAGTAGGAGACATCAAAACAACGCTCGCTCCTAGCCCTGCCAGCATTTTGGAGCCATCGAAATACATAACCCAATTGGAAAATGTGCCGTACTCTTTGGGGAGTTCGGCCTCTGTCCATTCGGCGACAAAGTCAGCCAGTACTTGGGATTTAATAGCTCGACGTGGTTTGTATGTAATATCAAATGGAAGGAGCTCAATGGCCCATTTGGCAATCCGACCCGTGGCATCACAGTTGTTTATTATGTCGTTGAGTGGTACTTCAGAAGCCACCGTGATTGAACACTCCTGGAAGTAGTGTCGTAGCATTCGGGATGCCATGAAGACCGCGTATGCTATCTTTTGATAATGGGGGTGCCGGGATTTGCATGGTGTAAGGACAGTGGATACGTAGTATACTGGCTTCTGAAGCGGGAATTTGTGTCCGTCCTGTTTTCGTTCAACGGCGAGCACGACGCTCACCACCTGATGTGTTGCCGATATATATAGTAACATGGGTTCGCCGATGTTTGGCACGGCCAGGATTGGGTTGCTCGCTAGAAAGGTTTTTATTTCTTCCAGTCCGGCTGTTGCCACGTCCGTCCACTCGAAGTGATCGGTTCGCCATAGAAGGCGATAGAGTGGCAGTGCCTTTTCTCCCAATCTGGAGATAAAGCGGCTTAGAGCTGCCACACAACCCGCGAGTTTTTGGACTTGTTTAAGGTCTGTTGGCGTAGCCAATTGTGACAGAACTCAGATTTTGGCTGGATTTGCTTCAATTCCTCTATTGGAAACGATGAAGCCCAACAGTTTTCCAGCGGGGACGCCGAAAACACACTTTTACGGATTGAGCTTAATGTCATACGCGCGGAGGTTGTCGAATGTGAGACGTAAATCGTCTATTAGTGTTTTGACGTGCCTGGTTTTAATGACAACATCGTCCACATAAGCTTCAACTGTCTTTCCGATCTGTTTCTCCAGGCATGTTTGAATCATGCGTTGGTATGTGGCGTCGGCGTTCTTGAGCCCGAAGGGCATGGTGTTGAAGCAGAATGGCCCATATGGGGTAATGAATGCTGTTGCAGCTTGATCGGACTCCTTCATTTTGATTTGATGGTATCCGGAATATGCATCAAGGAAACACAGTGAGTCGTGTCCTGCGGTAGCATCAATGATTTGATCAATGCGGGGGAGGGGGAAGGGATCCTTAGGGCAAGCCTTATTGAGGTCTTTAAAATCGCGCGCACAAGCGCGTGATTTGTCCTCTTTGGTACCATCACCAGGTTTGCCAGCCAGTCCAGATGTTTTATTTCTCTAATGAATCCGGACTCAATTAGCTTGGCTAGCTCCTCCCCCATAGCTTGGCATTTGGGTTCGGAAAAGCGCGGCAGTGCTTGTTTGACTGGTTTGTATCACTTTAATATATTGAGGCTATGTTCGACCAGCTTGCGTGGGATTCCAGGCATATCGGAAGGGTGCCGGCGAATATATCCCGCCATGAGGAAATCCCATAGCGCGGCGTCGACCGTTGGGTCTAGTTCCGCTCCAATAGATGCTGTCTTTTTGGGGTCCGTTGGGTGGACCTGGAATTTGACTATTTCTTCTGCCGGGTTGAAGGAGGTGGATTTGGGTTGTTTGTCTAAGATCACATCGTCCCTATCCACCGTGGAGCGCAGTGCGGTTAATTCTTCGGCCGCGAGGGCTTCAGATAATGCCTCAAGGGCCAGGTATGCGGTTTTGTTTTCGACGCGGAGTGCTATGTCCGGATCACTGACAAGAGTGATTATGCCGTTGGGCCCGGGCATTTTGAGCTTCATGTACCCGTAATGAGGTATAGCTTGGAAGCGTGTAAAAGCATCTCGCCCCAACAGGGCGTGATATCCACTACTGAAAGGAGCCACTTGGAAGGTTATTTCTTCGAACCGATAATTCTCCGGCGTGCCGAATACCACGTCAAGTGTGATTTTTCCCACACACCGCGCCTCCCGATTGGGAATGATTCCTCGGAAGGTTGTGCTGCTTTGCTCGATGCGGCTCCTGTATATTTCCATTTTGTGGAGTGTATCCTCATAGATGAGGTTTAGTCCGCTGCCGCCGTCCATGAGGACCTTGGTGAGTCGAAAGCCGTCCATGATGGGACTGAGGACTAATGCGGCTGGCGCTCGGGCTGTCCTGTATTTTGGTTCGTCACCAGCATTAAAGGTTATAGCCGTGTCGTTCCAAGGGTTTATCGCGGCGATTTGACAGACTTCGACGAGGTCGCGAAGTGCCCATTTGCGCTTATTGTTTGAAGCGAATGTCTCGAAGACCGTCAATACTCTGGGGTCGTCGTCTTCTGGACGGTGTTGCTCTGGGGTGTTTTTGGTAAGGATGTCCTCGCCGCTCTTGGCTACCTGCCGGAGTATCCAACATGCTCTAAGGCTGTGAGTAGATATGGTATCCGGTGTTGTGTGTATTTTGTTGGGGAACGTTGCAGAAAATAAAATTTTTCTATGCTTTCACCAAGATCAATCTATGAGTTCATCTAGCAACGAGAGAAAGGAGTGCATCAACATACCCTTGTAGATCGCGAGCGGAAGCGTTCAAGAGAACGGGGTTGAGGGAGTCGACTCGCCGTGATCCAAATCACCGATGATCCTAGTGCTGAACGAACAGCACCTCGCGCTCAACACACGACAGAGCGGAGGCGTCTCCCGCGCCTTGATCCAGCAAGGTGGAGGAGAGGTTGAGGAAGAAAGCTCCACTGCAAAGACGACGGCGTGGTGGTGGTGGAGAGGCAAGATACTCGGCAGGCTTCGCCAAGCTCTTATCGGAGGAGGAGAGGTGTTGGGAGGAGGGCTGCGCCTTGGATGTTGTGTGCACCCTCCGCGCGCCTCTATTTATAGGGGAAGGGGAAGGGCGGCCCCTCTAGATGAGATCTAGAGGGGGCGGCCAAGGGAGGGCTTGCCCCCAAGGGGGCGCCCCACTAGGGTTTCCCCAACCCTAGGCGCATGGGCCCAAGGGGATCGCCCAGCCCTCCAGGCTGGTTCCTGCCCATTCTGCCCATGAGGCCCTCCAGGAGAGGTGGCCCCTCCGGTGGATCCCAGAACCCTCCGATGGCCCGGTACAATACCGATATGCCCCCGAACCTTTCCGGTGACCGCATGACAACTTCCCATATATAAATCTTCACCTCCGGACCATTCCGGAACTCCTCGTGACGTCTGGGATCTTATCCGGGACTCCGAACAACATTCGGTAATCACATACAAGTCTTCCTAATAACCCTAGCGTCACCGAATCTTAAGTGTGTAGACCCTACGGGTTCGGGAGACATGCAGACATGACCAAGACGCCTCTCCGGTCAATAACCAACAGCGGGATCTGGATACCCATGTTGGCTCCCACATGCTCCTCGATGATCTCATCGGATGAACCACGATGTCGAGGATTCAATCAATCCCGTATACAATTCCCTTTGTCAATCGGTACGTTACTTGCCCGAGACTCGATCGTCGGTATCCCAATACCTCGTTTAATCTCGTTACCGGCAAGTCACTTTACTCGTGCCGTAATGCATGATCCCGTGACGGACACTTGGTCACATTGAGCTCATTATGATGATGCATTACCGAGTGGGCCCAGAGATACCTCTCCGTCATACACGGAGTGACAAATCCGATCTCGATTCGTGCCAACCCAATGACACTTTCGGAGATACCCGTAGTGTACCTTTATAGTCACCCAGTTACGTTGTGAAGTTTGGCACACCCAAAGCACTCCTATGGTATCCGGGAGTTGCACAATCTCATGGTCAAAGGAAATGATACTTGACACTTGGAAAAGCTCTAGCTAAACGAACTACACAATCTTTGAGCTATGCTTAGGATTGGGTCTTGTCCATCACATCATTCTCCTAATGATGTGATCCCGTTATCAATGACATCCAATGTCCATAGTCAGAAAACCATGACTATCTGTTGATCAACGAGCTAGTCAACTAGAGGCTTACTAGGGACATGTTGTGGTCTATGTATTCACACGTGTATTACGATTTCCGATAACACAGTTATAGCATGAATAACAGACTATTATCATGAACAAAGAAATATAATAATAACCATTTTATTATTGCCTCTAGGGCATATTTCCAACAGTCTCCCACTTGCACTAGAGTCAATATTCTAGTTACATTGTGATGAATCGAACACCCATAACGTTCTGGTGTTGATCATGTTTTGCTCTAGGGAGATGTTTAGTCAACGGGTCTGCTACATTCAGACCCGTATGTACTTTACAAATATCTATGTCTCCATCTTGAACATTTTCACGTATGGAGTTGAAGCGACGCTTGATGTGCTGGTCTTCTTGTGAAACACAGGCTCCTTGGCAAGTGCAATAGCTCCGGTGTTGTCACGGAAGAGTGCGATCGCCCCGACGCATTGGGTATGACTCCTAGGTCGGTGATGAACTCCTTCACCCATATTGCTTCATCGCTGCCTCGAGGCTGCCATGTACTCGCTTCACATGTAGATCCCGACACGACGCTTTGCTTGCAATCGCACTACCATCGCCCCACCATTCAAAATATACACGTATCCGATCTGTGACTTAGAGTCATCCAGATCCGTGTCGAAGCTTAGCGTCGACGTAACCCTTTGACGAGCTCTTCTTCGTCCTCCATACACGTAGAAACATATCCTTAGTCCTTTTCGGTACTTTAGGATGTTCTTGACCGTTGTCCGGTGTTCCTTGCGGGATTACTTTGGTACCTTCCTACCAAACTTACGGCAAGGTTTACATCAGATGTCCGTACACAACATGGCATACATAATAGACCCTACTGGCTGAAGCATAGGGATGACACTCATCTCTTCTTTATCTTCGCCGTGGTGGGCATTGAGCCGAGCTCAATCTCACACCTTGCAATCAGGCAAGAACCCTTTCTTGGACTGATCCATATTGAACTTCTTCAATATCTTATCAAGGTATGTGCTTTGTGAAAGACCTATGAGGCGCCTCGATCTATCCCTATAGATCTTGATGCCTAATATGTAAGCAGCTTCTCCAAGGTCCTTCATTGAAAACACTTATTCAAGTAGGCCTTAATGCTGTCCAAAAGTTCTATATCATTTCCCATCAAAAGTATGTCATCTACATATAATATGAGAAATGCTCTGAGCTCCCACTCACTTTCTTGTAAACGCAGCTTCTCCATAAGTCTCATAAACCCAAACGCTTTGATCATCTCATCAAAGCGAATGTTCCAACTCGAGATGCTTGCACCAGCCCATAAATGGATCGCTGGAGCTTGCATACCTTGTTAGCATTCTCGTGGTCGACAAAACCTTCCGGCTGCATCATATACAGTTCTTCCTTAAGATGGCCGTTAAGGAATGCCGCTTTGACGTCCATTTGCCATATCTCATAATCATAGTATGCGGCAATTGCTAACATGATTGGACGGACTTCAGCTTCGCCACGGAGAGAAAGTCTCATCGTAGTCAATCCCTTGAACTTGTCGATAACCCTTAGCGACAAGTCGAGCTTTATATATGGTCACATTACCATCCGCGTCCGTCTTCTTCTTAAAGATCCATTTGTTTTCTATTGCTCGCCGATCATCGGGCAAGTCTCAAAGTCCATACTTTGTTTTCATACATGGATCCTATCTCGGATTGCATGGCTTCAAGCCATTTGTTGGAATCTGGGCCCGCCATCGCTTCTTCATAGTTCAAGGTTCACCGTTGTCTAACAACATGATTTCCAAGACAGGGTTGCCGTACCACTGCAGTGCGGAGCGTGTCCTTGTGGACCTTGAAGTTCAGAGGAGCTTGATCCAAGTATCTTGATCATCATCATTAACCTCCTCTCTTGTCGGTGCAGGAACCACAGAACATCTTCCGAGTTGCGCTTACTTATCGTTTCAAGAGGCGTACTTCATCAAGCTCTACTTTCCTCCCACTTAATTCTTTCGAGAGAAACTCTTTCTCCAGAAAGGACCCGTTCTTGGCAACAAAGATCTTGCCTTCGGATCTTAAGTAGAAGGTATACCCAATGGTTTCCTTAGGGTATCCTATGAAGACGCATTTTTCCGATTTGGGTTCGAGCTTTTCAGGTTGAAGTTTCTTGACATAAGCATCGCATCCCCAAACTTTTAGAAACGACAACTTAGGTTTCTTTCCAAACCATAATTCATACGGTGTCGTCTCAACGGATTTAGACGGTGCCCTATTTAAAGTGAATGTAGCTGTCTCTAGAGCGTATCCCCAAAATGATAGCGGTAAATCGGTAAGAGACATCATAGATCGCACCATATCCAATAAAGTGCAATTACGACGTTCGGACACACCGTTCTGTTGAGGTGTTCCAGCGGCGTGAGTTGTGAAACGATTCCACATTTCCTTAAGTGCGTACCAAATTCGTGACTTAGATATTCTCCCCACGATCGATCGTAAGAACTTTATCTTTCGGTCATGTTGATTCTCTACCTCATTCTGAAATTCCTTGAACTTTTCAAAGGTCTCAGACTTGTGTTTCATCAAGTAGACATACCCATATCTACTCAAGTCGTCAGTGAGAGTGAGAACATAACGATATCCTTCATGAGCCTCAACGCCATTGGACCGCAGACATCGGATGTATGATTTCCAATAAGTTGGTTGCTCGCCCATTGTTCAGGAGAATAGAGTCTTGGTCATTTTGCCCATGAGGCATGGTTTGCATGTGTCAAATGATTCATAATCGAGAGACTCTAAAAGTCCATCAAGCATGGAGCTTCTTCATGCGCTTGACACCAATGTGACCAAGGCGGCGATTGCCACAAGTATGTGGGACTATCGTTATCAACTTTACATCTTTTGGTATTCACACTATGAATATGTGTAACATCACGCTCGAGATTCATTAAGAATAAACCATTGACCATCGGGCATGACCATAAAACATATCTCTCATATAAATAGAACAACCATTATTCTCGGATTTAAATGAGTAGCCATCTCGTATCAAACAAGATCCAGATACAATGTTCATGCTCAAAGCTGGTACTAAATAACAATTATTGAGGTTTAAAACTAATCCGTAGGTAAATGTAGAGGTAGCGTGTCGACGGCGATCACATCGACCTTGGAACCATTCCCGACGCCAAGATCGTCACCTCGCCCTTCGCCGATCTCCTCTTATTCCGCAGCTCTGCTTTGAGTTACAAATATGAGCAACCGCACGGTATCAAATACCCAGGAGCTACTACGAGCACTGGTAAGGTACACATCAATTACGTGTATATCAAATATACCTTTGGTTTTGCCGGCCTTCTTGTCCTCTAAGTACTTGGGGCAGTTCCGCTTCCAGTGACCACTTCCCTTGTAATAAAAGCACTCAGTCTTAGGCTTGGGTCCATTGTTTGACTTCTTCCCGGTAAGTGGCTTACCGGGCGCGGCAACTCCCTTGCCGTCCTTCTTGAAGTTCTTCTTACCCTTGCCTTTCTTGAACTTAGTGGTTTTATTCACCATCAACACTTGATGTTCCTTTTTGATCTCTACCTCCACTGATTTCAGCATTGAATATACATCAGGAATGGTCTTTTCCATCCCCTGCATATTGAAGTTCATCACAAAGCTCTTGTAGCTTGGTGGAAGCGATTGAAGGATTCTCATCAATGATCTGCGTCATCCGGAGATTAACTCCCACTGAGTCAAGCGGTTGTGCAACCTGGACATCTTGAGTATGTGCTCACCGATGTAACTATTTTCCTCCATCTTACAGCTAAAGAATTTGTCGGAGACTTCATATCTCTCGACCCGGGCATGAGCTTGGAAAACCATTTTCAGCTCTTCGAACATCTCATATGCTCTGTGTTGCTCAAAACGCTTTTGGAGCCCCAGTTCTAAGCTGTAAAGCATGCCACACTGAACGAGGGAGTAATCATCAGCACGAGACTGCCAAGATCTTGGTTCTCTGGGATTGGTGCTTCACCTAGCGGTGCTTCTAGGACATAATCTTTCTTGGCAGCTATGAGGATGATCCTCAGGTACCGGACCCAGTCCGTATAGTTGCTGCCATCATCTTTCAGCTTGGTTTTCTCTAGGAACGCGTTGAAGTTGAGGGTAACGAGGGCCATTTGATCTACAAGATGATCCGAGTCAACTAGGCCGTGTCCGATCATCACGTGAGACAGACTAGTCGACATCGGTGAACATCTCCATGTTGATCGTATCTTCCATACGACTCATGCTCGACCTTTCGGTCCTCCGTGTTCCGAGGCCATGTCTTTACATGCTAGGCTCGTCAAGTCAACCTAAGTGTATTGCGTGTGTAAATCTGGCTTACACCTGTTGTATTCGAACGTTAGGATCTATCACACCCGATCATCACGTGGTGCTTCAAACAACAAACCTTCATAACAGTGCACGTTAGGGGAACACTTTCTTGAAATTATTGTGAGGATCATCTTATTTACTACCGTCGTTCTAAGTAAACAAGATGCAAAAACATGATAAACATCACATGCAATCAAATAGTAGTGACATGATATGGCCAATATCATATAGCTCCTTTGATCTCCATCTTCGGGGCTCCATGATCATCTTTGTCACTGGCTTGACACCATGATCTCCATCATCGTGTCTCCATGAAGTTGCTTGCCAACTATTACTTCTACTACTATAGCTAACGGTTTAGCAATAAAGTAAAGTAATTACATGGCGTTGAATCAATGACACGCAGGTCATACAATAATTAAGACAACTCCTATGGCTCCTGCCGGTTGTCATACTCATCGACATGCAAGTCGTGATTCCTATTACAAGAACATGATCTCATACATCACATATATCATTCATCATTCATCACAACTTTTGGCCATATCACATCACAAAGCAATTGCTACAAAAACAAGTTAGACGTCCTCTAATTGTTGTTGCATCTTTTACGTGGCTGCAATAGGGTTCTAGAAAGAACATTTTCTTACCTACGAAAAAGCCACAACGTGATTTGTCAACTTCTATTTACCCTTCATAAGGACCCTTTTCATCAAATCCTCTCCAACTAAAGTGGGAGAGACAGACACCTGGTAGCCACCTTATGCAACTAGTGCATGTCAGTCAGTGGAACCTGTCTCACGTAAGCGTACGTGTAAGGTCGGTCCGGGCTGCTTCATCCCACAATACCGCTGAAGCAAAATAAGACTAGTAGTGGCAAGAAAGTTGACAACATCTACGCCCATAAAAGATTTGTGTTCTACTTGTGCAAGGAGAACTACGCATAGACCTAGCTCATGATGCCACTGTTGGGGAACGTTGCAGAAAATAAAAAATTTCTACGCTTTCACCAAGATCAATCTATGAGTTCATCTAGCAATGAGAGAAAGGAGTGCATCTACATACCCTTGTAGATTGCGAGCGGAAGCGTTCAAGAGAACGGGGTTGAGGGAGTCGTACTGCCGTGATCCAAATCACCGATGATCCTAGTGCTGAATGGACAGCACCTCGCGCTCAACACACGTGACGGAGCGGAGACGTCTCCGTGCCTTGATCCAGCAAGGTGGAGGAGAGGTTGAGGAAGAAAGCTCTAGCAGCAGACGACGGCATGGTGGTGGTGGAGAGGCAAGATCTCGGCAGGCTTCGCCAAGCTCTTATCGGAGGAGGGAGGTGTTGGGGAGGGAGGGTTGCGCCTTGGATGTTGTGTGCAGCCTCCCCCGCCTCTATTTATAGGGGAAGGGGAAGGGGCGGCCCCTCTAGATGAGATCTAGAGGGGGGGCAGGAGGGCTTGCCCCCAAGCAAGGGGCGCCCCACTGGGTTTCCCAACCCTAGGTGCATGGGCCCAAGGGGATGCGCCCAGCCCTCCAGGCTGGTTCCTGCCCACTCACGGCCCATGAGGCCCTCCGAGAGATGTGGCCCCTCTGGTGGACTCCGGAACCCCTCGGTGGCCCCAGTACAATACCGATATGCCCCAACCTTTCCGGTGACCGTATGACAACTTCCCATATATAAATCTTCACCTCCGGACCATTAGGAACTCCTCGTGACATTCGGGATCTTATCGGGACTCGAACAACATTCGTAATCACATACAAGTCTTCCTAATAACCCTAGCGCCACCGAACCTTAATGTGTAGAACCTACGGTTCGGGAGACATGCAGACATGACCGAGACGCCTCTCCGGTCAATAACCAACAGCGGGATCTGGATACCCATGTTGGCTCCCACATGCTCCTCGACGATCTCATCGGATGAACCACGATGTCGAGGATTCAATCAATCCCGTATACAATTCCCTTTGTCAATCGGTACGTTACTTGCCCGAGACTCGATCGTCGGTATCCCAATACCTCATTTAATCTCGTTACGGCAAGTCACTTTACTCGTACCATAATGCATGATCCGTGACGGACACTTGGTCACATTGAGCTCATTATGATGATGCATTACCGAGTGGGCCCAGAGACACCTCTCCGTCATACGGAGTGACAAATCCCAGTCTCGATTCGTGCCAACCCAAAGACACTTTCGGAGATACCCGTAGTGTACCTTTATAGTCACCCAGTTACGTTGTGACGTTTGGCACACCCAAAGCACTCCTACGGTATCCGGGAGTTGCACAATCTCATGGTCTAAGGAAATGATACTTGACACTTGGAAAAGCTGTAGCGACCCGACCAGAAATCGGTCAAGTCTCTGTGTAGCTGTACCATCCCAAGATCATGCTGGCACACATAGTACACTGATGAAAAGATTCAAAGTTCAATCACACCTGAATTTATTACACGATTCTCATATCGAGTCTTTATTACAATAGAATAAATTCGGCCGAAGGCCAACTCATGAGAAATAGACTAAATAAAGCTGCGGAAGCGTAGACGAATAGCGAGTCCATCCGACTCCATAGGGCAATCGCCAAGCGTGGATCGTAGCCTCACTCCTGATCGGAAAACTCCTCTGCAACATAAGACGTTGCAGCCGTGTAGGTCAGCATTTTGAATATGCCGGCAAGTCATGAAGGGAGAACAACAATGAAAATTACTAACACTATATGCAATTTGGCTGTGGGGCTCTAAGTTTTATTGTTTTGCGAAAAAGCCAGTTTTTCCCTACAACAAGGACTTGTTTGCAAGTACTACAAAATGTTGGTAGTTATTGAGATGGTTCCGCCAACCAATGTCTCATTCCCAATTATTAAATAACCCCCTCAATTAATTTATTAAGTTCGGTGTTGAGATATCCGAAATACTCCAAGTTCTAGAGGCTCAAATTGTCTCAGAATCGGGACACGGCTAACCGATTAGATCTTCACTCTGCAGAGGTTTGCGACTTTACCCGCAAGAATCGTTCCTCCTTTAAGTCTTCGCACTTCTGGCGTTTGAAGACGGACGAACGAAACAGAGTTTTGGAAGAGTTCCTCAGGCCCTTGCGGTGCCCATCCAATCCTACCGTTCTTCTACATCTCGTAGCACCGTCCGCCAGAGTCACACCTAGGGTCGACCAAGCCGAGCCCATAATGGCTTGCGGCTGCACAGTAAGCTTCGGTCAATGGGGTATCCATCCGTCTCTTCGTGGCTGGGTGAAGCTTTCCGCAAGATGTCATGGCGCTTCTCCATGCATCCCGGCCACCGCTGGTTTCTCCAGGTGCCCGTCAACCGTCCTCCACCCAAAGAGTGAATTTTGAAGTCCATCTTGAGCTTGAAGTCATGGGGTAGTCATCATCTTGACTCTCACATCTCCCTTATGAATCACTCAACCAACCCGTCTACGAGCATAGCAAAATAAACTACTTCGCCCCGGGCCATGGTAACAAGGGAATTGGTTTCATCCTACCTCATGATACTACTCAAGAACATAACTTAAAATTCTCCTCTGCATGCATGGTGGGGAGGTATAATTCTAATGCAATAAAATCATAGGTATTGTAAAAGAAAACATGGTCAAATGACTTGCTGGCCGACGGTCTTGAAAGTTAGGGACTCGTGATAGCAGCTTCAGACTCCGAGAAATTCTACCAAGCAAACAACAATCATATAAGCATAAAACATACAATCACTTAACATAACAGCATGCTAACATAAAACACACAAAACAATCGAACCAAAAACCAAAGAAAACTCAAGAAATCCAAGCCAACAACTAACAAGAAAATAAAATAAATTTTTATTTTCTGTAAATAAAAGTTCAAGTTCTAAAACTACAGAAACTAATCTAAAATAAACTATAACATAGGTAAAATAAAATTATTTACTAAATAAAACAATAGGAAAACAGTAGCTAGTTAAATAAACAAGAAACACATGATTTCGACTAAAACTATTTTTTATCAAAATACCCAAATAAATTCCTACTGCTAGGCAAAGTCAAAACAAAGCAAGTGACAAAAAGAATCACTAAAATAAAATAATCCTAACTCATTTTATAGCAGAAATACTAATCTGTCTAAAACTAAAATAAAACAATTTCTAATAATTTAAACATGGCTAAGCATATTTTCTACAGAAACTACAACAAATTTGCAAACTAACAAAAAAGAATCAACTAAAAATATTAAGTAACCTAAAAGATATAGATTTTACAAAACTAGAACTATTACGCTAAAAATGAAACGAAAAAATATAACTAAAAAGAAAAGCTAGCGCTAGCGGCCTATCTAACGCCAGCGATATATAACTAATGCATGCCCGAGAGAATAAACCGATCGGGCGGTCTAACTAAACCGCTAACTAAACCAAAAAACCGTAAATAAACTGGCCTTTTAAAATAAAACGCACCCTTCGCTAGTCTAATCTAAGCCCTAGGTTTTAGATCGAATCGTGGTGGGCGACTCGGCGACTTATCATGGTGGCGGCGACGGCGGCTCGGCGGCGGCGGCGCAGCTGCTCGGTGGTCCGGGCGACGGCGGAGGCGTCGGCAGGCGGCTCGAGGGGAGGTCGGGGTGGAGTCGTTGGAGCTCGGGGTCGGAGAGCGATCGAGGCGAGCTCGGGTGAGCTCCGGCTCCGGCGAGCGGCGGACGAGCTCGGAGGCGACGTCGCTGGGGCTCTGAGCAAGGAAAAGATGTCGGGAGGTGTGGGAGGAGGCGGTTCGGGTGGAGTAGTTGTAGGTCGAGGGTGGCTCACCGGTGGCGGGAACGGGCGAACCGAGGCGGCGGCGGCGAGATGCATTCGGCGAGGGTGCAGCTGCGGTGGGTTTTGGGCTCGGGTTTTGGGGGTTCGAGGAGGAGGGCGAGGGTTTTATAGGGCATCGACTTGGGGGGGGCGACTCGGGATCGCGATCCGTGAAGATCGCGCGACGGCAGGCGGCGGTCGTGCTCTGGCGTGGCAGGCGGGCGAGGGAAAGAAGAAGGGGTGGGGCAGTGGCGTCGTGAGAGAGGAGGAGGAGGTTCGGCCGGGCGACCGAGGGGAGGGATTCGAGGGCGGCTCGGGGCAGGCCGGCTCGGCTGGTGGGCTGCTCTGGCCCGTTATTGGCTGCGCTTGGCGCTAGGCTGGGCAGTTAGCTGGTGGCGCTGGGTTTTTTTTCTTTTCCTTTTTTGAATTAGAGAGAGAGAGAATATATATAAAATATATATATATTTTATATAGGACATATATATATATATCAAAATTCTCAGGGGAATTTATCCTACAATTTGAACATTTTTCCAGGGGGAAAACTCAAACTAAATAAAAACATTTTCTAGAAATCCCAATTAAAATCAAATTTGAATTCAAACTTTTTGGCAAAAATTTTCTTCTGACATTTGGAGTGTCATGTTTACTCCTCTCATACTTTTTCTCAAGTATTTGTCAGGCATTGTTTTGAAGTAAATTCAACTGCCAATTTGAATTCAAATTCCAACAAACTCAAAAGCCTCTGAAATAATTCAAATGTCACTCAATTCAAACATTAATGCATAGATGCTTAGCTATAATTGTAAAACATTCCAAATGGAAATTTGGGATGTTACAAACCTACCCACCTTAAGATGAATCTCGCCCTCGAGATTCGGGTTGGCTAGCAAATAGGTGCGGGTGGTCTCGGCGGAGGTCTTCTTCTCGCTCCCAGGTGGCTTCCTCCTCGGAATGATGACTCCACAAAGACCTTGCAAAACTTGATGATCTTCTTTGCGGGTGACTCTGTTCACAGTCTCGAGAATTCGGACGGGTTTCTCCTCATAAGTTAGATCACTGTCGAGCTGTATGGCCTCTAGGGGCACTGTGTCTCTCAACGGAATATCGGCCATCTCGGCATGGCATTTCTTCAGCTGAGAAACATGGAAGACATCATGAACTCCGGACAATCCTTCCGGCAATTCAAACTTGTAAGCAACTTCTCCACGACGTTCGAGGATTTTGTAGGGGCCAATGAACCGGGGTGCTAACTTTCCTTGAACACCGAACCTCTTGATTCCACGAAGTGGGGACACATGAAGATATGCCCGGTCTCCCCTTCGTAAGTTACTTCCTTGCGTTCTTGTCGGCATAACTCTTACGCCTCGATGAGCTACCTTGAGTCTATCTCGAATCAGCTTGACTTTCTCTTGAATCTCGATAAGATCGGGACGAAAAGTTTTGATCTCCAACACCATCCCACAAAGAATGGTGTTCGCACCTCCTTCCGTATAGAGCTTCAAAGGGGCCATCTTCAGACCGGTGCGATAACTGCATTATTGTACGAGAACTCGCGTATGTCAAATTATCATCCCAGCTAGACCCATAGTCTAGCGCACAAGCTCTCAACATGTCCTCCAGATCTGGTTGACTCTCTCGATCTGTCCATCTGTCTGCGGATGAAAAGTCAGATGAACTCCAGCCTCGCACCCAAAGTTTCATGCAACTAATTCCAAAACTTTGAGGTAAATTGTGTTCCTCTATCGACACGATACTCCTCGGAACTCCATGCGAGACATACGATCCTGGTCATGTATATCTTGGCTAACTTAGCGCTGGTATAGGTAGTCTTCACGGAATGAAATGAGCTACCTTGGTCAATCGATCAACCACTACCCAGATGGAATCATAACTGAACGGGTCTGGGTAATCTGTGATAAAATCCATTCCAAGTTTTTCCCATTTCCACTCGGGAATCGGCAAGGGTTGAAGTAACCTGCATGCTTCGATGTTCCGCCTTTACTCGTTGGCAAACATCGCATATTGCTACGTACTCAGCAAGTATCCTTCTTCATACCGTCCTCCGAAACTTTCCTTCAAATCCAGATACATCTTGGTGTTACCGGGTGAATCGAGTACGGTGAATCATGAGCCTCTGAAGAATTAGCTTCCGAGTTCGGGATCATTGGGTACATAAATATGATCCTCGAACCATATAGCTCCGTATTCATCCTTACGAAACCCTTTAGCTTTTCCTTCATTCATCCTTTTCTTTATTTCATCAATTTCCTTGTCCGACTTCGGGCTTCACGAATTCTTTCGCCAAAGTGGACTGAACTTCCAGAGCTGCAACATATCCTCTGGAACTATCTCCATCGGAGATCTCCGAGGTCATCGACTAACTCCTGGGGTAATCCTCCGCTATGAGAGTATTCACATAACTCTTACGGCTCAAGGCATCTGCTACAACATTAGCCTTTCTGGGTGGTAATGCAATCTCATGTCATAGTCCTTGATTAACTCTAGCCATCTCCTCCGCTCGAGGTTCAATTCTTTCTGCGTGAAAATATACTTCAAGCTCTTATGATCTGTGTAAACATCACAACTATTTCCGATAAGGAAATGTCTCTGTGTCTTGAGTGCATGCACTACTGTTGCTAACTCCAAATCATGTGTGGCGAATTCATCTCGTGAGGTCGAGCTGTGCGGAGGTATAAGCTACAACTTTTCCTTCCTGCATGAGTACTCCTCCGAGTCCTTGGCGAGAAGCGCCATAATATACTGGTAATCCTTGTGTATGTCCGCAAAATCAGATTGGGGCTGTAACCAAACGTTTCTTCAATTCACGAAACGGCTTCACAATCCTCGGTCCAAATGTACTTGGCGTACTTCTTCAACAGCTCGACCATGGGCTTGGCAATCTTCGAGAAATTCTCAATAAACCTCCGATAATATCCTGCGAGTCCGAGAAAACCGCGGATTTCCTTGATCGAGGTGGGTGATCGCCAATCGGTGACCGATACAACCTTGGTGGGGTCAATGCTATTCCTTCTCCCGAAATAACATGTCCGAGGAATCCGACTTCCTTCACCAAAATTCACATTTGCTGAACTTGGCATACTGGCGATGTTCTCGGAGTTTCTCCAGAACTAGACGCAAATGTTCCTTATGCTCTTCCTCGCTCTTGGAGAAAATCAGTATATCATCGATGAACACCACGAAAAACTTGTCCAGATATTCCATAAATACCTTGTTCATCAAATTCATGAAGTATACAGGGGCATTAGTCAATCCGAATGACATGACGGTATACTCATATAAACCATACCTGGTGGTGAATGCTGTTTTAGGTATATCCTTTTCACGGATCTTCAACTGATGATACCCTGATCGAAGATCGATCTTGGAGAATACCTTGGCTCCAACTAGCTGATCAAATAGGTCATTAATCATCGGTAGAGGGTACTTGTTCTTGATGGTCACGTCGTTCAACGAACGATAATCCACAACCATTCTCAGGGTTCCATCCTTCTTCTCTACCAAAAGAACTGGGGCTCCCCAAGGTGACGAGCTTGGCCGAATATATCCTTTCTCCAATAGCTCATTAATTTGCTTTTTGATCTCTTCCAAATCGTTAGGGGCATCCGATAGGGTCTCTTGGATATTGGGGCTGTGCGGGCAATAACTCAATCGAAATTCAATGTCTCTCGTCCGGTGGCATTCTGGTAATTCCTCGAGGAAACACATCGGAAAATCTTGCACCTCGGCACTTCCTCCTGAACAACTCCGTGAGGGAATTCACTGATTCTTCATCGAGATACGCCCGATACATACTTGATCCTCTTACGCTCCGGAGTGGTGAGCGAGAATCGTCTTCTTGCACGATCTATGTTTCCTTCAAACTCGTCAACCAATCCATGCCTAGGATTACATCCAAGGTCCGGGTTTCCAATACTATGAGGTCTCATGGGAAATTTATGGTTTCGATGTTGAGGGTTGCATGACAGCCTAAGCTCGCCATCATTTCTCCTCTGCCGCGAACCGACGTGAAGAGGGCTTCTAAGGGTTCTAGTGGGCAACCCGTACTTTTCCACAACTACCCTTGATATAAATGAATGCGTTGCACCGTAATCAAAGAGTACCAATCTGGATGTGAATTTAATAAAACTTACCAACCACGTTGTCCGGCTGATCATAGACTTCCTCCACGTCAATGTGGTTCACCCGAGCACGAGGAAAAGGGTTGGGCTTCTTTGCTGAGCTTCCATTGCCGTTTCCATTCCTCCGCTTGGCCTCCGGCGTCGGTGGCATAGTGCCCTATTTTACGGCACTTGAAACAGTGATGTGACTCAGATCCTTCCGTAAGGCGGGGCGATTTATTGGTTGCCATTGCCGTTTCCATTACGACTTGTTGTCGTGGTTGCGGTTGTTCCCATTCCTCCATGGTTATGTCCTCCATGGGTGTGATGGGTATGCCCTCCAGTATGGGGCATAACGGGCTTCTTTGAGCTCCGAGTTGTACTTCCCCGCCATACTTCCGCTTGCGACTATCAATCTGCTGCTGCTTGCCTTCAAGTATGGTGGCCTTGTCTACCAGCTCCGGTAGTTGTTGAAGGTAGCCACCATTAGCTGCATACCCAGCTCGTCATTGAGTCCTCGAGAAACTTTTTCTGCTTATGCATCTGTGGCCACATCATCCGGGGCATAGCGAGCTAACTTGCTGAACTCATCCACGTCTTGCCCACAAGACGGTTCCCCTGGCGTAAGTTGCGGAACTCACGCTTCTTGAGACTCATGGCTCCGGTGATACATGCGGTGCGGAAAGCTTCTTGGAACTGATCCCACGTGATGGTGGCGATGGGATAAGTGGCGGTGTAGTTCTCCCACCAAGAGGCTGCAGGTCCATCAAGTTGATGTGCGCAAAGCGCACCTTCTCTCGCATCTGTGCATCCAGCGGTGGCTAACTCCTTCCGAGCTTGAGCCAATCATCGGCCACAATCGGCTCGGTCTGCTAGAGAACTTGGCGGATTCAGCCTTAGGAAGCGGGTCAAGTTGTCAGCAGGGGTGGTGGCGGTGGATTGTTGTTGTTGTTGTTGTTGTTGTTGTTGTTGTTGTTGTTGTTGTTGTTGTTGTTGTTGTTGTTGTTGTTGTTGTTGTTGTTGTTGTTGTTGTTGTTGTTGTTGTTGTTGTTGTTGTTGTTGTTGTTCAGTTCGGATGAGCATCCGCATAAGGGCATTCTCTGCTGGATCATTTGGGTGAGCTCCGCGGAAAGTTGAAACCGGGTCACGTCTCGGAGGCATCCGAGTTTTGGAGTGGATCAGAAAATTAGAATAGAACAAGGGTCTAATGATAAAATATCACTACCCATATGAATGCACAATCATAATCACACCAATTATTTATTCAATCATCTCAAACATGGTTCAATCTCGGATTACAAATTCTCACGACTAATCGAAAATAACAGCCTAACTGATCGACGGAAAAATAAAATAACATGGCGGTCGACTAAATGTCTTCATCAATTATCCTTGCGTCCTCTGGTGCGGCGTCCTCCGGTGTGGCGTCCTCTGGTGCGGCGCCTCCTCTTGCGGCTTTCTTCGGTGGAGCTCTCTTCATAATCCTGGTCATTGCTCACGAGGGGTCCGTCATCTCCACTCGGAAAAAGGTCTTCTCCCAAGTCCATCTTCTCCTCTAATGCGGCAACATCCATCTTCAGCTTGTCGACTCTCTCCATGGAATCCTTGATTTCTTCTTCATGGTCAAGGAAGTCCACGTGTGCTTTCTCCTCCAGTTCCAGTTCACGGAACAATAGTCTCCTGTGTGCCTTCCAGTTACGGCGAGTCTGGATTTCCCGTTTCCTGAGGAGACTCTCCAAGTCTTGGACATATGAGAGAATGGAGTCGTCTTCTACGGTACGGATGATATCTCAATTCCTAGCTCTGCGAGAAATCATGGCGAGGTCTGATGGGTCGAGCTCGGCCCTGTACTCTTCTCGGAGATGTCCAAGTGCACGATAAATCGCCATGTCTCTTCCGAGGATCCAATTGAAATCGGTAAACTCAAAGTCAATGGGCTCAATGTCGTCCAAGGTCCTCCCCGAATGTGCACCTTAATCTCAGAGCGGGTATCCGCGGAAGTGCATTGGTAGGCTTCCGGTGATTGAGGGCGAGCAATCTTCAGCTTCTTCACGATCTGAACCAGCTTTTTGCCGAGAGGCATCGTCTCATCTGGTGGCAAAACTCCGTAGCGTAACTGGGGTGAACTCGCGCCATCTAGAATGTTGAAAATCGAGAGAAGTCGAAATGAACAGGGAGAATTACGGAATGATAAGGACATAAAATAAATAGTCTCTTCCTATGGCTTTCCGATCCTAGGGGTTACGCCCCACGGTCGGCGTGTGCTCGATACCATCTCTCAGAGCGACCCGACCAAATCGGTCAAGTCTCTATGTAGCTGTACCATCCCAAGATCATCGGCACATACAAGACATTGATGAAAAGATTCAAAGTTCAATCACACCTGAATTTATTACACGATTCTCATATCGAGTCTTTATTACAATAGAATAAATTCGGCAAGGCCAAATCATGAGAAATAAACTAAATAAAGCTGCGGAAGCGAGATTTAATAGCGAGTCCATCCGACTCCATAGGGCAATCGCCAAGCGTGGATCGTAGCCTCACTCCCGATCGGAAAACTCCTCTCGCAACATAAGAACGTTGCAGCCGTGTAGGTCAACATTTTGAATATGCCGCAAGTCATGAAGGAGAACAACAATGAAAATTACTAACACTATATGCAATTTGGCTGTGGGGCTCTAAGTTTTATTGTTTTGCTAAAAGCCCAGTTTTCCCTACAACAAGGACTTGTTTGCAAGTACTACAAAATGTTGGTAGTTATTGAGATGGTTTCGCCAACCAATGTCTCATTCCCAATTATTAAATAACCCCTCAATTAATTTATTAAGTTCGGTGTTGAGATATCCGAAATACTCCAAGTTCCAGAGGCTCAAATTGTCCAGAATCGGGACACGGCTAACCGATTAGATCTTCACTCTGCAGAGGTTTGCGACTTTACCCGCAAGAATCGCTCCTCCTTTAAGTCTTCGCACTTCTGGCGTTTGAAGACGGACGAACGTAAACAGGTCTTCGGAAGAGTTCCTCTCAGCTCTGCGGTGCCCATCCAATCCTACCGTTCTTCTACATCTCGTAGCACCGTCCGCCAGAGTCACACCTAGGGTCGACCAAGCGAGCCAATAATGGCTTGCGGCTGCACGTAAGCTTCCGTCAATGGGGTATCCATCCGTCTCTTCGTGGCTGGGTGAAGCTTTCCGCAAGATGTCATGGCGCTTCTCCATGCATCCCGCCAGCCGCTGGTTTCTCCAGGTGCCCGTCAACCGTCCTCCACCCAAGAGTGAATTTTGAAGTCCATCTTGAGCTTGAAGTCATGGGGTAGTCATCATCTTGACTCTCACATCTCCCTTATGAATCACTCAACCAACCCGTCTCGAGCATAGCAAAATAAACTACTTCGCCCCGGCCATGGTAACAAGGGAATTGGTTTCATCCTACCTCATGATACTACTCAAGAACATAACTTAAAATTCTCCTACTGCATGCATGGTGGGGAGGTATAATTCTAATGCAATAAAATCATAGGTATTGTAAAAGAAAACATGGTCAAATGACTTGCCTGGTGACGGTCTTCGAGAGTTAGGGACTCGTGATAGCAGGCTTCAGACGGAAATTCTCTGAAGCAAACAACAATCATATAAGCATAAAACATACAATCACTTAACATAACAGCATGCTAACATAAAACACACAAAAAATCGAACCAAAACCAAAGAAAACTTGAAGAAATCCAAGCCAACAACTAACAAGAAAATAAAATAACTTTTTATTTTCTGTAAATAAAAGTTCAAGTTCTAAAACTACAGAAACTAATCTAAAATAAACTATAACATAGGTAAAATAAAATTATTTACTAAATAAAACAATAGGAAAATAGTAGCTAGTTAAATAAACAAGAAACACATGATTTCGACTAAAACTATATTTTTATCAAAATACCCAAATAAATTCCTACTGCTAGGCAAAGTCAAAACAAAGCAGTGACAAAAAATCACTAAAATAAAATAATCCTAACTCATTTTATAGCAGAAATACTAATCTGTCTAAAACTAAAATAAAACAATTTCTAATAATTTAAACGTGGCTAAGCATATTTTCTACAGAAACTACAACAAATTTGCAAACTAACAAAAAAGAATCAACTAAAAATATTAAGTAACCTAAAAGATATGGATTTTATAAAATCGAACTATTCATTAAAACGAAACGAAAAAATATAACTAAAAAGAAAAGCTAGCGCTAGCGGCCTATCTAACGCCAAAGCGATATATAACTAATGCATGCCCGAGAGAATAAACCGATCGGGCGGTCTAACTAAACCGCTAACTAAACCAAAAAACCGTCACTAAACCGGCCTTTTTAAAATAAAACGCACCCTTCGCTAGTCTAATCTAAGCCCTAGGTTTTAGATCGAGCAGTAGTGGGCGACTCGGCGACTTATCATGTGGGTGGCGGCAGACGGCGACGGACGACGGCGGCTCGGGCGGCGACGCGCGCAGCTCCGGTGGTCCGGGCGACGGCGAGGCGTCGGCAGTCTTGGCGGCTCGAGGGGAGGTCGGGGGTGGAGTCGTTGGAGCTCGGGGAGGGGGGGGGGTCGGAGACGATCGGGGCGAGCTCGGGTGAGCTCCGGCTCCGGCGGGCGGCGGACGAGCTCGAGGCGACAGCGTCGGGGGCTCCTGGGCAAGGAAAAGATGTCAGGGAGGTGCGGGAGGGAGCGGCGGTTCGGGTGGAGTAGTTTGTAGGTCGAGGGGTGGCTCACCGGTGGCGAGAACGGCGGCGAACCAAGGCGGCGGCGGCGAGATGCGTTCGGCGAGGGTGCGAGCTGCGGTGGGTTTTGGGCTCGGGTTTTTGGGGGGTTCGAGGGAGGAGGTGCGTAGGGTTTTATAGGGCATCGACTTGGGGCAGGGGGCGACTCGGGATCACGATCCCATGAAGATCGCGGCGACGGTCGGCGGCGGTCGCGCTCTGGCGTG
The DNA here is from genome assembly GCA_021605205.1 of Aegilops longissima. Classification (NCBI taxonomy): domain Eukaryota; kingdom Viridiplantae; phylum Streptophyta; class Magnoliopsida; order Poales; family Poaceae; genus Aegilops; species Aegilops longissima. The sequence goes on from CM038677.1 coordinate 58,740,272, forward strand.
GCGAGGCGTGGGCGAGGGGAAAGAAGAAGGGTGGGGCCGGCGCACACGAGAGAGGGAGGAGGAGGTTCGGCCGGGCCACCGAGGGGAGAGGATTGGGCATGGCGGCTCGGGCAGGCGGCTCGACGCTGGTGGCGCCTGCCTGCCTGGCTGGCTGCGCTGCTGGCTGGGCGGGTTAGCTGGTGGCCGGGTTTTTTTTTTTTTTCTTTTTCCTTTTTTTTTGAATTAGAGAGAGAAGAGAGGATATATATAATTTATATATATTTTATATAGGACATATATATATCAAAATTCTCAGGGGAATTTATCCTACAATTTGAACATTTTTCCAGGGGCAAAACTCAAACTTTATAAAGAAAAAACATTTTCTAGAAATCCCAATTAAAATCAAATTTGAATTCAAACTTTTTGGCAAAATTTTTCTTCTGACATTTTTGGAGTGTCATGTTTACTCCTCTCATACTTTTTCTCAATTATTTGTCAGGCATTGTTTTGAAGTAAATTCAACTGCCAATTTGAATTCAAATTCCAACAAACTCAAAAGCCTCTGAAATAATTCAAATGTCACTCAATTCAAACAGTAATGCATAGATGCTTAGCTATAATTGTAAAACATTCCAAATGGAAATTTGGGATGTTACAAAAGCTCTAGCTAAACGAACTACACGATCTTTGAGCTATGCTTAGGATTGGGTCTTGTCCATCACATCATTCTCCTAATGATGTGATCCCGTTATCAATGACATCCAATGTCCATTGTCAGGAAACCATGACTATTTGTTGATCAACGAGCTAGTCACATAGATGCTTACTAGGGACATGTTGTGGTCTATGTATTCACACGTGTATTACGATTTTCGGATAACACAGTTATAGCATGAATAACAGACTATTATCATGAACAAAGAAATATAATAATAACCATTTTATTATTGCCTCTAGGGCATATTTCCAACATATTTTGCATGGGCCATTGAGCCATCCCTCTAGGACGGTTCCATGCCGCGTAATGGGTTTATATTTCTTGGCTACTGGACTGGGCGTGCCACGGGGATGCGCCCTTTTTGCCTGGACGAGAGGTTGAGTTGGGACCAACGGCTCCCAGCAAGCCGCCTGAGCTTTCTAGGCGCTTTCCGTTGTGCTGTACTTCTGTATGATAGTTGCCAAGTCAGCGAAGTGTATTATGCGACGGCGATTGATGGTGTTGAGGATTCCTTCATCCGTGCAATTGTTGCAGAATGTTGATATCACGTCCTTGTCACGGCAATCTTTAACCTTGTCCTTGACAAGGAGGAATCTGGCCTAGAAGTGGTGGACCGTTTCCTGAGACTGCTGTTGTATGCTCATAAGAGCGCTTATGCCGTTGTGGGTGGGTGGAATTGAATCCGGACCCTGACCCAATCGATGATACGAGTCTGAAGATTTTCCAGACTTAACAGTCCGGAGTATATTCTGATTGCTTAGGCCCGCCGTCCGATTCTATGTTCGGAAGGCCAGTCGCATCCTTTCGCTGGTGGGTATCCGGCTCTCCAGGGTCGCCGATCCGAACATAGTCCGTCTTCAGTGTAGGGGAAGATTCGCCGTCTTGCTCCTCGACTACTGATATCTGGTGGGTGACCGGTGGAGATTTGATTTCTCTTTGTTCGGGTTTAAGCCCAATCCGATCATAATCTGTGGCGATTCCCAGGGCGGCGATGCGATCAAGGAGCTCATTTAAAGATGAAAACTCCGCCGGATCCATCTGCTTGGAGTGTTTGGAGTCGATACGAAGGGAATTTTTGATGGCCCGAGAGGTCATCGTCGGCTTAATGGCCGAGCAAGCGGTCATGGTAAAGCCGCCCAGCCGGAGGGTTTGGCCTGGGGCCAGTCCTCCGCCGGCGGTGATATTGTCTTTAAGGACTAGGCGAGTCATCGATCTTGTCGTCGACGTCACAGCGGAACTCTCAATGAAAGCACCAATGTCGGTGTCAAAACTAGCGGATCTCGGGTAGGGGGTCCCGAACTATGCGTCTAAGGTCGATGGTAACAGGAGACAGGGGACACGATGTTTACCCAGGTTCGGGCCCTATCTACGGAGGTAATACCCTACTTCCTACTTGATTGATCTTGATGAATATGAGTATTACAAGAGTTGATCTACCATGAGATCGTAATGGCTAAACCCTAGAGGTCTAGCTTGTATGACTATGGTAATGAATCTCTCTCTCTCTCTCTCTCTCTCTCTCTCTCTCTCTCTCTCTCTCTCTCTCTCTCTCTCTCTCTCTCTCTCTCTCTCTCTCTCCGGACTAAGTCCTCCGGTTTATATAGACACCAGGAGGATCTAGGGTTACATAAGGTCGGTTACAAAGAAAGGAATCTACATATTTGGCCGCCAAGCTTGCTTTCCATGCCAAGGAGAGTCCCATCCGGACACGAGTGCAGTCTTCGGTCTTCGTATCTTCACAGCCCATCAGTCCGGCCCATGGCTAACAGGCCGGACGCCCGAGGAACCCTTAGTTTAGGTCTCCCTCACCCACCACTGCCTCTGCTCGCCCCCACCTTGCCCTGCCTCTCTTCTGGCCGCTCGTGCCAAGACGGCCGCCATCGTGCACCACCCGCTTGTGTGGCCGCTGATGCTGCCCGCCCGCGAAGCCGCCCGTGCCTGCGCTCGACGCCGCCGCTACCTCCCGCTCCCTGCACCAATGCTCACTACCGCTGCCTAGGGCTGCCGCTCGCCGCTGCTCCCTGGCTGGCCGGTGATGTCTACTATGCAACCTTCTTTTTGTAGACTCGTGTTGGGCCTCCAAGCGCAGAGTTTTGTAGGACAGTAGCAAATTTCCATCAAGTGGATGACCTAAGGTTTATCAATCCGTGGGAGGCGTAGGATGAAGATGGTCTCTCTCAATCAACCCTGCAATCAAACGCGAAGAATCTCTTGTGTCCCCAACACACCCAATATAATGGTAAATTGTATAGGTGCACTAGTTCAACGAAGAGATGGTGATACAAGTGTAGTATGAATAGTAGATATAGGTTTTTGTAATATTAAAATATAGAAACAGCAAGGTAACTAGTAACAAAAGTGAGCAAAAACGGTATTGCAATGCTTGGAAACAAGGCCTAGGGTTCATACTTTTACTAGTGCAAGTTCTCTTAACAATGATAACATAATTGGATCATATAAAAATCCCTCAACATGCAACGAAGAATCACTCCAAAGTTCCTATCGCGGAGAACATAAGATGAAATTGTTTGTAGGGTACGAAACCACCTCAAAGTTATTCTTTTTGATCGATCTATTGGGCTATTCCTATAAGTGTCACAAACAACCCTAGAGTTCGTACTAAAATAACACCATATGACACACATCAATAAACCCTAATGTCACCTAGATACTCCAATGTCACCACAAGTATCCGTGAGCTAATTATACGATATGCATCATGCAATTTCAGATTCATAATATTCAATCCAACACAAAGAACTTGAAAGAGTACCTCAATATTTCTATCAAAGAAAGGAATATGAAAAAAGGTATCAACCCATATGCATAGATTACCCCAATGTCACTACGGGAATCCGCAAGTTGATAACCAAATCATACATCAAGTAAATCAATAGAACATCCCATTTTCACCACGGATATCCCATCGCAAGACATACATCAAGTGCTCTCACATCAAAAGTATTCAATCCGGCATAAGAAAACCTCAAAGAAAAAGATTCAACTCATCACAAGAACGTAGGGAGGAAGGAACTCCATAAGATCCAACTATAATAACAAAGCTCGCGGTACATCAAGATCGTGCCAAATCAAGAACACGAGAGAGAGATATCAAACACATGGCTACTAGTACATACCCTCAGCCCCGAGGGTGAACTACTCCCTCCTTGTCGTGGAGACCGCCAGGATGATGAAGATGTCCTCCGTGATGATTTCCCCCTCCAGCAGGGTGCCGGAATGGGGCCCCAATTGTTTTTTTTGTGGCTACAGAGGCTTGTGGCGGTGGAACTTCTGATCTAGGGTTCTTTTCGGGGTTTTTTGGTATTTATAGGAATTTTTGGCATCGGTCTCATGTCAGGGGGGGGGGGGGGTGCTCGAGGGGCCCACAAGCCGTAGGGGCGTGCCGTGGGGGGGTAGGGCGCGCCCCCTGGCATATGGCCTCCTTGTCCACTTCCTGGCCCAGCTCCGATGCTTCGGGGGTCTCTTTTGGTCCATAAAAATCACTTGTAAATTTTTAGCCCATTCTAAGAACTTCTATTTCTGCACAAAAAACGACACCATAGTAGTTCTACTGAAAACAATGTTAGTTCAGTTTAGTTCTAATCAAATCATACCAAAACCATATAAAATTGTTGTAAACATGGCATGAATACTTCATAAATTTAGATACGTTGGAGACGTATCAGCCGGCCGCGCCCATGGCCTCGTCCATGGCCGGCGACACCCGAGCGCTCAGTGTGCGTGTGTGTGTGTTTGGGGCGACCCCCTTGATTAATTAGAGGGTAACAACATACTAGAACTGACCCCCTCCTATTAGACACTAACAACCGGGCCCTACTGCCTATTAAATTAAAGTAACAAAAATGGTTTAGTTATAGGCAATGACAGACGGGGCCCACTTTTACTGTTCACTTTGACCCAGTCAACGTTGACTGCACTGCTGACTCAGCCCCCCGGCCCCACTGTCAGCCTCACTTGCAAGAGTGTGGGTACTCTTTCGGGTACCATAGCATTTAGGTATTAAAATGATTTTCGAATTAAGATAAATTTGTAATTCCAGAAAATCAACAAAACTTTGAAATATAATATAAGATAATCTGTAACTCGGGTGAAACTATTTTATGCATGAAAGTTGCTCAGAAAAACGTGACAAATCCGAATACGCTCTCGATATGTCTGTCACATGCCCCTAGCATAGAGAACATGGAACCGTCCCCCTTCGTTTCACCTGTCCGAAAATGCCAAACATCGGTAATACTTTCCCAGATGTTTTCCCCCTTCACCGGTATCACCTAGTGCTGCGTTAGGTCACACCTAGCACCGCTTATTGTCATGTCATGCATCATCATGCATATGTTTGCTTTGTATTCATCATTTCTCCCCCTCTTCTATCTGGTAGACTTCGAGACTGACGCCACTGCTGCCCCGACCGACTACGGTGTTGACGCCCCGTCCTTCTCTGCAGAGCTTCCAGGCAAGCCAACCCCCCTTGATCATCCGGATATCACATATTCTTTCTCTCTACTGCTTGCATTAAAATAGTGTTACTGTTTCATTGGTTTGGTCCTATACTACTGCATGGCCTGTTCTTGTTACCACTGTTGATACCTTTACCTGCACTCCTAAATGCTTAGTATATGATGCTAGTTTACCATCAGTGGCCCTACATCCTTGTCCGTCTCCCATGTTATACTATCGGGCCATGATCACGCCGAGTGTTGATCACGGGTATATACTTACATACATATTATACTTGATACATGATGTGACTAAAGTCGGGTCGGCTTGTAGAGTACTCGCGAGTGATTCACGGACTGGGGGCTGAAGGGGCAGGTGGTTCCATCCAGGTTGTGATGGGCCTGAGTTCCCGACGGCCCCCGAGTGATTCTTTATGGCGGAGCGACAGGGCAGGTTGCGACCACCCAGGAGAGAGGTGGGCCTGGCCCCTGATCGTCGATGCTATCTCGAAGCATAAACGTGGTATTCCGAATATCAACAGGAACATTGGTAGCACAATGCTAAATGTTTCTTGATCAATTATCCAAATATCGTTGTATGGGTAAGCATCATGATTCTCCTTGCCCCTTTATCTGGATGATTTTGTACTCGTTGTCCTGTCATGTATATCATGCTCTGTTTTCCCTTGGGAAAGATATGCTCTTGATACTCGGGTATAAACACATTTTGCCCTTCCCATTGCTTTGTTTAAACTGATAATCACATTTTCCTTTTCGTTGGTTTGTTTAACCTCTCTTGTGGTTTATATGATCTAAGCAGTAATAATTCCTTGCTTATGTAACCACCTCGGTGTACAACCTTGTCGATAAGACCCTATTACTATTGCTGATGACATTCCGGTAACCACTGATGGACGTGAAGTTTGCCTATTGGTCGGCATGTTCAACGAGCAGGAAAGTGGTTCTCTTCGTCCCCAGCCCTTGGTATCGACGTTGTTGCCGACATATCTGATAGGTTATTCTCTGACATGCATTGCTATCATGAACGTGCAAGATGTCAACACCCTTCCTACTTTAACCCACATGGTGGGCCCATAACCCACAGTTCCATAGGATCGGAACCTGACTCTCCCGTACACCCCTGTTCCCAAGGTTATTCCTCACGCTTGGCTTCGTGTGTAATTCACGAGCCACCTTCCTTGTGATCTTTTCTGGTATCAGAAGCAATACTTATTCTCATTGCTCTGGACCCCTTTCACACTTTGTTTCAGACATCGAACGATTGTCTATCCATTTGAAACTTCTTATTGTACCTTATTACTTTGCTCCCGACGTGTTTTATTCGTTCAACTCGAGAGATGCTCATGTGTTTATTCATGGGATAACCCTTGATGATTACCCCTCATAGCATTCTATCGTTGTCAAGTTGCCCCTTTCCTATTCATAAGTACGATGGAATTCCCGAAGACAGGATGACAACTTCATCATGATGACCTAAAGCAAAGGAATGAAGTCATCAATGTAATGGATCAACTTCTTCGAGAAGAGCAACCAAGAACGAGCAGATCCATTAGAATTTCGTAACCAGAACTTTCCCCTTACTCCACCTCTTAAATCTTGGGATGATATTTCTTGTAGTGGAGGAGATTTGTAACACCCCGTAGTTAAGCTACAGTGATCACACGCTAATGGTGACTTGTCATCGCAATTAATTTGTTAAACCACACTTTGGTCCAAACCGAGTTCAAATTCAAAATTTAAAATAAAGCCAAATAAGTTATTTCTATAACTACTAAAACTAAATTGCTCATAATATTGCAATTAATCCGTAGTTAGTTGTGGTGGTGAAATCAACATTTAGTAAAATATTTCAATGCCCTAAAAACAAATAAAACAAGGGCCAAATCAAGATTTTAATTGCTTTTAGAATTATTTAATTTCCAAACTATTTTTTACTCCAAGCTTTTTGTGGCAGTGGACTAATTTACTATGCTATTAATGGTGCAAGTTTTATAAAACTGAAATAATATGAAAATGAATTGGAAAACAGAAAAGAAAACAAAAGATAAAATAAAATAAAAAACAAAAGGAAACAAGAGAGAGCCCCCCGGGCCACTTGGCCCATCTAGCCAAAAGGGGCCAGCCCACCCCCTCGTCCCCTTCCCCTGCTACAGGGAGGCAAGGGGGTCGTAGCACTCATCCCCTCGGCCATGGCCGCCCGAGCCCTGCGTGGTAGCCATCCACGGCCTCCCCCTTGGCACAAATAGCCCCCTCTCCCTCCTGCTAACCCTAGCTCCTAGCTCCTATTCCCTTTCCCCCCTTCACTTTTCTACATCTGAAGCGACGCCCGAGCAAGACTGTCGCCTTGACATCATCGATGTCATGGCCCGAGACCACCCCATGCCTCCAAGAGATGTTCTAGAGGACCACAAGGACGCGTCATGCTTCATCACCAAGGGGTTCGTCGTCAAGTGGCCACATCGCATCGCCATCGTCCTCTTCCCTCGTCTCTGACCGCGGGTCACCACAGTTGATTCGCCCATTGCTGCCCCTCCGGACCTCCCCGCGCCAACCAAGTCGTCGACAACATCTGTTGTGAGCTGTCGCCTCCCTCCCTTTGTTTTTCTCCTGCACGAATTGGACGCCGTAGCCATCATCGCGAGCTCCGACTCCGCTGCCCGCCATGGCCACTCCAAGTCCCCCTGGACGCGCCCGCTCACTCCCGAGCACACTCTCGCATGCTCGCACGCTTAGCAGCCTGTAGCGCCACTGCTCCCGTCTAGCACGCTCGCCGTCGCCGCAACTCGCGCTCCGCGCCCGGCCGCTGCTGCTGCTCGCCCGTGAAACCGCCCGTGCCTGCGCTCATCGCCGCTGCTACCTCCCGCTTCCCGCACCACCGCTCATCGCCGCTGCTCCCTGGCCGGCCGGGGATGTCTACTACACAACCTTCTTCTTGTAGACTCATGTTGGGCCCCCAAGCGCAGAGTTTTGTAGGACAGTAGAAAATTTCCCTCAAGTGGATGACCTAAGGTTGATCAATCCATGGGAGGCGTAGGATGAAGATGGTCTCTCTCAAACAACCCTGCAATCAAACACAAAGAATCTCTTGTGTCCCCAACACACCCAATACAATGGTAAATTGTATAGGTGCACTAGTTCGGCAAAAAGATGGTGATACATGTGTAGTATGGATAGTAGATATAGGTTTTTGTAATATGAAAATATAAAAACAGCAAGGTAACTAGTATAAAAGTGAGCAAAAACGGTATTGCAATGCTTGGAAACAAGGCCTAGGGTTCATACTTTCACTAGTGCGAGTTCTCTCAACAATGATAACATAATTGGATCATATAACAATCCCTCAACATGCAACGAAGAATCACTTCAAAGTTCCTATCGCGGAGAACATAAGATGAAATTGTTTGTAGGGTACAAAACCACCTCAAAGTTATTCTTTCTGATCAATCTATTGGGCTATTCCTATAAGTGTCACAAATAGCCCTAGAGTACATACTAAAATAACATCATATGACACACATCAATCAACCCTAATGTCACCTAGATACTCGAATGGCACCACAAGTATCCGTGGGCTAATTATACGATATGCATCATGCAATTTCAGATTCATAATATTCAATCCACACAAAGAACTTCAAAGAGTACCCCAAGATTTCTATTAGAGAAAGGAATATGAAAATGTGTATCAACCCCTATGCATAGATTACCCCAATGTCACACGGGAATCCGCAAGTTGATAACCAAAACATACATCAAGTGAATCAATAGAACATCCCATTGTCACCACGGATATCCCATCGCAAGACATACATCAAGTGCTCTCACAGCCAAAGTATTCAATCTGGCATAACAAAACCTCAAAGGAAAAGATTCAATTCATCACAAGAAGGTAGAGAGGGAAGAACACCATAAGATCCAACTATAATAACAAAGCTCGTGGTACATCAAGATCGTGCCAAATCAAGAACACGAGAGAGAGATATCAAACACATAGCTACTGGTACATACCCTCAGCCCCGAGGGTGAACTACTCCCTCCTCGTCATGGAGACCGTCGGGATGATGAAGATGGCCTCCGTGATGATTTCCCCCTCCGGCAGGGTGCCGGAACGGGGTCCCGATTGGTTTTTCGTGGCTACAAAGGCTTGCGGTGGTGGAACTTATGATCTAGGGTTCTTTCGGGGGTCTTGGTATTTATATGATTTTTTGGCATCGGTCTCACATTAGGGGGCTCGAGGCCCACAAGCCGTAGGGGCGTGCCCTGGGGGTAGGGCATGCTCCCTAGCTTGTGGCCTCCTCGTCCACTTCCTGGCCCAGCTCCGATGCTTCGGGGGTCTCTTTTGGTCCATAGAAATCACCGTAAATTTTTAGCCCATTCTGAGAACTTTTATTTCTGCAGAAAAAACGACACCACAGCAGTTTTGCTGAAAACAGCCTTAGTTCGGGTTAGTTCTAATCAAATCTTACCAGAACCATATAAAGTTGTCAACATGGCATGAATACTTCATTAATTATAGATACGTTGGAGACATATCAGTTGGCCGCGCCCATGGCCTCGGCCATGGCCGGCGATACCCGAGTGCTCTGTGTGCGTGTGTGTGTTTGGGGCGACCCCCCTTGATTAATTAGTGGGTAACAACATATTAGAACTAACCCCCTCTATTAGACACTAACAACCGGGCCCTAAGAAAACCACCTAGCCGAAGAGTCTGGCCAGCGGCCAAGGCTCCTTTGGCGATAGTATCGTCTCTAAAGACGAGATGAGGCATCCTACCTGACGGCGACGACACAGAGGAACTCTCAATGAAAGCACCAATGTCGGTGTCAAACCGCGGATCTCGGTAGGGGATCCCGAACTGTGCGTCTAGGCGGATGGTAACAGGAGACAAGGGACACGATGTTTTACCTGTGTTCAGCCCTCTTGATGGAGGTAAAACCCACGCCCTGCTAGATTAATTTTGATGATGTGTGTTACAAGAGTGGATCTACCACGAGATCAAAGAGGCTAAACCCTAGAAGCTAGCCTATGGTATGATTGTTGTTCGTCCCACGGGCTAAAACCCTCCGGTTTATATAGACACCGAATAGGGTTAGGGTTACAGTAGTCGGTTACAATGGTAGGAGATCTACATATCCAGACGCCAAGCTTGCCTTCCATGCCAAGGAAAGTCCCATCCGGACACGGGACGAAGTCTTCAATCTTTTATCTTCATAGTCTTGGAGTCCGCCGATGATGATAGTTCGCTATCCGGACACCCCTAGTCCGGAACTCCTCGGCGTCAAGAGCTAGAAGTTTAACAGGCTGCTCATCGCCAAGAAGAAAATGGCCGATATGGCCAAAAGTCAAGGAATACTACCGATCGCTGCGAGGTTCTTGAAAAGAACGTCAAGCGGAACAAGAGGGCTGAAAAAGGCCGCGCGAATCCAAGAATGCCCATCGGCTTTGAGAGCTGCCAAGGAGGAGCTGAGTCGCCGGGCAATTATGCTAGAAAACCGTTTACTGCATGGAGGAAATATACGGATCCAACGTATGCTCGTTGGATAAGTTGTGGAGTTCGGAGGATGCTTATTTGGACTTGGCGGCGAGCGCTGGGACGCGGGTCGAGCACTTCCGGGCCGTAAGAGGCATGTAAGGAAGAGCTATATTGGTCGCAATTCCATAGTCGGGAGTCCCCTCATCGCGACCGATCGGTTGGCCGAATGGGCCGAGCTGAATCGATTGTCCGGATTTGCCATGAAGCATGTCTTGACTCACTTGTGGCCGGGCGGACCCCAGCCGAAGAACTATTTTGGTTTAGTGCAGCAGTTCCTTGGTGCGGTACCGCGTATCAACGCAATGAAGCGATCGGCGTGTATTGAGGGAGCGCGGATGGCTCTGGCCCGTGTCAAGACATACTGGGCAGAGATGAAGGCCACCGACGTTGCATCCCAAGATTCGGACAGAAGCCGAGTACCTGCCGAGCACTACTTTGAAGAAGTCCGCGGGCGCTTGTTTAATAGAGACGCGATTGCTCAAGGATATTATGTTTAAATGACATGTATGATTTGTGAAAACAATGTTTCAATATAACATAAGAGCTTTTTATACTTGTGCGTTCAAGTAGTAAACTACTCCCTGTGCGGCCCTTTATGTATATGTATATATAACCTAAAAGATGGCAGTCCTTGGCTTCAGCCCCCACGCACATAGTGCGGGGGTGTTTGCAAAGAAAGCGCTTTTTCACACTTAATCCAACGTCTTGGTCCTGTTAAGGAGGTGATAGCGTAGCAAACTAGGCAACCGGATTATAATGCTTTATCACTTTCACTTAGCCATAGGAGTTCGAGGGTGGGGCTACTATATAGCCCCTGGGGGCACCGCACTCTCCCGAATTCGGGGTGCGTATGTGCCTGACCGAAAACCGGTCCTTCGTGAATGCGGAGGAATCCTAAACATTCCAGTGAGTCATCGAGTGGTTGACCAGTCTCGCTATACCATGTGATCGGTTTCGGCTTTCATCGAGGTGCTCATCGCCGAATCGGGCACAATCGCGAGAGTTCTCCGGTGCGCGTTAGCCGATAAATCGGAACGTAAGGCAGCAAAACACGTGAGCCGGGCAAACCCAACATTTGACCAAAGACATGATTCGGAGCTGATGCATATAAGGCCTAACTCGAGACGCTGAACACTCCCTAAGGTATTCGGTCTTTATAAAACGGGCGAATAATGCCCTAAGCCCCGTGTCCGTGCGTGCAAAAATTCTGGTGCGGCCAATGCCAAAACGCCAGCCTCCTCCTCGGTTATAGTAAGAAACCGGGGATGTATATCAACAAGAGACAAGAAAAAGGTTTACGAGGTCTTAATCTGAAAAGAATCCTTGCAACGGGTCCCACTGCACGCCTGCGCTGTGTCTCCGTTGCAGCCGTATCTCGACGGGTGTAGCACGTTGTTCATCTGTAAAAGAGAGGAACTTAGTTTAAAAGAAAAAGGATTGTGCGAAAGATGTACTTAATATTAAATAAACAGAGTACGGTTCGAAGAAGTGAATAAAATTGAGCTTTATTGTCTCTTGTTATACATGCATGCAGCCCCTCGTATGGGGGTATGCCGCTAGTAGGCACCGGACTCGTCTAGCCGTGTCCGGGTTTGAATGATCAATTCAGGTTTTTGACTAGCGAGCCGGATAGGTGTGGGGCTGTCAAGCCGTCTCCGTTCTTCCGTGCTAGAGTAACACTTAATACTTCCTCTTAACGAGATGATGCGCGTGGACCGGCATTTTAAGTGTTAGAGATGCATAATGCGGTATTGCGTTAAAGCGGGCGTAAAGCTTCCAGATCCCAATAGTGCTTGATGGCTACTTTTAAACGGGGTGACATGGAAGATTAACCTTTCACGACGGAAGTTGTCGGATGAACCGAACACAACTTCTAGCAAGATGGAGCCCGTATAATGGGCGTATGGGCTCGCATTACTCCTTTAAAGGAGGTGCTGCTACGGCGAATTTTGGTTGGGTTTATCCCCATCCTGCGGATTGTTTCTCGATATATCAGGTTTATGTCATTGCCGCCATCCATGAGGACTTGTGTAAATTGGAATCCGTCGATTATAGGATCCAATATCAAGGCAGTCCATCCTGCGTTCCAGATATTTTCGAATAGTCCCGATGGTGAAGGTGATTGGTTTTGACAACCCGCAGCGGCGCGCCTTTTAGTGGGCGCCGCTGCTTTTTCCCTTTGATCACGTGAAGTGAGTTTAATGTTTTAACCTCTTGTGGGAAATTGTTTTGTTTTCCGGGGCTCTGCTTGTGGTGCTCATCATCATCTTCACTTGGTGTGTCGAGCCCCTTGTGTTTGGCGTTCAGTCAGCCGGACTGTTTGAAGACCCAACAATTTCTGTGGGTATGGTTAGTAGGCCTCCCAGGAGTACTATGGATTTGACATATCTTGTCCAAGATTTTGTTGAAGTTGGATAGCTCATCGCTATTGTCCTTAAGGGGCAGTTTTTTGTTGTTCTGCCGTGAGCTTTTGAATCCGGCGTTGACTGCCGCGCTCTTTGGACCGTTCCCTTTAATCCGGCGTTGGTCCTTGTTGCGCCGTGGTTTCCCATTTCCATCCCCGACTTGGATGTACTTGGGTCGCTGGTATCTGCATCTTGCTAGCCAGCTGTCCTCTCCGCAAAAGCGGGTCATGAGGCTTGTTAATGCGGCCATTGTTCTTGGTTTTTCTTGGCCGAGGTGTCTCAGCGAGCCATTCGTCTCGGACGTTGTGTTTGAAAGCTGCTAAGGCTTGGCGTCCGGACAATCGACTATTTGGTTCTTTTAGTGAGGAACCTGTTCGAAATTTCTGGGCTGACTCTCCGGCTGTTGAGTTATGTGACTTAGATCGTCTCAGATCCGGAGGGCGGACATAGGTCCCCAAAATTTGCCCAAACGCATCCTCGAGCTCCTCCCAGCTTCCAATGGTATTTTCGGGGAGGCTTTTAAGCCAATGCCGATCTGGCCCTTTGTGTTTAAGGGGTAAGTATTTTATGGCGTGGAGATCATCTCCTCTAGCCATGTGTATGTGGAGGATGTAATCCTCGATCCGCACTCTGTGGTCTGTTGTTCCGTCGATGCCTCTATGTTTACGGGTTTGAACTCCGCTGAAATTCATGATCCAAAGACCTCATCGGTGAAACATAGGGGTGTGGCGCCCTATATTTGGGTGTGCCGTGATCTTGAATTTTGGCGTGTTGCATTGCTTTGACGAGCCTGCGCTTGGCCCATAGATGGACCTAACCGGGCCATCCTTTTGATGTGAATCCTTATGCGGATCGTATATTGGCTGGTGTCTTGGCGCCATTCGCCGCTTTATTTTTTGTGGGGTCGCCCATCCGACGGGTGGCCTTCTTACTTTTTAATTGTGGGGCTCTAAGGCCTCCTCGTCAATTCGGGCAGAGCGTTCTTTTCGGTAGCTCTTTGTTCGGCGATCGTCGCCAGATTTGTCTCGGTGTTGAATACTTTGCTCCATCGATCCTCGAGTGCATCTTCCGCTATTTTGAGCTTCCGCTTCTGCTTTTTCAGGCTACACGCAGTGGCGACGAGCCTTTTCTGGAGGTCATTTTGCTCCAATAGTTTGTCCGGCGTGAGATTGTCCGGACTGTTGTCTTCGCCGGGGACAGATTGTTTATCCAAGTTGTCTTGTTCGGACAATTGCTCAACAGCGTGTTCGTTGTCCACCGGTTCGCCCTGCACTATGGCTGGGTCTCTGTTGAGGCGGGACTTGGTTCGGCGTTTACGTTGCCGTTTTGATCGCCGAGGGATTTATCCTTCGTGGCATCCCGTTGTTCCTCGTCTTCATTTCCTTTAGGTGTATCCACCATGTATACATCATGAGATGAGGTGGTTGTCCAGCATCCTATAGGTGCTGGTTCATTGTTGTCTCCTACATCGTCGTCCATACCGTCGATGTCTTCGGAGTCGAAATCGAGCACGTCGTGTAAGCTTTCGACGGTGGCTACGAAGTGGGTGGTGGGTGGGCGCTGAATTTCTTCGTCGTCCGTATCCCAACCTTCCTGATCGTAGTCCGGCCAGGGCTCTCCGGATAAGGAGAGAGACTTTAGTGAATTCAGGATGCCGCCAAAGGGCGAGTGCTGAAAGATGTCCACGACAGTGAACTCCATAACAGGCGCCCAATCGGATTCAATTGGTAGGGGCGCGGAGGGTTCGGAGTCCGGAGAGGAGTCCGGCACCCTGGAGTCAAGGTCTTCACAAAGGACAGGGATAGAGTTCGGCTCAATCGCTGTAGAGATTGTAGCCCCCGAGGCGGTGTCCAACCACTCGTCCTCGATCGGGAATCCAGCCCGGATTAAGGGTCGGAGCAGATCTTTGCCTGCGCCTCCGTGGCGCTGTTCGTCGCAGAGCTAGATCATGCCCATCGAGACAAGGCGGCACGCTTATTGCGGCTCGAATCCGTCAAGATCAAGTCTCCGCGGATATCGGCCGATAGTTCAAACTTCCAAATCTGACCGATGGCCAGGGCGTAGCTTCGATATGCTCCAGATGGCTGCTTAATTGGGCCCGCAGCAAAGCCTCCGAACACGAAGATCTGTCCCGGAGAAAAGTCTCACCCGGACCGTGTCGTTGTTGATGATCGAAGGAGCCATCGGGCCTATCGGTGACGACGTAAGAACTCTCAATGAAAGCACCAATGTCGTGTCAAAACCGCGGATCTCGGGTAGGGGGTCCCGAATCTGTGCGCCTAGGCGGATGGTAACAGGAGACAAGGGACACGATGTTTTACCCAGGTTGGGCCCTCTCAATGGAGGTAATACCCTACTCCCGCTTGATTAATACTAATGATATGGGTAGTACAAGAGTAGATCTACCACGAGATCAAGGAGGCTAAACCCTAGAAGCTAGCCTATGGTATGATTGTTGTTCGTCCTATGGACTAAAACCCTCCGGTTTATATAGGCACCAGATAGGTTAGGGTTACACAGAGTCGGTTACAATGGTAGGAGATCTACATATCCGTATCGCCAAGCTTGCCTTCCACGCCAAGGAAAGTCCCATCCGGACACGGGACGAAGTCTTCAATCTTGTATCTTCATAGTCTTGGAGTCCGGCCGTGACGATAGTTCGGCTATCCGGACACCCCGTAGTCCAGGACTCCCTCAGGTTCCCTTCCCTGGGTGTGCATGTATTAATGTACATGTCCGAGTTGTGATGAAAAAATCACTGTTTATGTAACTTCTGGGGGTTACCAATGGAGTAACTGCAAAAACACCTTTAATTCACCGACCAAATATTCCCTTAAGAACGCTAGCTTTCGACTTCACCCAGTCTGAGGTACACATCCGGATGACCCGGCAGTAACAATCGCAGAGGTGCTCCCTTTATGCCCTAGCCGAACTAACGGGAACGTAGGGCATAAGCACAGGAGCCAGGCAACCCAGCTTGGCCAAAACTTAAGTCATATCGATGCATATATTGGCGAAGAAAAGGTACATATGGAAGGACTCATATGTCAAGAGCTTGATGCTCGAAGAATAATGATAAAAAGATTCTGTCGAAGAAGCCCCCAGGTATAATGGACATACATTTTTGAAATATGTATGTCTTAGCGGTGTGCGGTCTAGCCGTAACAAAATTATAAAGTGAAGAATAAAAAAGTAATCAGAAAAGAGAGAGAAATAATGGAAACTACAGGGGAGAAGGAGACGAATAAGGAGTTCGGCGCTAGGCATAGAATCTTCGTTGTTTGGCCGCGTTCCAGGGGTTCGGCTCGAGGCGATTGTCTGATGCATCACGAAGACGGTACGCTCCTCCTGTGAGAACTTCGTCAATTATGAAGGGACTCGCCCATTTGGGCTTTAATTTGTTCTTTTTCTTCTCCGGCAGGCGTAGAACGAGTTCGCCAACATTGTAAGTCTTGGCCCGTCTCTGCTTTGGTATCTTCGATCCTACTGTTGGTAGAATGCTGAACGGGCCTTTGCGACATCACGTTCCTCCTCCAGGGCATCTAGGCTGTCCTGCCAATTGAGCTCGGCTTCTCTCTCTTCGTACATACGCACTCGAGGTGAGTCGTGAATAATATCACAGGGCAATACGGCCTCTGCGCCATACACCATGAAAAAAGGTGTGTATCCGGTAGTATGGTTGGGCATGGTCCGCAGCCCCCAGAGTACGGAGTCAAGCTCGTCAACCAAGTGCTTGTCTGATTCTTTCAAAGACCGCACTAGTCTGGGCTTGATGCCGCTCATAATAAGACCATTGGCTCGTTCGAATTGACCGTTGGTTTGTGGGTGGTAGACGGAGGCGTAATCGAGTTTAATACCCAGATTAGCACACCAGGTTTTTACCTCGTCGGCTGTGAAATTGGAGCCGTTATCGGTGAAGATGCTGTGTGGTACACCATAACGGTGTACAACACCGGATATGAAGTCAATCACCGGGCCGGACTCGGCCGTTTTGACCGGTTTAGCCTCTATCCACTTAGTGAATTTGTCCACCATAACCAGCATATATTTTTTCTTATGGCTTCCCCCCTTTAAGGGGTCTGACCATATCGAGGCCCCAGTCCGCAAAAGGCCAAGTGATAGGGATAGTTTGCAAGGCAGTTGGGGGCATGTGGCTTTGGTTGGCGAAGAGCTGGCATCCGACGCAGCGTTGAATAAGGTCTTGCGCATCCGCTCGGGCAGTCGGCCAATAAAACCTAGTGCGGAAGGCTTTGCTAACAAGGGCGCGGGCTGCGGCGTGGTGTCCACCAAGGCCAGCGTGAATTTCCGCTAACAGCTGCCGCCCCTCTTCTTCGGAGATACATCTTTGTAGTACTCCGGTAGTGCTTTTCTCGTAGAGCTCTCCGTCATGGACCTTGTAGGCCTTCGAACGCCTGACAATCCGGCGAGCCTCATTCTGGTCGTTGGGGAACTCCTCCCTATTAATATAGGCCAAGAAGGATTCGGTCCATGGGGCAATGACTGCCATAATGAGATGGGCATTGGTGTTATTTGGTGGTTGAGCCCCGACCTCGCCTCAGATGTTCGGATTTGAGGTTGTGTTCGGATCTGAACTGTGATCGCCGCCCTCCCCTTGCCACACCACGGATGGCTTGAAGAGCCTTTCCAGGAAGATGTTAGGTGGGACGGGGTCGCGCTTAGCACCGATGCAAGCCAGGACGTCCGCTGCTTGATTCCTTTCTCGGGCAACGTGATGAAATTCAAGTCCTTCGAACCGAGCCGACATTTTTAACACGGCATTGCGATAAGCTGCCATCTTTGGATCTTTGGCGTCAAAGTCTGTCACACCCTGATTTTCATGGCACAACACTTAAGATGATAAATCATGATAAAGTATGGTTTGACAAAAACTTTTGCATTATTTGACTTTTTATTGAGTTGGTTTTTCTCTCTGTGTTTTTCAAGTGCTCTTAAAAGTCAACATAGTTTCACCTTCTACACTTCATCTCCTTGCCCCAAACTTCTGCCCAATGATCATGCCATGTGTATAGTGCAATATAGTATTTTCTTACAAAAATAATTTGGCCAAAAAGTATTTTCTAAAATTAGTTTCCCAAAAACCCTTGAATTGAGATTTGCACTACAAGTACTTGATTTGAGGTGTGAAAAATCTTTCAAAAGGTATATTTGAAACCTATTAGATATAGGATACCCAGAAACCACAAAAATATAAATTTAAAAGCTATTTTCCTATTTTATTTAAAACCTTTTTCTTAAGGCCAGAAATGGTCTTTAACAGGGAAAAATTATTTTTATTGTTTCAAAAATATTTGACAAAAATCAAGGAAACTCAGTGGGCATATATTTCCCATATATAAGAGTTTCAACACATGGTCATGTTCAAAATATTGGTCAAATCCCTCAAGAACCCTTTCTGCATATTTCAAGCTTTTGAAATATTTACAAAGGATATATTCCCCAAAAATTCCAAGAAAATTCTATCATGTCACATATGACATGTTTGATGATCTTGCCAAGCCTCGTGTCATGGAGAATAGTATAACCCCATGAAACCCCCTCAAAACCATTTCTGCCCATTTCAAAGATTTGAAATATGTCCACAGGAAATATTTTCATAAAAATCCAAGGAAAATCCATCAAGTCACAAATGAATATTGTGATCACCTTGCAAAGCCTCATATCAATCAAGGTCATTTTGGTTTACCAAAATGCCCCAAACCCCTCTCTGACCAGAATCAAATTTGAACAAGTTTGTACTACCAACTTTCTCTCCTTGACCCCAACTTTTGTGAGCATATTCACATGACCAAATGAGGCCACTACACCAAGTAGTGCATCAAGGAGAAGTGATTTGCTCAACTAGATGTACACAAGTTCATTTCTGCTAATTTCTAGGGTTTACAAAAGTTGCATTGGCAACTTTGCCTAAATGGACTCAACCTTGGTGGAACCTATTATTATCTCATGCCATTGGACCCTGTCAAGCCTCATGGCATTTGGAAATCAGTTGCTTGCTAAAACCTTTATCAAACACCTTCTGCCACTTTTCAAAAATCCCCATTTTGACCATTAAAACTATTCTCCTTGAGCTCAACTTTTTACCACAGCTCCTCCTAGACCCCTTTCACCTCCAGTAACAATGGCAAGTCCACAGCTCAATTATTGGATGGGTAAAACCCCACTTTCTCTCTCTAGACAACCCCTTTCTCTCTCTTCCTCACCTCTCTCCTCACCCCAGCGGCCATCCAGAGCATCCAATGCCTCCCCCTACTTCTTTACTCCACCCTTGAGCTACTGGACACGGTTGGCCGCGCCCGCAAGGCATAGAAAATGCCATGCCGGCCATTTGGGCGCTGTGGAGTGTGCTACAGTGCGCTCCCGTACTGTAGCCGCCCTCTGCCCGACGCCTCCTACCACCTCGGGCCTCCCCCACGTGCCTGCCGATGCACCTCGGCATCCGCAACACGCTACGCGGTCGGCCCCCTCCTCCCTCCTCCTCCCCGCGCCTCCGCGCTAGCAAACAGAGGCCGCCCGAGCGCGCCAATGGCATGGCTCACACGCGTGCGCCTCTGACCTCTCCCCACTCCCTCTCTCTATCTCACCCGATGTAGTCGATGTCCAGGAACACCCCAGGCACCACGCCCTCTTCCCCCGAGCCCTGCAGCGACGAGCAGGAGCCCACCGGCGCACGAGTCCATGGCACCCCGCCGTTCGCCTATTTAAAGGCCTCCCTGAGCCCTCCTCTCCTCACCACTCGCTCTCTGCACCACCAAACCCCCCTACACCCCCAGTTCCTCTCCAGGACCGCCCGAGCTCGAGATCGAGCTCAAGCTCCGCCGCTTCGGCTCACCGGAGTTCGCGAGGTACAGGGTACAGGCCTCCCCCGCTCCTCCTCTGCCTCGATCTAGAGCCTCAGAGCACCCCTGATCATTTCCCCCTTCTCCCCCGCCTCTTTTGTAGCCGGAAACGGCCGGAATGGTCGACTCCCGAAGCTCCTCCGCCGTGCCTCCTCGTCGCCGGCGAACCAGGCCACCCCGGCGACCAACTCCGGCACCACCCGAACGGCGACACGACGAGGAGTCCAGCGGTGCCATCAGCTCACCCCGCCGTGCCCGGAAACGTCGCCGGTGAGCTCGCCCCCCTCTCTGGCCCGGGGTTGAAGACGACGGCCGTGGGGCCCGTCAGTCAGCCTCACATACTGACGGGTGGGCCCCACCCGCCAGGTTTAAAACACACGCGCACGCATACCGGTTCGCTGCGTCGGCTGAAGGCGTATTTTGCCTTTACGCCTTCGACGTGGCAGCCTCGCTGGCTGAATCCCCTCTGGGCCTGCTGCCTCGGGTCCTTCCGCCCAGCTTGCACAAAGGTTGCTTTTCTTTTCTTTTTTCGTGAAGTTTCCAAAATTCCACAGATTTAAATATTTATCCAAATGAAATAATTCCAGTTCTTAAATTCTTGTAAAAATCCGACCTATTTAATGGTGCAACTTTCATTCAAATCCCACAACCTTTTCTTCACTATAAATATTTAAATGTGACTTTAAGCATTTAAATATACCTTTGAAAACCCATCCTCCTATTCTCACATTTCCAAAACCAAAACTAAGAATTTTTCCCTTCTTAGTTTTCACTCTAGTATTTTACAAAAATAAGTTGACATTTTTCTGAGCACTTTGACTTTTCTGTTTTTATTATTGTCTTATTTCTCCGTTATTTTCTTGCGACGTTTAGATCCCGTATTTGACGAAGTTGCTAAAGGAGAAGGTGGAGAAGGATTTGAAGACCTCGAAGGACAAGCTGATCAAGGCAAGCAGCCCTTTGACCATGACACCCCTCTTGTTCATCGGTACCCTTTTACCCGATTGCATGATGATGAAATGTGATGGTGGTAAACTTGTTGCGAACCACCACATGATGCATACCCCTACTCATGACTTTACATTGTTCATGATTGCATTTTCAAGAAACTAGTTGATGCATAATGATGCATGTGTACCATGAACTCTTCACGTTCTTTTGAAAACCCCATCGGGTGCCCCTAATGCCCTTGGGAGATGTTGAACTAAGGTCATCACTTGAGGAAGAAGTGGTGTACCAAAGAGAGCTTTTGGTGTGTGTGTAAAGTGATGGATTAGATTTATGTGTGATTACCGTCCCAACCAAACATGTGCAACCACTCTACCCCTTATGGATGGGGCATTATTGATTACTTAGGATGATACTAGCATGGTGCCCACATTACTAGTGACGGGGTGACTTGAGGTCACTCTTGGGACGGGTCGTGCTTGGATAGGCGGCCATGACTGTTTTCACAGGCACCGGACAAACCGCTGGTCCCTTCGTATGCGAAGTAATGTGAAAAGGGCAGAGTCCCACGATCTTTTGCTTATACACGAGGGCCGTATCAACGAGTGGATCCTATGTTAGTGTCGCCTAGGGAAAGGTAATGACGGGTGCTTCCCGAGTGCTTGAGGTATGCGGGATCGTGGATGACACGAAAGCTTCCGGATCTTGTGGGTAAAGTCGCAACCTCCGCAGAGTGTCAAACTATTGAATAGCCGTGTCCACGGTCATGGACAGTTGGGAGGTGCTACTTAAACTATGTCCGAAATTTTACAAATCACGATGCATGTGTGTGTGGAAAGGAACTAGTTGTGTCAAGGTGGAGACTTGACATGTTGAATGACATGACATCGATTCAACTCTATTTATGTTGATATCCGTAACCTGTTCTCGAGGTTACCGATGTTTCATTGATGCATATCTCACAAGTTGATAGGACATCTTAACTAGCTTGATGCTAGGTTGCTTACTCATTGTGCTGTTGCATTGTTACATTGAACCAAATCATGGGTTGCTTGCGAGTACATTCAAAGTACTCATTGGCTTGCCACTGGTTATTTAATTGGCCAGACATGGAAGAGCCGGAGTTCGAAGAAGAGTTCTTTGGAGACTAACATGCAAACTAGGACGCTTCCAAATGTAATGCCCTGTAGGGTTAAGGCAGATGGCATGGGTTCTACTTATCGATTTAAGATTTCCGCTGCTTGTGTTTCACTTGATGTTCAGCCCTTAAGGCTTTATCAATGTAAGACTTGACCATAATGGTCACAATTTGTGTAAGACGGTATGTATGGATGTAAGACTCTTGTTATTCAGCTTCTGTGTGTTCAAGTGAGCATTGATCTCGGGATCACTATACACGTGCATTCGGTGATCACGACTTATGAGTCGGGGTCCCCACAGAGCTGGTATCAGAGCCATCCTGACTGTAGGAAGCCTTAGTTAGCATGGACGTTAGTTAGCTTGAGACCATCTAAACTTCTCTTCTTTTCTAAAGCTTACCCCACCCAAGATATATTTCCTTATTGACCTCCCTATTCAACTTTTGTAGATGGTCGTCCCCTTGAGACTCCTTATGACAGATTTCCATCCCTCCTAAAAGACTGCCTCCAACAATGTCACTATCCCTTGCTGCCCATATACACCCTGCATGAACTGGAAAATGATGTGCTCGAAAAGGAGTTCTACGCCAAGGTTTTTGTGCCTGCCAAGACCTCACCCCAGGGGTGGTTCTTCATTGGACCACCCATGCCAACACAAGACCTGGCTATTCAGCAAGTGGCATATGAAGCGCTCCTCCGTCTTCGAGGCCTCCTTCCAGAAATGAAAGAAGAACACGCCACCCGCTACCTACCTGGAAAGAACGGATTTGGAGCCCCAGCTCAAGTGATGATTTCCCCAGAAGATGAGGATCCAACCCTCAAGTACCAGATCCGCTTCATCAACGTCGGAGACTACCTTCTACGTCACCTTACCGAAGCATTCCTTAAGGCTCGCCAAGACCTCCCTTCACTTGTGCACCTCCACTGCCTCGAGAAGAAGAAGGTGGTCGAGCAAGAACTGCAAATCACTGCCCTAGAAGCCCACATTTTCAATCAGGAGCAACAAATCAAGGAACTTCGGAAAACCCACAACCAAACCCCGCGCAGGAGGCATAGGGATGGATTTCCATATCCACCACGTAGAAGATCGTCGTCAAAGCCATCGACGACATAACTCAAGACCGGATAGCAACCTTTTGCTTCCGTCACTTGTCACGGTGTGGTGAACTTGGGCACATTAAAAGGATGTGTCCCAACAAGCAGCCGATCGTCAGATACCCTTTGGCACCACAAGGGGAACCTGAAACTCAAGACCTAACGCCTTTCTCTCAAAGTGATGAAGCAAGCACGACTCATCAATCCGAGGACCCCTAGGGTAGGATGAGTCGTGTATCCCTATGCGCAGTCGAGTCCATATAATGGTTCAAATGAAACCATGTTGAGTGATGCTTGTTCTTATCTGTTTGTGTTTTGATATAAGTTGCACTTTTGCCTTAGGCAGCATGTATGCAACTATATCACCTATCTTATCTTAATGAAATTGTGTGTGGTCTTTTGGCACTTGTTTGTTTGCACCTGCACTATAGAACCCCCTTTAGGCATCCCCATCTATACTACCTTTCCCTCTCATCCCTCTATCCTCAATTGAAGACCGGCAAGACAAGGTACACTAAGGATTCTACTTCGGCGACCAACTAACACTGGAGACTTTTGCTGCAGCCTCCTCGACCAAGAACAGCCTAGTAGAGTTATGTTTACCCCTCAAGATTAGAGGCCCATTCCTAGACCCTTCAAGACTTCATAAGATACCCCAGCTCGAATCCTTAACCATGTGCTTAACCCACAGAATTGCAAGAGAACCTGTTAAGCCTCCGTAACCTTGCTTGTCACTGTGTTCATTATGGAACTAGTGGACATAGTGAACGAGCACATTATCATCCTAAGATATCACCAAAACTGACGATGCCATAGGGAAGACCAATTTGAGGATATAGGAACAGAGGGCAAATGACTTGATGAGTTTATATCAATGACTCTGAGGAAACATCCGAGACTATTTGGTGGATTATAAGGTTTTCATGTTGGTAGATGAACTTGGTGGGATCATGATTAAAGAGTAGCATAGCCTTCATTTACCCCTGAGTAAATTGGATTTATAGGACAATTATGATCGCAAGCTGAACTCCTGGAAGTGCAAGGATTTGACTTGATGATATTGATAGAAGACAATTGATATTACATAAATAACTTGAGGGAAACATGTAGGATCCCTCGTTGGACAAGAGAATTGGATTTAAATAGGTGATCCTAGTTGAGTATAGATGCAGAGTAATTTTACATGGTTCAGAGTAAATGAGATTTAGACTGATGATCTCGATCATGATACCATGTTTCTTGGAGGGCAATAAACCAGGAGATTGGATTAATTGTCGGGGTTGATATAAGCTTGACCTTGGAGTTTACCTGACCATGATAATGGAAATTGGTGGAATGACTATAGTAAGGTAGCCCTTCCAAGTATTTGGGGATTATAGGAACCTTAGGAGATCATGTGGAACACCATAACCATTGGATTTGTAGAATTAAATGGATTATGTAGTAATTGATGAAAGGTAATGGGTTGTTGGAGTTGATTCATAGGAAGGAAACAAGATCTGGAGTAGCTTACGACATGTTTCCTTGGGATAGAAATGCTTTATCTTAGACCTTGGAAGAATAGGCTGAGCACTTGGATTGTCACGTTCAAGCTTAGCAGCTTGTATGCTCTACCCATGGATTTTTAGGGACAGGCATACATATGAGTTTGGGGATTGTAGACATATATGGTTTTGTTAGACCTCCTCTCGGGAGCCATGAGGATATGAATCACATGAGTGATGATTGGAGTTGACCTATACGAAATGATGCTATCGGTGATATGCTGTGATTTGTTTAAAGGACTAGATAGCACAATTGGCATCTCAGAAATTGTGCTTAAAGATAAGATGATAAATGTTCACTCGCACACTAGAATCCTTGAAACCCTTAAGCCCCACCAAGCTACAACATGGTCGGATCAGGACCTTAGGGCCTTGACACTAGATCTAGAACACCTTGGCCCACACTCAACAGAGACCACCACCAATCCCCCACCTACTTTATGTACCCGTCAACAAAGTCTTCATGGAGTACTTAGACAAGATAGTTGTCATCATTATTTGGTGACCTACTTGTCCACCCGAAGACGGAAGAAGAGCCGTTCAAGTAGCCAAGGAACATTTGAAGACCGCCATGCCAAGGAGGAAGAACTACACCCACCACCATCGTCAAGAAGTGAAATTTCTCGTCAAAGACCAGGCGTATCTGCAAGCCTTTTCTCTCAAAGGAACCAAATTTCCATGTCAAAGGGAAGCTCACTCCAAGATTCAACAACCCCCTTTGAGATCACTTCGAGACAAGAGTAGACGACTACCAGCTAGAGTTACCACCTGAGTTACCCACTGTGCACAGCGTTTTCCACGCGACACACCCCCGAAAGTGTTGCCAACTTCCTAACTAACCCGATCCCTACCAGGGCATCAATCACCGAACCATTGACCCCCAGCCCAACCTAACCTAACGCGAGAGACCCCTTAGCAACCTGGATCAAGCAAGAACGTCATACACGAAGCCACACCATCAAGTACTTCAAGGTTCAATGGAGCACCACTCAAGGTAAAGATGGGGACGTGAAGACTACCCCAGATCCAAGTTTCCGTATTCCTTTCCGCGTCTAGTCTGGGAATCTCGAGGACGAGATTCTTGTAAGGGGGGTAGGTCTGTCACACCCTGATTTTCATGGCACAACACTTAAGATGATAAATCATGATAAAGTATGGTTTGACAAAAACTTTTGCATTATTTGACTTTTTATTGAGTTGGTTTTTCTCTCTGTGTTTTTCAAGTGCTCTTAAAAGTCAACATAGTTTTACCTTCTACACTTCATATCCTTGCCCCAAACTTCTGCCCAATGATCATTCCATGTGTATAGTGCAATATAGTATTTTCTTACAAAAATAATTTGGCCAAAAAGTATTTTCTAAAATTAGTTTCCCAAAAACCCTTGAATTGAGATTTGCACTGCAAGTACTTGATTTGAGGTGTGAAAATTCTTTCAAAAGGTATATTTGAAACCTATTAGATATAGGATACCCGAAACCACAAAATATAATTTTAAAAGTTATTTTCCTATTTTATTTAAAACCTTTTTCTTAAGGCCAGAAATGGTCTTTAATAGGGAAAAATTATTTTTATTGTTTCAAAAATATTTGACAAAAATCAGGGAAACTCAGTGGGCATATATTTCCCATATATAAGAGTTTCAACACATGGTCATGTTCAAAATATTGGTCAAATCCCTCAAGAACCCTTTCTGGATATTTCAAGCTTTTGAAATATTTACAAAGGAAATATTCCCCAAAAATTCCAAGAAAATTCTATCATGTCACATATGACATGTTTGATGATCTTGCCAAGCCTCATGTCATGGAGAATAGTATAACCCCATGAAACCCCCTCAAAACCATTTCTGCCCATTTCAAAGATTTGAAATATGTCTACAAGAAATATTTTAATAAAAATCCAAGGAAAATCCATCAAGTCACAAATGAATATTGTGATCACCTTGCAAAGCCTCATATCAATCAAGGTCATTTTGGTTTACCAAAATGCCTCAAAACCCTCTCTGACCAGAATCAAATTTGAATAAGTTTGTACTACCAACTTTCTCTCCTTGACCCCAACTTTTGTGAGCATGTTCACATGACCAAATGAGGCCACTACACCAAGTAGTGCATCAAGGAGAAGTGATTTGCTCAACTAGATCTACACAAGTTCATTTCTGCTAATTTCTAGGGTTTACAAAAGTTGCATTGGCAACTTTGCCTAAATGGACTCAACCTTGGTGGAACCTATTATTATCTCATGCCATTGGACCCAGTCAAGCCTCATGGCATTTGGAAATCAGTTGCTTGCTAAAACCTTTATCAAACACCTTCTGCCACTTTTCAAAAATCCCCATTTTGACCATTAAAACTATTCTCCTTGAGCTCAACTTTTTACCACAGCTCCTCCTAGACCCCTTTCACCTCCAGTAACAATGGCAAGTCCACAGCTCAATTATTGGATGTGTAAAACCCTATTTATCTCTCTGGACAGCCCCTTTCTCTCTCTTCCTCACCTCTCTCCTCACCCCAGCGGCCATCCAGAGCATCCAATGCCTCCCCTACTTCTTTACTCCACCCTTGAGCTACTGGACACGGTTGGTCGCTACCGCAAGGCATAGAAAATGCCATGCCGCCATTTGGGCGCCTGAGGCTTCTGAGGCGCTCCCGTCTTGTAGCCGCCCTCGCCTGACGCCCGACCACCTCGGGCCTCCCTCAGCGCCTGCTGATGCGCCTCGGCGTCTGCAACACGCCACGTGGTCGGCCCCCTCCTCCTCCTCCTCCAGGCGCCTCCGCTAGCAAGCAGAGGCCGCCGGCGCCAATGGCGCTGCTCACACGCGCACGCCTCGACCTCTCCCCACTCCCTCTCTCTATCTCACCTGACGTAGTCGACGTCCAGGAACACCCCAGACACCACGCCCTCTTCCCCCGAGCCCTGCAGCGACGAGCAGGAGCCCACCGGCGCACGAGTCCACGACACCCAGCCATTCGCCTATTTAAAGGCCTCCCCGAGCCCTCCTCTCCTCACCACTCACTCTCTGCACCACCAAACCCTCCCCTGCACCCCCCAGTTCCTCTCCAGGACCGCTCGAGCTCGAGATCGAGCTCGAGCTCCGCCGCTTCGGCTCGCCGGAGTTCACGAGGTACAGGCCTCCCCCGCTCCTCCTCTGCCTCGATCTGGAGCCCCAGAGCACCCCTGATCATTTCCCCCTTCTCCCCCGCCTCTTTTGCAGCCGGAAACGGCCGGAACGGTCGAATCCCGAAGCTCCTCCGCCGTGCCTCCTCGTCGCCGGCGAACCAGGCCACCCCGGCGACCAACTCCGGCACCACCCGAACGGCGACACGATGAGGAGTCCAGCGGTGCCATCAGCTCACCCCGCCGTGCCCGGAAACGTCGCCGGTGAGCTCGCCCCCCTCTCTGGCCCGGGGTTGAATACGACGGCCGTGGGGCCCGTCAGTCAGCCTCACATACTGACGGGTGGGCCCCACCCGTCAGTTTAAACGACGCCAGACGATACCGTTCGTTAAGGCCGTCGAAGGCGATTTTGCCTTTACGCCTTCGACGTGGCAGCCTCGCGCGGGCTGAATCCCCTCTGGGCCTGCTGCACTGTGGCCCTTCTGGCCTAGTTGCACAGTGCTGCTTTTCTTTTTCTTTTTCTGTGAAGTTTCCAAAAATTCCACAGATTTAAATATTTATCCAAATGAAATAATTCCAGTTCCTAAATTCTTGTAAAAATCCCACCTATTTAATGGTGCAACTTTCATTCAAATCCCACAACCTTTTCTTCACTGTAAATATTTAAATGTGACTTTAAGCATTTAAATATACCTTTGAAACCCATCCTCCTATTCTCTATTTCCAAAACCAAAACTAAGAATTTTTCCTTCTTAGTTTTCACCCTAGTATTTTACAAAAATAAGTTGACATTTTTCCGAGCACTTTGACTTTTCTGTTTTTATTATTGTCTTATTTCTCCGTTATTTTCTTGCGACGCTTAGATCCGTATTTTTGAAGTTGCTAAAGGAGAAGGAGGAGAAGGATTTGAAGACCTCAAGGAAAAGCCAATCAAGGCAAGCAGCCCTTTGACCATGACACCCTCTTGTTCATCGGTACCCTTTTACCCGATTGCATGATGATGAAATGTGACGATGGTAAACTTGTTGTGAACCACCACATGATGCATACCCCTACTCATGACTTTACATTGTTCATGATTGCATTTTCAAGAAACTAGTTGATTGTGACGCCCTCGATTCAATCGTACACTAATCATGCACGCAAATGTGTACGATCAAGATCAAGGACTCACGGGAAGATATCACAACACAACTCTACAAATAAAATAAGTCATACAAGCATCATAATACAAGCCAGGGCCTCGAGGGCTCGAATACAAGTGCTCGATCATAGACGAAGTCAGCGGAAGCAACAATATCTGAGTACGTATATAAGTTAAACAAGGTGCCATAAGATGGCTAGCACAAACTGGGATACAGATCGAAGAGGACAGGCCTCCGCCTCGGGATCCTCCTAGGTCACTCCTGGTGGTCGCCGCGGGCTGCACGTAGTAGTAGGCGCCCGAGTAGTAGTCGCCGAGGCGGTGGCGCTCGATCCTGGTCTCCATCGTCGATTGCAGCAATCGAGTAGAGATAGGAAAAGGGGAACAAGGCAACCGTGAGTACTCATCCAAAGTACTGCAAGCAAGGAGCTACACTACATATGCAAGGATATATGTGTAAAGGCCATATCATGGACTGAATCTGCAGAATGCGAGAATAGAGAGAAGGCCTAGTCCTATCAAGACTAGCATCTTAGGAAACCACCATCTTGCAGCAAACAAGAGGGAGTAGAGTAACATAACTCAAAGTAGCGAGAGTGTTATCAACCTCGGCCAGAGATCCTTCCTCGACTCCCTGCGAGAAAGAAAATCCCAGAGCCATACTATCCAGTTATTATCACACCCCAATTCTCATCGCAATCCATTGCTCAAATCCATGTCTCATCTCAAGTATCCAGTTCTAGTTGTATCGATCGGGATACAACTCCAAGCGTCCGTTACCGTAGGAGTGTACGATTGAATCGAGGACTCACGGGAAGATATCACAACACAACTCTACAAATAAAATAAGTCATACAAGCATCATAATACAAGCCAGGGCCTCGAGGGCTCGAATACAAGTGCTCGATCATAGACGAGTCAGTGAAGCAACAATATCTGAGTACGGACATAAGTTAAACAAGGTGCCATAAGATGGCTAGCACAAACGGGATACAGATCGAAGAGGACAGCCTCCCGCCTCGGGATCCTCCTAGGTCACTCCCGGTCGCCGCCGTCGGTGGCTGCTGCACGTAGTAGTAGGCGCCCCAGAGTAGTAGTCGCCGAGGCGGTGGCGCTCGATCCTGGTCTCCATCGTCGATTGCAGCAATCGAGTAGAGATAGGAAAAGGGGAACAAGGCAACCGTGAGTACTCATCCAAAGTACTGCAAGCAAGGAGCTACACTACATATGCAAGGATATATGTGTAAAGGCCATATCGATGGACTGAGCTGCAGAATGCCGTAATAGAGAGAAGGCCTAGTCCTATCAAGACTAGCATCTTCCGGAAACCACCATCTTGCAGCAAACAAGAGGGAGTAGAGTAACATAACTCAAAGTAGCAGTAGTGTTATCAACCTCGGCCAGAGATCCTTCCTCGACTCCCTGCGAGAAAGAAAATCCCAGAGCCATACTATCCAGTTATTATCACACCCCAATTCTCATCGCAATCCATTGCTCAAATCCATGTCTCATCTCAAGTATCCAGTTCTAGTTGTATCGATCGGGATACAACTCCAAGCGTCCGCTACAGAGGACAGGCTATCGATAGATGTTTTCTTCCCTGCAGGGTGCACCAACTTACCCACCACGCCGCTTAACTCCGCCGGACACACTTTCTGTGGTCATGCCCGCCTCGGTCAAACAATACGCCGCAACCCGACCTAGGCTTAATAGAGAGGCCAGACGCGGACTAATCCTATGCCCCTGTGGGTCATGGGCCATCTCCCCGAACTCCTCAAGACGCTATGAGGGCGGCCGGAAGCGCACCTAGCCTAACAGCGCTCCAGCTTAATCCGGCGGCGCGCTCCGGACGCCGACGCCTAATAAGCTTCGCTGATGTATACGACGAGAACGCCCATACTTAGCCCACGTGATGGTTAGTGCTATCGTGCCGAGGCCCTCGGATCAAATATCCAAATCGTAGTGGATTAGGAGCGCTGTAACAAGCGTAACTCACGAAGATGTGACCCGCTGCCCGCCTCGAGGACTTGTGGCAAGGGCTAGGAATGCCCGCCACGCCGTAAGTATCTCGCGGCACCATCCAGTCAACCCGCTCCACATCACTCGCAATTACACGCTGGTACCCTCGTGGTCGACCCGTCTTTCCAAGTAACAATGGTAAAAGTCCAAGTAACCGTGAGTCCAAACATCAAGGGAAAACACGAGGAATCACCCCGGTGTATTCCACTCAATGTAGTCGTCAAGGTGAACATAAGAGGATTCACCCCGAGGTCCACACTTGAGGGGTTGCACGACAGAGTCGATCGGAAGTGGTTAAAGAGGAAATCACCTCGATGACCACAACCGGATAACTATACTACAGAGGTTAATATCGGCGCGGTAGAGGTTTCACCCTCGGACTCGATAGTAACCTAGTAGTGTCGAGCAACTAAGGGAAGTGATGTGCGTGTCGGGGCTGGTCTTCGATCCCGCTGATCGGGTCTTCAACGATGAAGCAGGGCAACAAGTACAAGGTGGGGTCATCGATGGTATCTAACCAACCTATACTAAGCAGTTTAGGATAAGGTGTAGGTAACAAAGCAGGTTACAATAAAGTGCTATGCAATGTAATAGGAGCAACAATAATAAGAGTAGCAAAATCTAGTGCAAGCAATAAGAGAATGGAATGGGCGATATCGGGATGATCAAAAGGGGCTTGCCTGGTTGCTCGGCAAGAGAGAGTGATCACAAGATTGTAGTCGAATCGCCACCGCAAATGGCGTCGGTCTCAGAGTCACCAAGAGAAGAGGGGAAGAAACAATGAATACACGATAACAGATGCAAAACGATGCATGACATGCCAAGAAGCGAAGCTAGGCGTGCCCTAACGTGGTAAGGAAGGTACTTGGTTTTAGGGGAAGGCATCCGGAAGTTATCCTGTTCCGGACGTCTGTCGATGATGAACCGGAGGAGAAAGTTTGCAGGTTCGATAGGTTAGAGGCGTGCGGTGGACGAACGGATGCGTATTCGAATCGCCTCGCGCTCGAGCAACTTTCATGTTGAAATCATTTTAACCGCCACGGATTAAAAGTTATGAATTATAAAAGGTTTTATTAATTTCGGAATTTTAATTAATTAATTAATTAATTTCGAAAAAACATTTATGACATCAGCATGAGGTCATGCTGACGTCATCAGGCAACAGGGTTGACTAAGTCAACCCTGCCAGGTGGGTCCCACATGTCATACACTAATAACTTAATTAACCTAATCAGATTAATTAAACTTAGTTAATTAAGTTAACTAAGTTAATTAATAATTAGTGTTAATTAATGCAGAATTAATTAGTTTAATTAATTACCTAATTAATTTAACTAATGATTAGGTTTAACTAATCCAGAATTAATTAGATTAATTAATTATCCAATTAATTAATTAATTAATTATTTAGTTAATTAGTTTAATTACTTTTAAATCAATTTTCGTTTCTGTTAATTAAAACATTTATTTTAAACGTTTATGGGGGGGTGGGGCCCCCTAGTCAGTGCCACGTGGGCAACGGTTATGGGCGCCATGGGGGGCGGGTGTCGCGTTGCTGGGCCTGACCCGCCCGGTCGGGCGCTGGGCGGCCGAGGTGGCCGATGCCACGATGCTGCCGCGGGCGGGCGAGCGACGCCGGTGAGGGGGGCGACGGAGGCCCGTATGCTCGGGAGAAAAAGGGGGATCAGGCGCTTGGACGGGCGGCGAGGAGTTCACGAAGCAGGGGAGGGGAGCTTGGGCTCGGGGCGGAGGGGGAATCGAGGAGCGGGGGGTTGGGTCTGGGCCAAGGCGCCACGAGATCGCCGACGGGAGGAGAAGGAAGGGGAGAGGGAGGGTGGGTGGGGGCTGCAGCAGCAGGGCGGGGAAGGAGACGAGGTCGGGGCCTCACCCGGATCCGTGGGGTCTAGGCAGCGGTGGGCGAGGAGGACGACGGTGACGCTGACGCCGACGAGGAGGAAGGCCGGCGAGGAAGAGGGCGGTCCAATGGGGATCCCGGCGAGGGGGGCCGATGCGGCTGCGTCGGGCCGATGGGATCTGGGGCCTGCCCCGATCCGGATCGGGCAGAGGAGCGAGGGGGCGCAAGGGCGAGGGAACGCGGCGAGGGGGGCCGACGGGGAGGGGGACGGTGGCGCCTGCCTGATCCCGATTGGATCGGGAGAGGGAGGGGAGCGCGAGGGGGGAGAGTGGGTGCGAGAGGGGCTAGGGTTTGCGGTCGGGGGAGGGCCTATAGGCCGGGGCGGTCATTGGGCAGTGGGCGGCCTGGTAGGCCGCCGGCTGGGCCGGGTGGCCCAGTGGGGGGGGCCTTTTCTTTTCTTAGCAATTTATTTTTTAATCATTTTAAAATTGCTTAGGCATTTTCTAAAAATGTGGTTACTTCACCACAATTACCTTTGTAATATTTAGCAACCACCGAACAATTTTGTTTTAAATTTTGAAAACTTTTATTGCTAATTGTAATTTGAAAATTTGAATCGGATTCGAACTAACGCGAGATTTGTCAACAGTAGTCGAGGTGACGTGGCATCATTAGTGCGGTTATCGTAGCTTAATTACCCCAAGGCCACAATTCTCCTCTGATTACAAGAAATCTCGTCCCGAGATTTAAGAGGGAGCAAGGGGAAAGGTCCGTTACGATAATCTAAGGGATCTTCTCGAAGAAGTTAATCCCTTCACTGATGTCTTCAATTCTTTATTCCGATGCATCATGATAAACTGGTCATCATTTCTTCGAACTCCATCGCATTTACGAAAGAAAGGGCCGCTCACTTCGACACAATGCTTCTAAGGGAGACAAACTGGGGGTAACCCATGAATTAGCATACGATTAACTCTCGAGTTGAACTTATGAAATACCTCGAGAGTAAGGTACGAAGGTACCATAATAGGCTCCAAGCGGATAGATAGTTGCTCGAAGCCGGGACCAGAGTGAGAAAGGGGTTCAGAGTAGCGAGAGTAAGTATTGCGTCTGATACCATAATAGATCACTATGACGGTGGCCCGTGAATTACATACGAGCCCACGCGGGAGGAATAACTTTGGGAACAGGGGGGGGTACAGGAGAGTCCGGTTTCGATCCTGTGAAACTGTGGGTTATGGGCCCACCATGTGGTAAAAAGTAGAAAGGTTGGTGACATTTTGCACGATCATGTAAGCAAGGCATGTCAGAGGAGACTCTGAGGGGTCATGTCGGCAACAACTTAGGTACCAAGGGCGAGAGACGAAGAGAACCATTTTCCTGCTCGTTGAACGAGGCGGACCAATAGGCAAGGTTCTCGTCCATCGGTGGTTACCGGAATGTCATCAACAAAAGTAATAGGGTCTTACTTACAGAGTGGTACAACGAGGTGCTTAACTAAGCAGAGGATTATCACTGCTTAGATTATATATATCCCAAGAAAGGTTCAACCAACCAAAGGAAAGTAAAATATGCTTATCATATTAAACAGAACAATGGAAAGGAAAATGTGTTTAAACACATATTTCAGGGGTATATCCTTCCCAAGGATAAGCAGAGCAAGATATCCACGATAGGAGATAATGTAGAAAACCCTTTAGGTAAGGGGAGAGAAATTTCATGACAATACCCAAACAACGGTGTTCGGATAATTGAGCAAGAAACATTTAGCATTGGGCTTAGAATGTTCTTGTTGAAAATCAGTGTATCACAGACATGCTTCGAGATAGCATTGACATGGTCTTCAGGTGAAGACCAGACTTGGAATCACGGCGATTCATCAGAATAACTGGTAGAATAAGTCTTACAATTTCCCATGGATGAACGGATAACCCTGCCGAAAAGGAAACTATAATGATAGGTCCTCCACCGGGGTGCTAGGCATGACATCATGCTACCAGGTCAACAAAGTATCAACATCATAACTCTTGAAAGTCGTCCCAACCATCATATCCGACCGAGATTCAGATCCGATTGGTGTCAGGATACCTCGTGCTTAGGATGCCCGAGAAGAAAAGGTGCAACGCAAGTTGACGAGATGACCTTGTAAGATTCTCGGGAAATGAACTATGATGTGATTCCGCTAACCGAGTCCATCATTAACCCAAGGAGAGGACAAGGAGGTTTCGTAAACTCAACGACAATTTACCGAGACTCCCAAAAGATAGACTCCCACATTTAAATGAGCAAGGAGATAACATTTGTCTGATCAAATGATACAAGGAAGTAAGCTCGAGGAAAACATACACAAGTAATCATTGGTTGAAAAGTGCGCCCGATGGGTTGGGTTGCACGATCAATGTCGTAATGGTGATTTAATAATCGATAGTCCGAGAATTTCACTTCAAAGCAAGAGGCTTGCTAGAAGGGCAGAATTCAAACAGCATCGTTCACTTGTTGGTACACCGGTTGGAAGCAACACGGGTACCAAGAAAGAATGGTGATGGTGAGAAGCATCTCAATACCAAGAATTTCTTAAGAGGTGGAGCAGTCCTCACAACATCCTTGATATTAACAGATGGTATTACTCCAAGGTAAAGAAGAACAAATGCTGGATAGCAGGGATCTCAAGGTTTACACAAAACACGAACAACTTGTGTTGATCGGAAGGCAATAAAGTGGTCGATGAGAACAGGAATCATCGAGGGCAAGGATGGTATTACCCATCATGAATTCAATAGAATTCCTGGAAGAGCTCATAAGGTTGATGATGATCACGACACAATTGTCGAGAGATTTCATGCAGATGTAATCAAACAGCGACGACATCAAGTCAAAGTAATGATGAAGTGAAAGGTTATTAGAACCAAGGGTACGACACAAACTCGTAACCAAGCTTGTTGTTCAAGGCGAAATGATATGTCGATGAGGATCGACGTAAGGTCAGTTCCTCGTCGAAAATTGTGCTCCGTGAAGAAGGAACGGGTAGTACAGATAAAATCATCACGACAACGATATAGCCAAACAGGCTAGGAATGGCGTGATCGGGTACAAACTCGTACTTATAGAAGCTTACTGAAGAGTTGTTGAACCGTAGAGCGGATTCGGTTCATTTATCGGTGTCTTTGAGTGTTTAATAACTCAGAGCCCGTGAAAAATTTGGAAACAGTGGGAAGGTAGCACTTGATGAAGAACTCATAAGAGGTTATGCAGTTCCATGATAATCTCGAGATACCAGGGGTAATACTCGATGACATATCAAAGTAGAGGTTGGACGGGGGTTATTGCTCTACAGAAGACAAGTGCTAAAACTTGCATGAGAAATGGTATTTAAAAGAGAACATGGTCGAAACCACGATTGCAAAAGGCCAGATCCCAGATATAAGATGAACTTATACCAAAGGAATAATTAAATTAAGAGAAGTTTTAATGATAAGATCTACATCGTGTCCATGGGCATGAACACAAAGTTCAAGGTCGACTCCCACTTCTCCAATGCATAACCCTTCATTCACTTCTCACGCTCGATGAAGTTGCGGTGTTGAAAATTTTATCCGCGAAGCACCGGAAGAGTATGATTCGTGAAAACTTTCGGGTTCACACGGTTTAGTGAAGGCATATGTCCAACCCATAGGGGCTTCTTGGAATCATATACCAGAATCCTTAGAAATAATTAACTCATGCTCGAAGGCAGAGCATGGTTGAGAAAGCAGAGGATACAATTTACCAAAGGCATTATGTATCAGAGGAAAGGCTCACAAGGTTATTGTATATGAAGGGCGTTGTCAGATCAAATCCAACAAAGGATCTGTTGGTCCACTAGGGATCTGATGTGAGCATCAGTACTCAACTAGAGGTAGAAGAATGCAAGGAGATCAAATTATAGAAACAACTGACTAACTCAATTGTCAAATGCAAATGAATTACGATCCCCAAATCAAGGAATCAAGCAATGCTCGATTAGGGATGGATAAGTTGAACAGCCTTAGGGTACAATCAATCGACAATTGGATTGGTCGAGAACCAATTCTAGTTAAAAAGAATGGCAGCTCAGCCGTAAAGGTAATTTATAAGGATCAATGATGATTGCGGTTATTCAGAAACATATTGAGTCAATGCACCCAAAATGATAATGACAAGGAAAGTCAATATGACTACGAGACTTATGGGATTAACCGTAATGCAAGCAAGCAAGGATTTCAAGAGCCAAAGGCTCCAGAGGATTTTCGGGAGACCGAATAGTAAATTGAAGACTTTTGTGAAACACATGAACAACTGGGGATGAGCGGATACTCGACAAGTGCGAGGATTTATTTGAAGGGGGTATTCATGTGGCAAAGAACTGCTAGGCAGTAGGCACAAAGTATTCTCGGATCAATAGAGAAAACTTCGGGGTATCTTGTAATACCAAGATCACTGGGGGGTGATCGTATGAATGGCAAGTGTAAGTAGTAATCCAAACGGATTTATCGGTGGCCAGGAATAGCAAAAGTGATGGGCACAAAGTATCGAGAGAACAACAGAGAGTATCTTCGGAATCTTCTGTTTAGCAGACGTTCATCTGAAGTGAAGGGCTCTCCGGGAGAGAATACTTGCGAGAACCTAAAGTTAGCTTTGTTTTTGACAAAATCGTTTAACCCGAATAGAAGAGAGTTCAGAATCCCAGAGTAAAGATCGAGGAGTAAAAGATACTAATACCACCCAATGGCGACGTGTGCCCATAAGACACACAGCCATGTTAGTAAAAGTTTTGCAATGTCTAGACTCGACTTCGGCCAAGGAGTTGGAAAGGGGATTCCTACAGGCAGTTGGCTCTGATACCAACTTGTGACGCCCTTGATCTTGATCGTACACATTTGCGTGCATGATTAGTGTACGATTGAATCGAGGGCGTCACATTGATGCATAATGATGCATGTGTACCATGAACTCTTCATGGTTACGTTCTTTTGAAAACCTCATCGGGTGCCCCTAATGCCCTTGGGAGATGTTGAACAAAGGTCATCACTTAGGAAGAAGTGGTGTACCAAAGAGAGCTTTTGGTGTGTGTCTAAAGTGATGGATTAGATTTATGTGTGATTACCGTCCCAACCAAACATGTGCAACCACTCTACCCCTTGTGGGACGGGGCATTATTGATTACTTAGGCTGATACTAGCATGGTGCCCACATTACTAGTGACGGGGGTGACTTGAGGTCACTCTTGGGACGGGGTCGTGCTTGGATAGGCGGCCATGACTGTTTTCATAGGGCACCGGACACACCGCTGGTCCCTTCGTGTATGCGGCGTAATGTGAAAAGGGCAGAGTCCCACGATCTTTTGCTTATACACGAGGGCCGTATCAACGAAAGTGGACCCTATGTTAGTGTCGCCTAGGGAAAGGTAATGACCGGTGCTTCCCCGAGTGCTTGAGGTATCGGGATCGTGGATGACACTTAAAGCTTCCCTGATCTTGTGGGTAAAGTGCGCAACCTCTGCAGAGTGTCAAACTATTCGAATAGCCGTGTCCACGGTCATGGACAATTGGGAGGTGCTACTTAAACTATGTCCGGAAATTTTACAAATCACGATGCATGTGTGTGTGGAAAGGAACTAGTTGTGTCAAGGTGGAGACTTTACATGTTGAATGACATGACATCGATTCAACTCTATTTATGTTGATATCCGTAACCTGTTCTCGAGGTTACCCATGTTTCATTGATGCATATCTCACAAGTTGATAGGACATCTTAACTAGCTTGATGCTAGGTTGCTTACTCGTTGTGCTATTGCATTGTTACATTGAACCAAATCATGGGTTGCTTAAGTAGTACATTCAAAGTACTCATTGGCTTGCCAAAGGTTATTTAATTGGCTGTGCATGGAAGAACCGGAGTTCCAAGAAGAGTTCTTTGGAGACTAACATGCTAACTAGGACGCTTGCTACCGTAATGCCCGAGGGTTAAGGCAGATGGCATGGGTTCTACTTATCGACGAAGATTTCCGCTGCTTGTGTTTCACTTGATGTTCAGCCCTTAAGGCTTTATCAATGTAAGACTTGACCATAATGGTCACAATTTGTGTAAGACGGTATGTATGGATGTAAGACTCTTGTTATTTAGCTTCTGTGTGTTCAGTGAGCATTGATCTCTGGGATCACTGTACACGTGCATTCGGTGATCACGACTTATGAGTCGGGGTCCCCACAAAGTCGCCGTTTATCTGAGATATCCCGAGGTTCGAGTCCCCGTGCACCTCCAGGCATTGTATGCCCATGGATGTGGCCATCCGAAGAACATGCGAGAGGGCCTCGATTCGCCGCGTTGTTGGAGTCTCAGGTATAATATCTCGAGTACGATCGACGATGACTCCAGTGGGGGATGTTAATACGACTCCCGCTCCTAGTCCTGCCAACATTTTGGAGCCATCAAAATACATGACCCAGTTTGAGTATGCATCGTACTCTTTAGGAAGTTCGGCCTCTGTCCATTCGGCGACGAAGTCGGCCAGCACTTGAGATTTGATGGCTCGACGAGGCTTGTATGTTACGTCGAATGGAAGTAGCTCTATGGCCCATTTGGCGATACGTCCCGTGGCATCGCGGTTGTTTATTATGTCATTTAGTGGGACCTCAGAAGCCACTGTGATTGAACACTCCTGGAAGTAGTGTCGTAGCTTGCGGAATGCCATGAAGACCACGTATGCTATCTTTTGGTAGTGGGGGTACTGAGATTTGCATGGTGTGAGGACAATAGATACATAGTATACTGGTTTTTGAAGTGGGAATTTGTGTCCGTCCTGTTCTCGTTCGACGACGAGCACGACGCTTACCACTTGATGTGTTACCGATATGCATAGCAACATGGGTTCACCCGCGTTTGGTGCGGCCAGGATTGGATTGCTTGCTAGGAGGGTCTTTATTTCCTCTAGTCCGGCAGTCGTCGGTCTGTCCATTCGAAGTTATCCGTGCGCCGTAAGAGGCGATAGAGTGGTAGTGTCTTTTCTCCTAGTCTGGAGATAAAGCGACTTAGTGCTGCCACGCATCCTGCCAGTTTTTGGACCTGTTTGAGGTCTGTTGGTGTAGCCAACTGTGACAGAGCTCGAATTTTAGCCGGATTTGCTTCGATTCCTCTATTGGAAATGATGAATCCCAGTAGTTTCCCAGCGGGGACGCCGAAGATACACTTCTCCGGGTTGAGCTTAATGTTGTATGCCCGAAGGTTGTCAAACGTAAGATGTTAGTCGTCTATTAGTGTTTCGACATGCCTAGTCTTGATGACGACGTCATCAATGTAAGCTTCTACCGTTTTGCCGATCTGTTTCTCCATGCATGTTTGGATCATGCGTTGGTATGTCACGCCGGCGTTCTTGAGCCCGAAGGGCATAGTATTGAAGCAGAATGGCCCATATGGGGTAATAAATGTTGTTGCAGCTTGATCGGATTCCTTCATTTTTATTTGATGGTATCCGGAATATGCATCCAGGAAACATAATGAGTCGTGTCCTGCTGTGGCATCAATGATTTGATCAATGCGGGAAAGGAGAAAAGGATCCTTAGGGCAAGCCTTGTTGAGATCCTTGAAATCGACACATAGGTGCCAGGATTTATCCTTCTTTGGTACCATCACCAGGTTTGCCAGCCAGTCCGGATGCTTGATTTCTCTAATGAATCCAGCTT
The DNA here is from genome assembly GCA_021605205.1 of Aegilops longissima. Taxonomy (NCBI): domain Eukaryota; kingdom Viridiplantae; phylum Streptophyta; class Magnoliopsida; order Poales; family Poaceae; genus Aegilops; species Aegilops longissima. The sequence goes on from CM038677.1 coordinate 58,780,804, forward strand.
CGATGAGCTTGGCCAGCTCCTCCCCCATGGCTTGTCGCTTGGGTTCGAAAAAGCGCCGCAGTGTTTGCTTGACTGGTTTAAATCCCTTTAATATGTTGAGGCTATGTTCGGCCAACTTGCGTGGGATCCCTGGCATATCTCAAGGGTGCCAGCAAATATGTCCCGCCAAGAGGAATTTCAGAGGCGCGCCAACTGTTGGGTTCAGTTGAGCTCCGATAGATGCTGTCTTCTTGGGGTCCGTTGGATGGACCTGAAATTTGACTATCCCTTCTGTTGGTTTGAATGAGGTGGATTTGGGGCGTTTGTCGAGGATCACATTGTCCCTGTCCACTATGGAGCGTAGTGCGGTTAACTCTTCGGCGGCGAGGGCTTCGGGTAGCGCTTCCAGAGCCAGGGATGCGGTTTTGTTTTCAGCGCGGAGTGCTATGTCCGGGTCAATTACGAGAGTGATTATACCGTTTGGTCCGGGCATTTTGAGCTTCATATACCCGTAGTGAGGTATAGCTTGGAAGCGTGTAAAAGCATCCCGCCCCAACAGGGCGTGATATCCGCTGCTGAAAGGGGCCACTTGGAAGGTTATTTCTTCGGACCGATAGTTCTCCGGCGTGCCTAATACCACGTCAAGTGTGATTTTACCCGCGCACCACGCTTCCCGACTAGGGATAATTCCCCGGAAGGTTGTGTTACTTTGCTTGATGCGGCTCCTGTCTATCTCCATTTTATGGAGTGTATCCTCATAAATGAGATTTAATCCGCTGTTGCCGTCCATGAGAACCTTGGTGAGTCGAAACCCATCCACGATGGGGATGATGACTAACGTGGCTGGTGCTCGTACTGTTCTGTTACTTTGGTTCATCGCCGACGTTGAATGTTATAGCCATGTGGTTCGATGGGTTTATTACAGCAATTTGGCAGACTTCGTCGAGCTCGCGAAGTGCCCTTTTGCGCTTGTTGTTTGAAGCGAATGTCTCAAAGACCGTTAATACTCTTGGGTCATCGTCTTCTTGGGGGGGGGGTGCTATTCCGGGGCATCCTTGATGAGGATGTCCTCGCCGCTCTTGGCTACCTGCCGTAGTATCCAACATGCTCTAAGGCTGTGGGTTGCCATGGTATCTGTTATTGTATGTATTTTGCATGGGCCATGGAGCCACCCTTCCAGAACGGTGCCGTGCCTTATAGCGGCTTTGTGTTTTTTGATTGTTGGACTCGGCGTGCCACGAGCGTGCGCCCTTTTCACCTGTAGGGGGAGTTGTGATGGGACTGACGGTTCCCAGCGACCTGCCCGAGTTTCCCAGGCGCTCTCCATCACGCAGTACTTTTGTACGATGGTTGCTAAGTCAGCGAATTTCAGTATGCGTCATCGATTGATGGTGTTGAGGATTCATTCGTCCGTGCAATTTTTGCAGAACGCTGATATTGCGTCCTCGTCACGGCAATCTTTTACTTTGTCCTTGACAAGGAGGAATCTGGCCCAGAAGTGGTGGACCTTCTCCTGAGACTGCTGTTTTATGCTCATGAGAGCGTCTATCTCTGGGTGGGTGGGTGGAATTAAATCTGAACCCCGACCTGACCGATTATCCGGAGTCTGACGACCTTCCGGACTTGACAGTCCGGGTTCCGGAATATCTTCTGATTGTTTGGGACCGCCGTCCGATGCTATGTTCGGAGGGCTGGTCTCATCCTTCCGCAGGTGAGTATCCGGCTCTTCATGAACGGCGATCCGAACATAGTCCGTCTTTGATATAGAAGAAGACTCGCCGTCCTGCTCCACGACTACCGCAATCTGGTGTGTGACCGGTGGAGTTTCAGTTTTTCCCTGATCGGTTTTAGGCCCGATCTGATCATAATCGGTGGCGATTCCCAAAGCGGCGATGCGATCTAGGAGCTCGTTTAAGGACGAAAACTCAACCGGATCCATCTGCTTGGAGTGCTCGGAATTTATGCGAAGGGGATTTTCGATGGCCCGAGAGGTCATCATCGGCTCCACGGCCGAACGGGCGATCATAGTAAAGTCACCCAGCCGGAGGGTTTGGCCCGGGGCCAGAACTACCCCATAGGTGATGATGTCTTTAAGGACAAGGCGAGCTATCGAGCCTTTCATCGACGACACAGTGGAACTCTCAATGAAAGCACCAATGTCGGTGTCAAAACCGGTGGATCTCGGGTAGGGGGTCCCGAACTGTGCGTCTAGGATCAATGGTAACAGGAGACGCGGGACACGATGTTTACCCAGGTTCGGGCCCTCTCTATGGAGGTAATACCCTACTTCCTGCTTGATTGATCTTGATGAATATGAGTATTACAAGATTTGATCTACCACGAGATCATAATGGCTAAACCCTAGAAGCGTGTGTATCGGTCCTTTCCGGACTAACCCCTCCGGTTTATATAGACACCGGGGGGATCTAGGGTTTACATAGAGTCGGTTACATAAGAAGGAATCTTCATAATCGGTCGCGAGGCTTGCCTTCCACGCCAAGTAGAGTCCAATCCGGACATGGGTACAGTCTTCGGCCTTCATGTCTTCATAGCCCATCAGTCCGGCCCATAGATCCGTTTGTCCGTTAAGCCGACGATGACCTATTGGGCCATCGAAAACCCCCTTCGCATCAACTCCGAATACTCCAAGCAGATGGATCCGACAGAGTTTTCGTCCTTAAATGAGCTCCTAGATTGCATCGCTACTTTGGGAATCGCCACAGATTACGATCAGATCGGGCCTAAAACCGACCAGGGAGAAACCGAAACTCCACCGGTCACCCACCAGATAGCGGTGGTCGAGGAGCAGGACGACGAGTCTTGTTCGATACCGAAGAAGGACTATGTCCGGACCGCCGATCAGGAGGAACCGGATACCCTCCAACGAAAGGGTGCGACCAGCCCTCCGAACATAGAATTGGACGGAGATCCTAAACAATTAGAAGATACTCAGGAGCCCGGACTGTTGAGTCCGGAAGGTCTCCAGACTCCGGATAATCGGTCAGGTCAGGGTTCGGATTAAACTCCACCCACCTACCCGGACATAGACGCTCTCATGAGCATTAAATAGCAGTATCAGGAAACGATCCACCACTTCTGGGCCATATTCCTCCTTGTCAAGGACAAGGTAAAACATTGCCGTGACGAGGACGCAATATCGGCATTCTGCAACAATTGCACGGATGAAGGAATCCTCAATGCCATCAATCGCCGCCACATACTGAAATTCATTGACTTAGCAACCATCGTACAAAAGTACAACGCGATGGAGAGCGCCTAGAAAACTCAGGCAGCTCGCTGGGAACCGTCGGTCCCAACTCAACTCCCACTACAGGCGAATAGGGCGCACCCCCATGGCACGCCCAGTCCAACAGTCATGAAACATAAAACCACTATGCGGCACGGCATCGTTCTGGAGGGATGGCTCGATGGCCCATGCAAAATACATACAACACCAGATACCATGGCAACCCAAGCCTTAGAGCATGTTGGATACTACAACAGGTAGCCAAGAGCGGCGAGGACATCCTTACCAAGGACGCCTCAGAACAGCATCTCCCAGAAGACAACGACACAAGAGTACTGACGGTCTTTGAGACATTCGCTTCAAACAAGAAGCACAAAAGGGCACTTCGCGACCTCGCAGAAGTCTGCCAAATCGCTGCAATAAACCCTTGGAATGACACGGCTATAACATTTAATGCTGTGACGAACCGAAGTACAGAATAGTCCGAGTGCTAGCCGCGTTAGTCCTCAGTCCCATCGTGGACGGGTTTCGACTTACCAAGGTCCTCATGGACGACGGCAGCGGACTAAACCTCATTTATGAGGACACACTCCATAAAATGGAAATAGACAAGAGCCGCATCAAGCAAAGTAGCGCAACCTTCCAAGGAATTATTCCCAGTCATGAGGTGCGATGCGCGGGCAAAATCACACTTGACATAGTATTCGGCACGCCAGAGAACTATCGGTCCGAAGAAATAACTTTCCAAGTGGCCCCTTTCAGCAGCGGATACCACACCCTGTTGGGGTGGGATGCTTTTACACGCTTCCAAGCTATACCCCATTACGGGTATATGAAGCTCAAAATGCCTGGACCAAACGGTATAATCACTCTCGTTAGTGATCCGGACATAGCACTCCGTGCTAAAAACAAAACCACATCCCTGGCCCTGGAGGCGCTATCCGAAGCCCTCGCGGCCGAAGAATTAACCGCACTACGCTCCATGATGGACAGGGACGACGTGATCCTCGACAAACGCCCCAAATCAACCTCCTTCAAACCAGCAGAAGAAATAGTCAGATTCCAGGTCCACCCAACGAACCCCAAGAAGACAATGATTTCTACTACACAACCTTCTTCTTATAGACGTTGTTGGGCCTGCAAGTGCACAAGTTTGTAGGACAGTAGAAAATTTCCCTCAAGTGGATGACCTCAGGTTTATCAATCCGTAGGAGGCGTAGGATGAAGATGGTCTGTCTCAAACAACCCTGCAACCAAATAACAAAAAGTCTCTTGTGTCCCCAACACACCCAATACAATGGCAAATTGTATAGGTGCACTAGTTCGGCGAAGAGATGGTGATACAAGTGCAATATGGATGGTAGATATAGGTATTTGTAATCTGAAATAATAAAAACAGAAAGGTAACTAATGATAAAAGTGAGCGTAAACGGTAATGCAATGATAGGAAACAAGGCCTAGGGTTCATACTTTCACTAGTGCAAGTTCTCTGAACAATAATAACATAGATAGATCATATAACAATCCCTCAACATGCAACAAAGAGTCACTCCAAAGCCACTAATAGAGGAGAACAAACGTAGAGATTATGGTAGGGTACGAAACCACCTCAAAGCTATTCTTTCGGATCGATATATTAAAGTGTTTGTACTAGAATAACACCTTAAGACACAAATCAACCAAAACCCTAATTTCACATAGATACTCCATTGTCACCTCAAGTATCCATGGGCATGATTATACGATATGCATCACACAATCTCAGATTCATCCAACCTACACAAAGTACTTCAAAGAGTGCCCCAGAGTTTCTTCCGGAGAGTCAAGAACGTCTGCCAACCCCTATGCATAGGTTCATGGGCGGAACCCGCAAGTTGGTCACCAAAACATACATAAAGTGGCACATGACATCCCATTGTCACCACAGATAAACACGGCAAGACATACATCAAGTGTTCTCATAAAAGAATCAATCCGATAAGATAACTTCAAAGGGGAAACTCAATTTATCAGAAGAGAGTATAGGGGGAGAAACATCATAAGATCCAACTACAATAGCAAAGCTCGGGATACATCAAGATCGTGCCATAGAGGGAACACGAGAGATAACACGAGAGAGAGAGATCAAACACATAGCTACTGGTACATACCCTCAGCCCCGAGGGTGAACTACTCCCTCCTCGTCATGGAGAGCGCCGATGATGAAGATGGCCACGGTGATGGGTTCCTCCCACAGGTGCCTAACGGCTCCCGAGAGGTTTTGGTGGCTACAGAGGCTTGCGGCGGCGGAACTCCCGATCTATCTTGATATTCGATGGTTTTAGGGCACGAGGAATATATAGGCGAAAGAAGTCGGTCGGGAGGTGCTCGAGGGGCCCACGAGACAGGGGCGCGCCAAGAGGGGGGCGCCTCATCTCCTGGCCTCCTCGAGTATCTTCGACTTGATCTCCAAGTCTCCGTGATCATATTCTTCCCAAAATAACGATGTCAAGGTTTCATTCCGCTTGGACTCCGCTTGATATTCCTTTTCCTCAAATATCAAACAGTAATAAAACAACAATATGGGCTGGGCCTCCGGTTAATAGGTTAGTCCCAAAAGTAATATAGAAGTGTATAATAAAGCCCATAATCATTCAAAACAGATAATAATATAGCATGAATGCTTCATAAATTTTAGATACGTTGGAGACGTATCAGCATCCCCAAGCTTAATTCCTACTCGTCCTCGAGTAGGTAAATGCTAAAGAAAGAATTTATGAAGTGTGAATGCTAGAAGGTGCACAAGTTTGATCAATGATAATTTCAATCACCTTTTCTAGCATATGTCATAACAGTAGTTCATCTCATAAAACTTCTCACGGTAAAGTAACAAGCAATTCACATGTCAAAGCATAGACCATAAACCTTCTTGAAAACTAGCAAACTTCATTCTTAGTCATCAAACAATTGCAATTCATCGTATTTTCAGGAATATCAAACTCCACATACTCAACTATCATATAGTATTCTACAATTGCTAACACTCACGCAATACTAATGGTTATGGAGTTTCAATCGGACACTGAGAAAGATAGGGGCTTATAGTGTTGCCTCCCAACGTATTCACCTTTGGGTGATGTCAACAATAATAGTTCATGCTAACTTACATTCAATTGGATATATATATCAGGATCTTCCCAACACGAGGAGCTTGCCAAAGGATAAAATGAAAAAGGGAAAGGTGAAGATCACCTTGACTCTTGCATAAAGTAAAAGACATAAAGTAAAAAATAGGCCCTTCGCAGAGGGAAGCAGAGGTTGTCATGCGCTTTTAGGGTTGGATACACAAAATCTTAATGCGAAAGAACATCACTTTATATTGCCCCTTGTATATGGACCTTTATTATGCAGTCCGTCGCTTTTATTGCTTCCATCACAAGTTCGTACAAAGCTTATTTTCTCCGCACTAATAAGTCATGCATATTTAGAGAGCAATTTTTATTGCTTGCACCGATGACAACTTACTTGAAGGATCTTACTCAATCCATAGGTAGGTATGGTGGACTCTCATGGCAAAACTGGGTTTAAGGATATTTGGAAGCACAAGTAGTATCTCTACTTGGTGCAAGGAATTTTTGGCTAGAATGAGGGGGAAAGGAAAGCTCAACATGTTTGAATGATCCATGACAATATAGTTTAACTGAGATGTCGGAAAACATAAACCATTACGTTGTCTTCCTTGTCCAACATCAACTCTTTAGCATGTCATACTTAATGAGTGCTCCCAACTATAAAAGATGTCTAGGATAGTATATTTATATGTGAAATCTCTCTTCCTTCAATATTCTTTCATGAATTGTTCAAATGACCAATGCAATGCTTGCTAAACTTCAATAAATTTACAACCTCTACTTCTTAGATGTGAAGGCATTACTCCCCATGGGATAAGCAAATGAGACATATATAATTTCAGATTTATGACAATCAACTCATTCAACAATTTACTCATAGGATATAAGTGAAGCACACGAGTAAATGAAAACTACTCCAAAAAGATATAAGTGAAGATCAATGAGTAGCGAAATAATTATGTAACTATGCGAAGACTCTCTCTCATTTAAGAATTTCAGATCTTGGTATTGTATTCAAACAGCAAGAAAAACAAAATAAAATGACATTGCAAGGATAGCACAACTCATGTGAAGAAGCAAAAACTTAGGCTCAACCGATACTAACCGATAGTTGTTGAAGAAGAAAGGTGGGATGCCTACCGGGGCATCCCCAAGCTTAGATGCTTGAGACTTCTTGAAATATTATCTTGGGGTGCCTTGGGCATCCCAAGCTTGAACTTTTGTGTCTTCTTAATTCCTCTCATATCATGGTTTCTCTTTTTATCAAAAGCTTCATTCACAACAAACTCAACAAGAACTCGTGAGATAGGTTAGTATAAACCAATGCAAAACCTTATCATTTTCTACTGTGACAAATCACTAAAATTATTATTCAACATTGAATACTGAATGTATCTGCATATTTAATACTCCTATCCTTAAATAGAATCATTAAACAAGCAAACATATGCAAACAATGCAAACATAACAGCAATCTGCCAAAACAGTATAGTCTGTAAAGAATGCAAGAGTATCAATACTTCCCTGACTCCAAAAATTATGAACTAAAATTCCCACTGTAATAAATTTATCAGATCTCAATATGCAAAAATATTCAACATTATACCACCCTCTGAATTTTCTAGGGAATTTTTTCAATAGCGGTAAACTTTCTTTTTTCAAACAGCAACATGTATACTAGCAAAATAAGCATGGCAAAGGCTACCCTTGACTTTTTTTATTGAAAATAAAGATGCGAAACATTATTATAAATAACAGAAAGAAAAAACTAACAAAAAAAATGATGCTCCAAGCAAAACACATATCATGTGGTGAATAAAAATATAGCTCCAAGTAAAGTTACCGATGAACGAAGACGAAAGAGGGGATGCCTTCCGGGGCATCCCCAAGCTTAGGCTCTTGGTTATCCTTGAATATTACCTTGGGGTGCCTTGGGAATCCCAAAGCTTAGGATCTTTCCACTCCTTATTCCATAGTCCATCGAATCTTTACCCAAAACTTGAAAACTTCACAACACAAAACTTAACAGAAAACTCGTGAGCTCCGTTAGCGAAAGAAAACAAAACACCACTTCAAGGTACTGTAATGAACTCATTATTTATTTATATTGGTGTTAAACCTACTTTATTCAAACTTCTCTATGGTTTATAAACTATTTTACTAGCCATAGATTCATCAAAATAAGCAAACAACACAATGAAAACAGAATCTGTCAAAAACAGAACAGTCTGTAGTAATCTGTAACTAACGCAAACTTCTGGAACTCCAAAAATTCTAAAATAAATTGTTGGACCTGAGTAATTTGTCTAGTAATCATCTGCAAAAATAATCAACTAAATAGCACTCTCCAGTAAAAATTTCTAGCTAATCTCGTGAGCGCTAAAGTTTCTGTTTTTTACAGCATGAGCATAAAGACTTCACCCAAGTCTTCCCAAAGGTTCTACTTGGCACAAAGACTAATTAAAACACAAAAACACATCTAAACAGAAGCTAGATGGATTATTTATTACTAAAAAGAACCAAAAAGCAAGAAACTAAAATAAAATTGGGTTGCCTCCCAACAATCGCTATCGTTTAACGCCCCTAGCTAGGCATGATGATTTCAATGATGCTCACATAAGAGATAAGAATAGAAACATAAATAGAGCATCATGAAGAATATGACTAGCACATTTAAGTCTAACCCACTTCCTATGCATAGGGATTTTGTGAGCAAACAACTTATGGGAACAATAATCAACAAGCATAGGAAGACAAAACAAGCATAACTTCAAAAATTTAAGCACATAGAGAGGAAACTTGATATTATTGCAATTCTTACAAGCATATGTTCCTCCCTCATAATAATTTTTAGTAGCATCATGAATGAATTCAACAATATAACCAGCACCTAAAGCATTCTTTTAATGATCTACAAGCATAGAAAATTTACTACTCTATACATAAGCAAATTTCTTCTCATGAATAATAGTGGGAGCAAACTCAACAAAATAACTATCATGTGATTGAGAATTAAGATCAAGATGAAAAGTTTCATGGATATCATTATTATTTAAAGCATACGTGTCATCACAATAATCATCATATATAGGAGGCATGCTTTCATCATAGTAAATTTTCTCATCAAAGCTTGGGGGACAAAAAATACCATATTCATCAAACATAGCTTCCCCAAGATTGTGGCTTTGCATATCATTAGCATTATGGATATTCAAGGAATTCATACTAACAACATTGCAATCATGCTCATCATACAAAGAACTAGTATCAAACATTTTAAAGCATTCTTCTTCTAGCACTTGAACACAATTTTCCTTTCCATCATACTCACGAAAGATATTAAAAAGACGAAGCGTATGAGACAAACTCAATTCCATTTTTTGGTTTTGTTTTATAAACTAAACTAGTGATAAAACAAGAAACTAAAAGACTCGATTGCAAGATCTAAAGATATACCTTCAAGCACTCACCTCCCCGGCAACGGCGCCAGAAAAGAGCTTGATGTCTACTACACAACCTTCTTCTTGTAGACGTTGTTGGGCCTGCAAGTGCATAGGTTTGTAGGACAGTAGCAAATTTCCCTCAAGTGGACGACCTAAGTTTTATCAATCCGTAGGAGGCGTAGGATGAAGATGGTCTCTCTTAAACAACCCTGCAACCAAATAACAAAAATTCTCTTGTGTCCCCAACACACCCAATACAATGGCAAATTGTATAGGTGCACTAGTTCGGTGAAGAGATGGTGATACAAGTGCAATATGGATGGTAGATATAGCTATTTGTAATCTGAAATAATAAAAACAGCAAGGTAACTAATGATAAAAGTGAGCGTAAACGGTATTGCAATGATAGGAAACAAAGCCTAGGGTTCATACTTTCACTAGTGCAAGTTCCCTCAACAATAATAACATAGATAGATCATATAACAATCCCTCAACATGCAACAAAGAGTCACTCCAAAGCCACTAATAGCGGAGAACAAACGTAGAGATTATGGTAGGGAAAGCTATTCTTTCGGGTCGATCTATTAAAGAGTTCGTACTAGAATAACACCTTAAGACACAAATCAACCAAAACCCTAATGTCACCTAGATACTCCATTGTCACCTCAAGTATCCATGGGCATGATTATACGATATGCATCACACAATCTCAGATTCATCCAACCAACACAAAGTACTTCAAAGAGTGCCCCAAAGTTTCTACCGAAGAGTCAAGAATGTGTGCCAACGCCTATGCATAGGTTCATGGGCGGAACCCGCAAGTTGGTCACCAAAACATACATCAAGTGGCACATGATATCCCATTGTCACCACAGATAAACACGGCAAGACATACATCAAGTGTTCTCATAAAAGACTCAATCCGATAAGATAACTTCAAAGGGGAAACTCAATTTATCACAAGAGAGTAGAGGGGGAGAAACATCATAAGATCCAACTACAATAGCAAAGCTCGGGATACATCAAGATCGTGCCATAGAGGGAACACGAGAGAGAACACGAGAGAGAGAGAGATCAAACATATAGCTACTGGTACATACCCTTAGCCCCGAGGGTGAACTACTCCCTCCTCGTCATGGAGAGCGCCAGGATGATGAAGATGGCCACCGGTGATGGGTTCCTCCTCCGGCAGGGTGCCGGAACGGGCTCCTAAGAGGTTTTTGGTGGCTACAGAGGCTTGCGCGGCGGAACTCCCGATCTATATTGATATTCGATGGTTTTAGGGTACGAGGGAATATATAGGCGAAAGAAGTCGGTCGGGAGGTGCTCGAGGGGCCCACGAGACAGGGGGCGTGCCTAGTAGGGGGGGCACCCCCCTATCTCCTGGCATCCACGAGTATCTTCTGACTTGATCTCCAGGTCTCCAGGATCATATTCTTCCCAAAAATAACGATGCCGAAGGTTTTATTCCGTTTGGACTCCGTTTGATATTCCTTTTCCTCGAAATACTGAAACAGGCAAAAACAGCAATATGGGCTGGGCCTCCGGTTAATAGGTTAGTCCCAAAAGTACTATAAAAGTGTATAATAAAGCCCATAATCATTCCAAACAGATAATAATATAGCATGAATGCTTCATAAATTATATATACGTTGGAGACGTATCAGACAACAACTATCAGAGCGCAACTGAACTCAATAGTTGACGCCGCACTACGAGAATTCATGCGCGAAAACTGGGACATATTTGCCTGGCACCCTTCGGATATGCCAGGGATCCCACGCAAGTTGGCCGAACATAGCCTCAATATATTAAAGGGATTTAAACCGGTCAAGCAGACACTGCGGCGCTTTTCCGAACCCAAGCGACAAACTATGGGGGAGGAGCTGGCCAAACTTATCGAGGCCGGATTCATTAGAGAAATCAAACATCCGGACTGGCTGGCAAACCTAGTGATGGTACCAAAGAAGGATAAATCCTAGCGCCTGTGTGTCAATTTCAAGGACCTCAACAAGGCTTGCCCCAAGGATCCCTTCCCCCTTCGCTGCATTGATCAAATCATTGACGCCACCGCAGGACACGACTCACTGTGTTTCCTCGATGCATATTCCGGATACCATCAAATCAAAATGAAGGAGTCCGATCAAGCTGCAACATCATTTATTACCCCATACGGGCCATTCTGCTTCAACACCATGCCCTTCGGGCTCAAGAACGCCAGCGCAACATACCAACGCATGATTCAAACATGCCTGGAGAAGCAGATCGGCAAGACAGTAGAGGCCTACGTCGATGACATCATCATCAAAACTAGGCACGTCGAAACACTAATAGATGACTTATGTCTCACATTCGACAACCTCCGCGCATATGACATTAAAATCAACCCGAAAAAGTGTGTCTTCGTCATCCCCGTTGGAAAGCTGCTGGTCTTCATCGTTTCCAACAGAGGAATAGAAGCAAACCCAGCTAAAATTCGAGCTCTGTCACAGTTTGCTACACCAACTGACCTCAAACAAGTCCAGAAACTAGCTAGTTGCGTGGCATTGTTAAGTCGCTTTATCTCTAGATTAGGAGAAAAGGCGCTACCACTCTATCGCCTCTTACGGCGCACCGATAACTTCGAATGGGCAGACGCGGCAACCGCCGGGCTGGAGGAAATAAAGACCCTCCTAGCGAGCAACCCAATCCTGGCCGCACCAAATGCCGCGAACCCATGTTGCTATACATATCGGCAACATATCAGGTGGTGAGCTCCGTACTCTTCGTCGAACGATAACAGGACGGACACAAATTCCCACTTCAAAAACCAGTATACTACGCTCTCATCGTCCTCACTCCGCAAACCCTGCACTTCCACTACCAAAAGATAGCATACGCGGTATTCATGGCATCCCGCAAGCTACGACACTACTTCCAGGAGTGTTCAATCATGGTGGCTTCTGAGGTCCCACTCAATGACATAATAAACAATCACGATGCCACGGGACGGATCGCCAAATGGGCCATAGAGCTACTTCCATTTGACATAACATACAAGCCACGTCAAGCCATCAAACTTGGCATCGCCGACTTCGCCATCGAATGGATGAAGTTTAACTCCCTAAAGAGTACGACGCATATTCCAATTGGGTTATGTATTTTACGGACTCCCTCAGCAGGGCTAGGAGCGGGAGTCGTGCTAACATCCCCCACTGGAGACGTCGTCCAGTATGTACTCCAGATATTATACACAGACTCCAACAACGCAGCCGAATACAAGGCCCTACTGCATGATCTTCGGATGGCCGTATCCATGGGTATACAACGCCTGGAGGTGCGCGGGGACTCGAACCTCGCCATATCTCAAATAAACAGCGACTTTGACGCCAAAGATCCAAAGATGGCAGCTTATCGCAATGCCGTATTAAAAATGTCGGCTCGGTTCGAGGGGCTTGAATTTCATGATGTTGCCTGAGAAAGTAATCAAGCGGCGGACGTCCTTGCTCGCATCAGCGCTAAACGCGACCCCGTCCCACCTAACATCTTCCTGGAAAGGCTTTTCAAGCCATACGTGGTGTGGCAAGGGGAGGGCAGCAACAATAGTCCAGATCCGAATACAACTCCAAATCCCGAACACACTGATAGTATCGGGGGCTCAGCCACCGAAGTAACACCGTCGACCCATCTCATCATGGCAGTCATTGCCCCCTGGACAGAACCTTTCTTGGCCTACCTTAATAGGAAGGAGCTTCCCGAAGACCAGAATGAGGCTCGCTGCATTGTCCGACATTCGAAGGCCTACAAGGTTCACGACAGAGAGCTCTATAAGAAAAGTACTACCGAAGTACTTCAAAGATGTATCTCCGAAGAAGAGGGGCTGCAGCTTTTGGCGGAAATTCACACCGGTCTCGGTGGACAGCACGCCGCAGCTCGGGCCCTTGTTAGCAAGGCCTTCCGTACTGGGTTTTATTGGCCGACAGCCCGAGCATACGCACAGGACCTCTTCCAACACTGCGTCGGATGCCAACTCTTCGCCAACCAAAGCCACATGCCCCCAACTGCCTTACAAACTATCCCCATTACTTGGCCTTTCGCGGTCTGGGGACTAGACATGGTTGGACCTCTAAAAGGGGGAAGCCATAAGAAAAAATATCTACTGGTCATGGTGGACAAATTCACTAAGTGGATAGAGTCTAAGCCTGTCAAAATGGCTGAGTCCGGCCCGGTGATAGAATTCATATTCGGTGTGGTGCACCGTTATGGTGTTCCACACAGCATCATCACCGACAATGGCTCTAATTTCACAGCCGACGAGGTAAAAACCTGGTGTACTAATCTTGGCATTAAACTCGATTACGCCTCCGTCTACCACCCGCAAACCAACGGTCAAGTCGAACGGGCCAATGGTCTTATTATGAGCTGCATCAAACCCAGACTAGTGCGGTCTTTAAAAGAATCAGACAAGAACTGGGTTGAGGAGCTCGACTCCGTACTCTGGGGGCTGCGGACCACGCCCAACCGTACTACAGGATACACACATTTCTTCATGGTGTATGGTGCAGAGGCTGTGTTGCCCTACGATATTATACATGACTCACCTTGAGTGCATATGTACAAAGAGAAAGAGGCCGAGTTGGATCGGCAGGACAGCCTAGATGCCCTGGAGGAGGAGCGCGACGTTGCCAAAGCCCGTTCAGTATTTTATCAACAGCAGGCTCGAAGATATCAAAGCAGAGAAGTACGGGCCAAGACTTACAAAGTTAGCAAACTCGTTCTACGCTTGCCGCAGAAGAAAAAGGACAAACTCAAGCTCAAATGGGAGTGTCCCTTCATAATTGACAAAGTTCTTACCGGAGGAGCATACCGTCTTCGTGATGCATCAGACAATCGCCTAGAGCCGAACCCCTGGAACGCGGCCAGACTCCGAAGGTTCTATGCCTAGTGCCGAATTCTTTGTTCGTCTCCTTCTCCTCTATAGTTTCCATTACTTTTTCTCTCTTTTCCACCTTTATTTTTTTGCTTTAAAGCTCTCATACGGCTCGACCGTACAACGCTGACGTACACATCTTCAAATTTGTACACCCACCATACCTGGGGGCTTCTTGGATAAGCTTTTTTATTATACCTTGAGCATCAAGCTCTTTGCATATGCGTTTTCTTCCATATGCAACTTTTCTTCCCCATTATATGCATCGATATGACTTAATTTTTGGCCAAGCTGGGTTGCCTGGCTCCTGTGCTTATGCCCTACGTTCCCGTTAGTTCGGCTAGGGCATAAAGGGAGCACCTCTGCGATTGTTACTGTCGGGTCATCCGGATGTGTACCTCAGACTGGGTGAAGCCGAATGCTAGCGTTCTTAACGGAATATTCAGACGGTGAATTAAAGACATTTTTTATTCCATTACGAACCCCCAGAAGTTACATACACTATATATGATTTTCCCATCACAATTCGGACATGTACATTAAATGCATGCATACCCTGGGAAAGGAGCCCTTAACGGAACTATTCTCTCTGGAAGATGTTTCTTACAATCTCAATGTAATATAACATAGCTAGCTGGATACAACTTGTCTGTTCAAGCAACTATGACCCCCACGCCTAGTCTTCCATGCATACCCCGGCCTATTCGGCCGCGACGGTATTCAGAAACACCCCGCACCTTCGGTTCCGGAGGTTGAAGCGAAAAGGTCTGCCATGAAAAATGATATACAATTCAGCTAGAGTCCCACATGACGAGGAAAGTACATAGTCACTTAGACTCGAACACTTCCTCCTCTACACCGTCCAACAGGCAGTCTAAGTTATAATCCTGTTGGGAATATTTGGTGGCCACCTCTACTTGGTCATATACTAAACTAACGGGAATTTCTTCCCCATTTGACCCTAGCGGTCCAACCTGGGCCATGTGATTAGGATCCAGCTTGGTATATCACATTTTCACCATGGCCCAGGCCTCTCGTGCACCCTCTCGGCAGGCTGATATCTTCCATAGTCGGATACGCCGCCCCGCTCCCTTGAATAGCTCTACAAGCTCCTCCATAGTTCCTGGAGGGGAGGCGGATGGCCATAAGGCCTTGGCAACACTCCGCATGGCCAGCCGAGCATGGTCGTGCACTTGCGACAGTCTTTGCAGCAGATCACTTGATGATCCGGACACCTTCTCTTCAGGACGGCCCGTCAATATACCTGCAATCATAACTATATCAGTTCCATTTATCTCCGAACTACTCTAAAAATAGTTTGGATACATACTGAATATGCCGCCCCGCAACTTCTTGTTCTCCTTCACAGAGTCGGCTAGCTGGGCCCGCACATCTTTCAACTCTTCACCCAATGTAGTGTTGGAATCCTGTAGCTTGTTTTTCTCGTCCCTGACGTGGGTCAGCACACGCTCGCGTGTGGCGTGTAGCCTTTTTGCCTCTCTTTCTCCTTCTTGGGAGATATTAAACTTCTCTTCAAGTTGATCAGGCGATCCTATTATGCGATCAGCAACAGTATTAGCATAGTTGATATAAAATTGTTGTTCCTCGATGGAGGGGAATGTTACCGGAAGACGCCTTCTTGAAGTTTTCCAGTTTGGCGGTAGCAGCATTTAGCTGCGCCCGACACTGCTCCAGCTCTTGGGCTAGCAGGCCATTCTTCTCGGTAAAGGCCTGGTCATACAACGATCCTTAAATCAGTTACCAACTACTTTCAGTCTCGGGGGCTACGGGCATATGGTCATTCTCTTTTGGACAAAAATACTTACCTGCACATCTGTCAAATATTGCTTCGTGGCTTCGCTAAGTCCATCTCGATCAGCTCGGATGTATGCGTCACCCGAGCTGAAGGCATTGAATGCCTCTTCCGAGAACTTGGGGTCTCGCAAGACAGCCCTGCAGCACCAATGATTCATGGCGCTCTCTACTTCCGAGTTGGTGATGGACATGTCTTCCGAACCCTCGGTTGAAGGACATTCTGGCGTTGTTCTCATACCGACCCCCGTCTCTCCGGCAGGACCTGAACCCCGGTTGTCAGGAACACGGCCGGCAGGGCCCCCGGACATAGTCCGATGGACCCTTTTCCTGGAACTAGACAAACGCACAAAGGCACAGTCGGGTGCGGCCGCTGAAAATCATATTTATGGATCTGTACCTCTTCGATGAAAACCTGGCTGTGTCCTCGCCGGCCTTCCTCTTTGAAGGCTGGCCCGGTGTGGGAGCCGATCTCCCCGGAATCGCCGAACGCCTCCTCTTTGGAGCACAAGACAGTACGGTGGGTAAGGTAGAATAAGAGCACTCTTTTAAAAGGAGGTGTCTCTTGATTACTTACGCTAAACGGAAGAAGGCCTGTAGTAGTTTGAGGTGATGGCCACTTCATGCCATCATAGCTCGTCTGTAAAACACTCCTCGGCGAAAGCACCACTAATATATCCGGATCCTCCTCGATCCAGGATCAAGCTCCAGTTGCCAGGTTCTCCGCTGTGTATGGACTATGAAGTCCTTCGTGACCTTTTCGCCAAGGTTGTCATAACAAACGGATTTGAAATTTATCAAAAGTAATCCGATAAGGGAAGGAGTGAAACAGAGGGGTGGAGGCTTACCCAACTGGGAGGATCATACATAGAATACCCATCTCTGCGCTTAATGCGAAGAAATTCCTCTTCCTCCCCTTTAAACAGCTCGGCCAATATCTTGGCCAGAGCGGCGGGGGTATCCGGACCTTTCCGGCCACAGCGGGAGGCGTCATCCTCTCCATTATAGTGCCACATTGGCAGCCCTTTGTATTGTAGCGGCTGAACCCCTCGCACTATGGAGGTCGCCATTACCTCAATTATTGTGAGTCCGGACTGAGCGAGCGTCTTATTGACCCCTCATGATTACACGGGACAAGGCAGAACAACTTCCTCCACAGCTCAAAATGGGCCTCGATGCCCAGGAATAATTCGCATAAAGCGACATAACCCGCAATGTGCAGAATGGAGGCAGGGGTGAAGTTATGCAGCTGGAGGCCATAGTATTCCAGAAGCCCTCGGAGGAACAGATGGATGGGAAATCCAACGCCTCTTAGCAGGTAGGGGATGAAACATACGCGCTCTCCCCCGGATGGATTAGGAAAGTCCTCTGCCTGAGTCTCACCGTTGAAGGAGTCTAGCCCCGCTCGAACATGGACTAGATCTGCAGGGGGAAGAAATCCCTGCGTTTGCAACTTTGTCAGTTGACTGTGGGACACTGAACACCTTTCCCACTCGCCTTTCTCTGGGCCGAAACGGGTGGAGGAGCTAGGGACGCTAGCCATGATGGAATTGTTTCTCCTAAGCAGTCTCCGGAGATTTTTCTCTGCGTGGCGCCGAATGGATCTAGGATCCAATCTCTTTAATAGGCGCTCTTCCTTGCATGGACGAGGTGTTATCTGCAAAATACCCTGACCTTCCACCTTCGCCGACACGGAAGACGGTTATTTAACGCGCAGGTTTAGGGGAGCGACATTGGATCAATGGTCAATACATTACTTGGAGATCATTAAAGGAGGAACCCTCCTTGCAATGCCGAAGACAATTTGTGTGCCGAACACCTCGCTATTGAAGACTAGTTTGGGGGCTACTGAGGGAGTCCTGCACTAAGGGGTCCTCGGGCGTCCGGCCTGTTATCCATGGGCCGGACTGATGGTCTGTGAAGACATGAAGGCCGAAGACTGTACCCGTGTCCGGATTGGACTCTCCTTGGCGTGGAAGGCAAGCTTGGCAACCGACTATGAAGATTCCTTCTTATGTAACTGACTCTATGTAAACCCTAGATCCTCCCGATGTCTATATAAACCGGAGGAGTTAGTCCGGAAAGCATATACTCATTACCATAGTCATACAGGCTAGGCCTCTAGGGTTTAGCCATTACGATGTCGTGGTAGATCAACTCTTGTAATACTCATATTCATTAAGATCAATCAAGCAGGAAGTAGGGTATTACCTCCATAGAGAGGGCCCGAACCTGGGTAAACACCATGTCCCCTGTCTCCTGCTACCATCGACCTTAGACACACAGTTCGGACCCCCTACCCGAGATCCGCCGATTTTGACATCGACAACGCTGCCCTAAAGCCAATCCTGACGAGGCAGAAGAAGCTGCGCAAGGCTAAGCTTACGGCGGGTATGGTCGCCGAGGAGTTCCTCCGCCACCGCATCGCACCATTGCAGAAGCCCTCCCACCCGGTGTGGGAGATCACCGGCCCCGCGGACCGGATACGGCTGGCGTGGAAGTCCCTCCCTGACGAAACCGTGGGCGACGCCTGGAAGTTCAGTAACATATTTGTAGAAGTTCGCAACCATGTTCAGAGCAGTTCAAGTGCTTTGTTTTATTGGGACGAAGATTCTACATGTGAGATCCGACTGCCGAAAAGGTTGAGAATTTTTTCCCAAAGCGAAATCTCACAAATTTCGAAGTTCATTATATATAATTACGAAGTTCATCATGAAAAAAACAAGAAAAAGGTATGTTCTTGTTAGGACCCCGATCCTAAGTCACACAGATCTAGCATGTAACACATCATATCACTTTGCAGCCTCACGCACGGTAACCCACGGCTGTAGCCTTACCGTGGCCGGCACCGTTTGCGTTTATTGTCTCACGTATATAATTATGTCGCTAGCATCCACATGACAGAGAACCCGGGTTGACATGAATAGTCATAAACCAAGGTGGCACAAATGTACAGGGACATGCATACAAAACCCAGCAATGCACGTGTCGGTCAGCAGCGAGTGTAACCAAGTCGTAGCATGCTACAAGGACTTCGGTAAACACCACGTGACATTTCCTCGTAGGGACAGACACATGAGCAAAGAAGGATACATGCTGGTCAATCCATTTGTTTCAGAGCAGTAGCGAACTACCAAGGCTCAGTGGAAGAACTAGGAGGCATTTCACAGTAGGAGAGGCTACCAAAGGCACACGACTGGGTGTCGAATCCCACACAAACCAATGCATTTCAAACACACACACACACACAATATGCACGATACGTGTAGATACAACTTGGCATCACAACATAACTCTACAACTCAAAGTACTTATTTAAGTGGCTCCAGAGAACTTTACATAACATGATATTACAAGCATGGGTCTCATGACCCAACATACAAATTACTGTCGAGCAATTGATAGAATTGAGCATAGTTATGAGAATATCTAGGTATGATTGTGTATATAGGCATCACGTTCGTGACAAGTAGACCAACTCCTGCCTGCATCTACTACTATTACTCCACACATCGACCGCTATCCAAAGATGCATCTAGAGTATTAAGTTCATAAGAACGAGTAACGCTTTAAGCAAGATGACATGATGTAGAGGATAAACTCATGCAATATGATATAAACCCCATCTTTTTATCCTCGATGGCAACAATACAATACGTGACGCTTCCCCATCACACTTTGGGATCAAGCACCGCATGATTGAACCCAAAGCTAAGCACTTCTCCCATTGCAAGAAAGATCAATCTAGTAGGCCAAACCAAACTGATAATTCGAAGAGACTTGCAAAGATAACCAATCATACATAAAAGAATTTAGAGAAGATTCAAATATTGTTCATAGATAATCTTTATCATAAACCCACAATTCATCGGATCTCGACAAACACACCACAAAAGAGTTACATCGAATAGATCTCCAAGAAGATCGAGGAGAACTTTTTATTGAGATCCAAAGAGAGAGAAGAAGCCATGTAGCTAATAACTATGGACCCGAAGGTCTGTGGTAAACTACTCACACATCATCGGAGAGGCTATGGTGTTGATGTAGAAGCCCTCCATGATCAATGCACCCTCCGGCGGAGCGCCGAAAAAGGCCCCAAAATGGGATCTCACGGGTACAGAAGGTTGCGGTGGTGGAAATAGGGTTTTGGCTCCTCTGCTGATGGTTTGGGGGTACGTAGGTATATATAGGAGGAAGAAGTAGGTCGGTGGAGCCACGAGGGGCCCACGAGGGTGGAGGGCGCGCCCAGGGGGGGGCGGGTAGGCGTGCCCCCTTGCCTCGTGGCCTCCTCGTTGGTTGCTTGACGTCCACTCCAAGTCCTCTGAATCACATTTGTTACGAAAATCACGTTCCCAAAGGTTTCATTCCGTTTGGACTCCGTTTGATATTCTTTTTCTGCGAAACACTAAAATAGGCAAAAAAACAGCAATTTGGGCTGGGCCTCCGGTTAATAGGTTAGTCCCAAAAATAATATAAAAGTGTATAATAAAGCCCATTAAACATCCAAAACAGAATATATAATAGCATGGAATAATCAAAAATTATAGATACGTTGGAGACGTATCATTACTACCGCTATGATAACCCACAAGTATAGGGGATCGCAACAGTTTTTGAGGGTAGAGTATTCAACCCAAATTTATTGATTCGACACAAGGGGAGCCAAAGAATATTCTCAAGTATTAGCAGCTGAGTTGTCAATTCAACCACACCTGGATAACTTAGTATCTGCAGCAAAGTATTTAGTAGCAAAGTAATATGGAAGTAACGTTAACGGTAGCAAAAGTAATATTTTTTGGGTTTTGTAGTGATTGTAACAGTAGCAACAGAAAAGTAAATAAGCGAAGAACAATATGTGAAAAGCTCGTACGCATTGGATTAGTGATGGAAAATTATGCCGGATACGATTCATCATGTAACAGTCATAACATAGGGTGACACAGAACTAGCTCCAATTCATCAATGTAATGTAGGCATGTATTTCGAATATAGTCATACGTGCTTATGGAAAAGAACTTGCATGACATCTTTGAAGGAAATATGCCCTAGAGGCAATAATAAAGTTATTATTTATTTCCTCATATCATGATAAATGTTTATTATTCATGCTAGAATTGTATTAACCGGAAACATGATACATGTGTGAATACATAGACAAACTTAGTGTCACTAGTATGCCTCTACTGGACTAGCTCATTAATCAAAGATGGTTATGTTTCCTAACCATAGACATGTGTTGTCATTTGATTAACGAGATCACATCATTAGGAGAATGATGTGATTGACTTGACCCATTCTGTTAGCTTAGCACTTGATCGTTTAGTATGTTGCTATTGCTTTCTTCATGACTTATACAAGTTCCTACAACTATGAGATTATGCAACTCCTGCCATCGAAGGAACACTTTGTGTGCTACCAAACGCCACAACGAATCGGGTGATTATAAAGTAGCTCTACAGGTGTCTCCAAAGGTACATGTTGAGTTGGCGTATTTCGAGATTAGGTTTTGTCACTCCGATTGTCGCAGAGGTATCTTTGGGCCCTCTCGGTAATGCACATCACTATAAGCCTTGCAAGCAATGTAGCTAATGAGTTAGTTACAGAATGATGCATTACGTAACGAGTAAAGAGACTTGCCGGTAACGAGATTGAACTAGGTATTGAGATACCGACGATCGAATCTCGGGCAAGTAACATACTGATGACAAAGGGAACAATATATGTTGTTATGCGGTTTAACCGATAAAGATCTTCGTAGAATATGTAGGAGCCAATATGAGCATCCAGGTTCCGCTATTGGTTATTGACCGTAAACAGTTCTAGGTCATGTCTACATAGTTCTCAAACCCGTAGGGTCCGCACGCTTAAGGTTTCGTTGACAGTTCTATTATGAGTTTATGAGTTTTGGTGTACCGAAGGTTGTTCGGAGTCCCGGATGTGATCACGGACATGACGAGGAGTCTCGAAATGGTTGAGACATAAAGATCTATATATTGGACGACTATATTTGGACACCGGAAAGGTTCCGGGTGAGATTGGGACAATACCGGATCTTCGGGAGGTTATCGGAACCCCCGGGAGGTATATGGGCCTTATTGGGCCTTAGTGGAAAGGAGGGAGAAGAAGCAAAGGAGGGGGCGCGCCCCCCAAGCCCAATCCAAATTGGGAGGGGTGCCGGCCCCCCTTTCCTTCTTCCCTCCCCCTCTTCCTTCCCTCTCCTACTCCTAATAGGAAAGGGGGAGTCCTACTCCCGGTTGGGGTTGGATTCCCCCCCTAGGGCGCGCTACCCCCTTGGTCGGCCCCCTCCTCCACTCCTTTATATACGGGGGAGGGGGGCACCCCATAGACACAACAATTGATCTCTTGATCTCTTAGCCGTGTGCGGTTCCCCCCTCCACCATAGTCCTCGATAACATTGTAGCGGTGCTTAGGCGAAGCCCTGCGATGGTAGAACATCAAGATCGTCACCACGCCGTCGTGCTGACGGAACTCATCCCCGACATTTTGCTGGATCGGAGTCCGGGGATCGTCATCGAGCTGAACGTGTGCTAGAACTCAAAGGTGCCGTAGTTTCGGTTCTTGATCGGTCGGGCCATGAAGACGTACGACTACATCAACCACGTTGTTCTAAAGCTTCCGCTTTTGGTCTACGAGGGTACGTGGACAACTCTCTCCCCTATTGTTGCTATGCATCACCATGATCTTGCGTGTGCGTAGGATTTTTTTTGAAATTAGTACATTCCCCAACAGTGGCATTCGAGCCTAGGTTTTATGCGTTGATGTTATATGCACGAGTAGAACACATGTGAGGTGTGGGCGATACAAGTCATACTGCTTACCCGCATGTCATACTTTGGTTCAGCGGTATTGTTGGATGAAGCGGCCCGGACCGACATTACGCCAGATGCTTACGCCGAGACTGGTTTTACCGCCGTGCTTTGCACACAGTGACTAGCGGTGTCTGTTTCCCCAACTTTAGTTGAACCGAGTGTGGCTACGCCCGGTCCTTGCGAAGGTTAAAACAACACTAACTTGACGAACTACCGTTGTGGTTTTGATGCGTAGGTAAGAACGGTTCTTGCTCAGCCCGTAGCAGCCACGTAAAATTTGCAACAACAAAGTAGAGGACGTCTAACTTATTTTGGCAGGGCATGTTGTGATGTGATATGGTCAAGACGTGATGCTATATTTTATTGTATGAGATGATCATGTTTTGTAACCAAAGTTATCGGCAACTGGCAGGAGCCATATGGTTGTCGCTTTATTGTATGAAATGCAAACGCCCTATAATTTCTTTACTTTATCACTAAGCGGTAGCGATAGTCGTAGAAGCAATAGATGGCGTAAACGACAATGATTCTATGATGGAGATCAAGGTGTCGCGCCGGTGACGATGGTGATTACGACGGTGCTTCGGAGATGGAGATCACAAGCACAAGATGATGATGGCCATATCATATCACTTATATTGATTGCATGTGATGTTTATCCTTTATGCATCTTATCTTGCTTTGATTGACGGTAGCATTTTAAGATGATATCTCACTAATTATCAAGAAGTGTTCTCCCTGAGTATGCACCATTGCGAAAGTTCTTCGTGCTGAGACACCACGTGATGATCGGGTGTGATAGGCTCTACGTTCAAATACAACGGGTGCAAAACAGTTGCACACGCGGAATACTCAGGTTAAACTTGACGAGCCTAGCATAGAGATATGGCCTCGGAACACGGAGACCGAAAGGTCGAACGTGAATCATATAGTAGATATGATCAACATAGTGATGTTCACCATTGAAACTATTCCATCTCACGTGATGATCAGACATGGTTTAGTTGATTTGGATCACGTGATCACTTAGATGACTAGAGAGATGTCTGTCTAAGTGGGAGTTCTGTAGTAATATGATTAATTGAACTTAAATTTATAATGAACTTAGTACCTGATAGTATTTTGCTTGTTTATGTTTGTTGTAGATAGATGGCTCGTGCTGTTGTTCCGTTGAATTTTAATGCGTTCGTTGAGAAAGCTAAGTTGAAAGATGATGGTAGCAATTACACGGACTGGGTCTGTAACTTGAGGATTATCCTCATTGCTGCACAGAAGAATTACGTCCTGGAAGCACCGCTGGGTGCCAGGCCTGCTGCAGATGCAACTGACGACGTTAAGAATGTCTGGCAGAGCAAAGATGATGTCTACTCGATAGTTCAGTGTGCCATGCTTTACGGTTTGGAACCGGGTCTTCAACGACGTTTTGAACATCATGGAGCATATGAGATGTTCCAGGAGTTGAACTTAATATTTCAAGCAAATGCCCGGATTGAGAGATATGAAGTCTCCAATAAGTTCTCTAGCTGTAAGATGGAGGAGAATAGTTCTGTCAGTGTACATATACTCAAAATGTCTGGGTATAATAACCACTTGATTCAACTAGGAGTTAATCTTCCGATGATAGTGTCATTGATGTAATTCTTCAATCATCGCCACCAAGCTACAAGAGCTTCGTGATGAACTATAATATGCAAGGGATGGACAAGACTATTCCCGAGCTCTTCGCGATGCTAAAAGCTGCAGAGGTAGAAATCCAGAAGGATCATCAAGTGTTGATGGTCAATAAGACCACCAGTTTCAAGAAAAAGGGCAAAGGGAAGAAGAAGGGAACTTCAAGAAGAACAGCAAACAAGTTGCTGCTCAAGAGAAGAAACCCAAGTCTGGACCTAAGCACGAGATCGAGTGCTTCTACCGCAAGCGATCGACACCGAAGCGGAACTGCCCCAAGTATTTGGCGGATAAGAAGGATGGAAAAGTGAACAAAGGTATATGTGATATACATGTTATTGATGTATACCTTACTAATGCTCGCAGAGCACTGGTATTTGATATCTGGTTCATTGCTAATATTTGCAACTCAAACAGGACTACGATAAGCTTAATATTGGCTAAGGACGAGGTGACGATGCGCGTGGGAAATGGTTCCAAAGTCGATGTGATCGCGGTCGGCACGCTACCTCTACATCTACCATCGGGATTAGTTTTAGACCTGAATAATTGTTATTTGGTGCCGGCGTTAGCATGAACATTATATCTGGATCTTGTTTGATGCGAGACGGTTATTCATTTAAATCAGAGAATAATGGTTGTTCTATTTATATGAGTAATATCTTTTATGGTCATGCACCCTTGAAGAGTGGTCTATTTTATTAAATCTTGATAGTAGTGATACACATATTCATAATGTTGAAGCCAAAAGATGCAGAGTTGATAATGATAGTGCAACTTATTTGTGGCATCGCCGCTTGGGTCATATTGGTGTAAAGCGATGAAGAAACTCCATACCGATGGACTGGAATCACTTGATTATGAATCACTTGGTACTTGGGAACCGTGCCTCATGGGCAAGATGACTAAAACGCCGTTCTCCGGAACTATGGAGCGAGCAACTGATTTGTTGGAAATCATACATACTGATGTATGTGGTCCAATGAATATTGAGGTCATGGCGGTATCGTTATTTTCTCACCTTCACAGATGATTTGAGCAGATATGGGTATATCTACTTGATGAATCACAAGTCTGAAACATTTGAAAAGTTCAAAGAATTTCAGAGTGAAGTGGAAAATCATCGTAACAAGAAAATAAAGTTTCTACGATCTGATCGTGGAGGAGAATATTTGAGTTACGAGTTTGGTTTACATTTGAAACAATGCGAATAGTTTAGCAACTCACGCCACCCGAACACCACAACGAAATGGTGTGTCCGAACGTCGAATCGTACTTTACTAGATATGGTGCGATCTATGATG
Organism: Aegilops longissima; assembly: GCA_021605205.1. NCBI lineage: Eukaryota > Viridiplantae > Streptophyta > Magnoliopsida > Poales > Poaceae > Aegilops > Aegilops longissima. The sequence goes on from CM038677.1 coordinate 58,807,106, forward strand.
TCTCTTACTGATTTACCGCTATCGTTTGGGGTTATGCTTTAGAGACGACCGCATTCACGTTAAATAGGGCACCATCAAAATCCGTTGAGACGATGCCTTATGAACTGTGGTTTGGCAAGAAACCAAAGTTGTCGTTTCTTAAAGTTTGGGTCTGCGATGCTTATGTGAAGAAATTTCAACCAGATAAGCTCGAACCCAAATCGGAGAAATGTGTCTTCATAGGATACCCAAAAGAGACTATTGGGTACACCTTCTATCACAGATCTGAGGGCAAGATTTTTGTTGCTAAATTTGAATCCTTTCTAGAGAAGGAGTTTCTCTCGAAAGAAGTGAGTGGGAGGAAAGTAGAACTTGATGAGGTAACTGTACCTGCTCCCTTATTGGAAAGTAGTTCATCACAAGAACCAGTTCCTATGACAACTACACCAATCAGTGAGGAAGCTAATGACATTGATCATGAAACTTCAGATCAAGTTACTACCGAACCTCGTAGGTCAACCAGAGTAAGATCCGCACCAGAGTGGTATGGTAATCCTATTCTGGAAGTCATGTTACTTGACCATGGCCTACGAACTATGAGGAAGCGATGATGAGCCCAGATTCCGCAAAATGGCTCGAGGCCATGAAATCTGAGATGGGATCCATGTATGAGAACAAAGTATGGACTTTGGTTAACTTACTTGATGATCGACAAGCCATGAAAATAAATGGATCTTCAAGAAGAAGACTGACGCTGATGGTAATGTAACTGTCTACAAAGCTCGACTTGTTGCGAAAGGTTTTCGACAAGTTCAAGGGTTGACTACGATGAGACTTTCTCACCCGTAGCGATGCTTAATTCTGCCCGAATCATGTTAGTAATTGCCGCATTATATGATTATGAAATTTGGCAAATGGATGTCAAAACTGCATTTCTGAATGGATTTCTGGAAGAAGAGTTGTATATGATGCAGCCGAAAGGATTTGTCGATCCAAAAGATGCTAACAAAGTGTGCAAGCTCCAGCGATCCATTTATGGACTGGTGCAAGCATCTCGGAGTTGGAATAAACGCTTTGATAGTGTGATCAAAGCATATGGTTTTATCTGAGACTTTTGGAGAAGCTCTGTATTTACAAGAAAGTGAGTGGGAGCTCTGTAGCATTTCTAATATTATATGTAGATGACATATTGTTAATTGGAAATGATATAGAATTTCTGGATAGCATAAAGGGATACTTGAATAAAAGTTTTTCAATGAAAGACCTCGGTGAAGCTGCTTACATATTGGGCATCAAGATCTATAGATATAGATCAAGATGCTTAATTGGACTTTCACAAAGCACATACCTTGATAAATTTTGAAAAAGTTCAAAATGGATCAGGCAAAGAAAGGGTTCTTGCCTGTATTACAAGGTGTGAAGTTGAGTCAGACTCAATGCCCAACCACAGCAGAAGATAGAGAGAAAATGAAAGAAGTTCCCTACGCTTCAGCCAAAGGCTCTATCATGTATGCAATGCTGTGTACCAGACCTGATGTATGCATAGCAATAAGTTTGGCAGGAAGGTACCAAAGTAATCGAGGAGTGGATCACTGGACAACGGTCAAGAATATCCTGAAATACCTAAAAAGGACTAAGGATATGTTTCTCGTTTATGGAGGTGACAAAGAGCTAGTCGTAAATGGTTACGTCGATGCAAGCTTTAACACTGATCCGGATGATTCTAAATCGCAAACCGGATACGTGTTTATATTGAACGGTGGAGCTGTCAGTTGGTGCAGTTCTAAACAAAGCATCGTGGCGGGATCTACATGCGAAGCGGAGTACATAGTTGCTTCGGAAGCAGCAAATGAAGGAGTCTGGATGAAGGAGTTCATTTCCGATCTAGGTGTCATACCTAGTGCATCGGGACCAATGAATATCTTCTGTGACAATACTGGTGCTATTGCCTTGGCAAAGGAATCCAGATTTCACAAGAGGACCAAGCACATCAAGAGACGCTTCAATTCCATCCGGGACCAAGTCCAGGTGGGAGACATAGAGATTTGCAAGATACATACGGATCTGAATGTTGCAGACCCGTTGACTAAGCCTCTTCCACGAGAAAAACATGATCAGCACCAAGATCCATGGGTGTTAGAATCATTACTATGCAATCTAGATTATTGACTCTAGTGCAAGTGGGAGACTGAAGGAAATATGCCCTAGAGGCAATAATAAAGTTATTATTTATTTCCTCATATCATGATAAATGTTTATTATTCATGCTAGAATTGTATTAACCGGAAACATGATACATGTGTGAATACATAGATAAACTTAGTGTCACTAGTATGCCTCTACTTGACTAGCTCATTAATCAAAGATGGTTATGTTTCCTAACCATAGACATGTGTTGTCATTTGATTAACGAGATCACATCATTAGGAGAATGATGTGATTGACTTGACCCATTCCGTTAGCTTAGCACTTGATCGTTTAGTATGTTGCTATTGCTTTCTTCATGACTTATACAAGTTCCTACAACTATGAGATTATGCAACTCCTGTTTACCGGAGGAACACTTTGTGTGCTACCAAACGTCACAACGTAACTGGGTGATTATAAAGGAGCTCTACAGGTGTCTCCAAAGGTACATGTTGAGTTGGCGTATTTCGAGATTAGGTTTTGTCACCCCGATTGTTGGAGAGGTATCTCTGGGCCCTCTCGGTAATGCACATCACTATAAGCCTTGCAAGCAATGTAGCTAATGAGTTAGTTACAAAATGATGCATTACGTAACGAGTAAAGAGACTTGCCGTAACGAGATTGAACTAGGTATTGAGATACCGACGATCGAATCTCGGCAAGTAACATACCGATGACAAAGGGAACAATGTATGTTGTTATGCGGTTTGACCGATAAAGATCTTCGTAGAATATGTTGGAGCCAATATGAGCATCCAGGTTCCGCTATTGGTTATTGACCGGAAACAGTTCTAGGTCATGTCTACATAGTTCTCGAACCCGTAGGGTCCGCACGCTTAAGGTTTCGTTGACAGTTTTATTATGAGTTTACGAGTTTTGATGTACAGAAGGTTGTTCGGAGTCCCGGATGTGATCACAGACATGACGAGGAGTCTCGAATTGGTCGACACATAAAGATTGATATATTGGACGACTATATTTGGACACCGGAAAGGTTCCGAGTGAGACTGGGACAATACCGGATCTCCAGGAGGTTATCGGAACCCCCCAGGAGGTATATGGGCCTTATTGGGCCTTTGTGGAAAGGAGGGAGAAGATGCAAAGGAGGGGCGCCCCCCAAGCCCAATCCGAATTGGGAGGGGGGCTGACCCCCTTTTCCTTCTTCCCTCCCCCTCTTCCTGCCCTCTCCTACTCCTAATAGGAAAGGGGGGAGTCCTACTCCCGGTTGGGTTTGGACTCCCCCCTAGGGCATGCCACCCCCTTGGCCGGCCCCCTCCTCCACTCCTTTATATACGGGGGAGGGGGGCACCCCATAGACACAACAATTGATCTCTTGATCTCTTAGCGGTGTGCGGTGCCCCCCTCCACCATAGTCCTTGGTAATATTGTAGCGGTGCTTAGGCGAAGCCCTGCGACGGTAGAACATCAAGATTGTCACCACGCCGTCGTGCTGACGGAACTCATCCCCGACATTCTGCTGGATCGGAGTCCGGGGATCGTCATCGAGCTGAACGTGTGCTAGAACTCGGAGGTGCCGTAGTTTCGGTGCTTGATTGGTCGGGCCGTGAAGACATACGACTACATCAACCGCGTTGTTCGAACGCTTCCGCTTTCGGTCTACGAGGGTACGTGGACAACTCTCTCCCCTCTCGTTGCTATGCATCACCATGATCTTGCGTGTGCATAGGATTTTTTTTTGAAATTACTACGTTCCCCAACAACCTTTTGTCCTACCCTCCCGTGGCAGCGGGGTCCTATTGGAAACTAAGGGATATTAAGGCCTCCTTTTAATAGAGTACCAGACCAAAGCATTAACACATAGTGAATACATGAACTCCTCAAACTACGGTCATCACCAGGAGTGGTCCCGATTATTGTCACTTCGTTGTTGCCGGATCATAACACATAGTGAATACATAGTGAATACCAGACCAAAGCATTAACACATAGTGAATACATGAACTCCTCAAACTACGGTCATCACCAGGAGTGGTCCCGATTATTGTCACTTCGTTGTTGCCGGATCATAACACATAGTAGGTGACTATAGACTTGCAAGATAGGATCGAGAACTCACATATATTCATGAAAACATGATAGGTTCAGATCTGAAATCATGGCACTCGGGCCCTAGTGACAAGCATTAAGCATAGCAAAGTCATAGCAACATCAATCTCAGAACATGGTGGATACTAGGGATCAAACCCTAACAAAACTAACTCGATTACATGATAAATCTCATCCAACCCATCACCGTCCAGCAAGCCTACGATGGAATTACTCACGCACGGCGGTGAGCATCATGAAATTGGTGATGGAGGATCGTTGATGATGACGATGGCGACGGATTCCCTCTCCGGAGCCCGAACGGACTCAGATCAGCCCTCCCGAGAGGTTTTAGGGCTTGGCGGCGGCTCCGATCGTAAAACGCGATGAATCCTTCTCCCTGATTTTTTTCTCCCCGAACACAAATATATGGAGTTGGAGTTGTGGTCGGTGGAGCGTCAGGGGACCCACGAGGCAGGGGGGGGCACCCAGGGGGGGGGGGGGGCAGGCGCGCCCTCCACCCTCGTGGACAGGTTGAGGCCCCCCTGACGTGGATTCTTCTTCCAGTATTTTTAATATTTTCCAAAAATATGTTTCATGGAGTTTCAGGTCATTCCGAGAACTTTTGTTTCTGCACATAAATAACACCATGGAAAGTCTGTTGAAAACAGCGTCAGTCCGGGTTAGTTCCATTTAAATCATGCAAGTTAGAGTCCAAAACAAGGGCAAAAGTGTTTGGAAAAGTAGATACGACGGAGACGTATCAACTCCCCCAAGCTTAAACCTTTGCTTGTCCTCAAGCAATTCAGTTGATAAACTAAAAGTGATAAAGAAAAACTTCTACAAACTCTGTTTGCTCTTGTTGTTGTTGTCGGTGTACTAGAATAGGGGTACCCTAGTATCCCGAACTTGTGCACGGGCAGTTGCAGCACCCCGCGGCAAGGCTTGCCGGGTGACCGCCAAGGTCCTCCGTGGTTCCTTTGGAGCCATTCAAGAACAAAGTATTCAAGCCAAGGAGACAAGGCCCCGGCAAGAGGAGCTTGCCGGGAAGGCCCATGGTCCCTTTGGAGCCATTCAAGAACAAAGTATTCAAGCCAAGGAGACAAGGCCTCGGCAAGAGGAGCTTGCCGGGAAGGCCAACCAAGGCATCTCAAGGAACTTGCCGCGACGCGCCACGCGTCCCGGCAAGGCCCGGTGAGCGACAAGCTTCCGGACGCGACAAGACAACGACCGCGGCAAGGCACTTGCCGCGGCAAGCGACCACTCTGCACTCAAGGCGCTCCAAAGACATCCACCAACGTGTCGCCTCGACCTTTCCAGCGCTGCGTGGCAAGAGGTCTGCGGCGGTGGTCTTGGCGGCGGCAAGCGACGCCGACAAGATAGCCATCATGGCAAGCGGTGGCGTCCCTGACGGTCCCTTTTTGCACTGTTTGGGCGATGTAGACGGGCATTTATTGCCTTTGTCCCCCGCCGCCGTGGTTAGGTATGGTTCATCGCAAGTAGTTGTACCAACCGCAACTCCTTTTCCATTTTTACCCTTGTCTACGTTGCCACCTGTCGGAGACCCCTTGAGCATATAAAAGGAGGCCCATGCGCAACGTAGAAGGGGGGTGTTCGAAGGCAGAAAAACACTCATGCTAGGTCTCGTTAGCAGTTGGAGTGTACTATAGCACTCAGCGCTCCCGAGCAAGAACTCAATACACTCAGACATGCAGCAGTAGGAGTGTTATCTCTCCGGAGAGCTCCGAAGCTGGGTAAACTGCTCGTGTGCTTCGCCTCGATCTGCTCTTCGTGCAATCTCCGCCCCCCGCCGAACCGAAAGGGGCTTGATCCGCCGGTCCCATAGGTGTTCGTGGATCAGTTTCCCCGACATCTTTGGCGTGCGTGTAGGGCGCCGAGGTTGTGTGAACCTGATCCGCGCTCACACGAAGCTAGATCTTCATCTTCTTCATCGACATGCCACCAAGAAGAAGGCTTGGCGGCAGCTGCTCCGCCCATCGCCGAACCCACCACCACCGGAGCAAACGGGTGGTGGGTAGACGCCGCGGAAGAACGGGCATCGACGTAGGGAGCCCACGGTCCTGCCAGGTCCAAGGACAAGGCTGCGCAGACTCGGCGTCCAGACATGCACCGCGCCCATCTCAGGAGGCGCGGGACCGACAGCGTCATGGTATTCACAATGCCATACGTTCGTTGGACCAAGATCGAGCTGATGGATTTTGGGGTGCTCAAGACCAGCATGCATGCCAACATGCTGGCACGAGCGAGGCACAGTCGCCTGGACGGGATACTGCTCCTTCTAACATAGTTAGGACTCCGAGCATATCCCGCTCCTCGCACCGTTCACCACTGCCGCCCGCCACTCCAGCAGAAGCTTTGGCGCGAGCTCAACTGCTCCTGGATTACCCTCCAACGACAGACAAGATCGATGAATGGAGGGCCACCATTCAGAGTCTCATCGGCTTTGCCAACGGCGACACTCCACGGCAGCCGAGTACATCGTTGCCGCGGCAGGACTGCCAGGCACGAGCCGATGGCGATGAAACCGGTGGGGGTGCAACCACCATGCACTCTCCACCCCGAAGGGCAAGATCGCCGACTCGCCGGATCCACCTCGACAGCGACTCTACCGCATCATCAGATCCACGAGCTCATCGTGATCAGCGCCAAGTTCTTCACGAAGGACAGCAAGAAGACGCTCGAACTCGCATCGAGCGCCGAAGAGAAGCGCGGCGTCAATCGGACCAGCGCGCTGGGCCCTCCGTCGACATGCATGCACCAGGGGAACCAGCGATTTGCCAGACGCTGTAGGTTGCCCTGCGCTCACTCGTGAGTTGCGGCAAGTCCAAAGGCCCCAAAGATGAAGAATTTCTGCCGACGCATACGAGAGAAGTACGACGGCAAGTCACATCCGCCGGAGTTCCTCAAAGATCTACACCATCACGGTGCAAGTTGCCGGGCGGACGACAAGATCCCGCCAACTACTTCCGGCGGTACTCAAGCCCAATGTCGATCTGGCTCATGCACTTGCCGACAACTCCATATCCTCCTGGCAGACCTATGCCATCAGTTTGTCGGCGCCTTTACAGCGGCCACAAGCCTCATGGCCAAGAGAGCGACCTTCATCTGCCGCCTGTAAGGAAGGAGAGCCCCTGCGCAAGTACATTCAGAGATTCAGCCGCAGACAACACAACATCCCAGATGTCCACCCCGCCGCTGTAATCAGCGCGCTCCATCGAACGCGCGAAACCGCAGGATGCGGAGGAGATGGCGATGTGCAAGATCGAGACGCCGATGAGCTATATGCCCTGGCCGACAAGTGTGCACGTCGAGGAAGGAGGAAACTCCCGGAGAGACTACTGAAGGTGGAGGATCGATAGTGAGGAGGCTGCCCCGCAAAGAAAAACCGCGCGGAACAACAGGAAGAAGAAAGGCAAAGATGTGCTAGTCGTTGAGCAGTCCGCAACGGAGGTGGCGCCAAGAAAGCCAAAGCTGGTAGCTCCGTAAGGAGATTGCCGCGGGCACCAACTACAGTGCTGTGGCGGTCGCCGACAAGGTGACGGCACCGACAAGCAAGATCGCAAGATCCACCGCACCAAGGGCCATGACCTCCAGAGCTGCAAGAAGGTCGAGCAGCTTGTCGAGAAGCAAAAGGCTGAATACGAGCGACGCGACAAGGAGAAGGCTGGAGGAGCCGGCAAGAAACGCCCCGGCCGAGGAGGACGCCGCGGCAAGGCCAAGCAGCGGCAAGGAGACAGACCTCCCCGCGGCCGCGACAAGGATGAAGATGATGACAACGATGAAGATATGGATGATGACGAGACCGATGAGCAGGAGTTCCAGAAAGCCACAGAGGTCCTCAGGCGTTGACGGCGGTGCTTCTCGCGATACTTCACACCGCCAGCTCAAGCAAAGGTGCGAGAAGTCAATGCGGCAGAACCACCCGTCGAGTCACACAAGCCTCTGAAATGGTCCAACACGCCTATCATCTTTGATATTGAGGACCACCCTGATCGCATAACTGCGGTCGGATGCTTGCCGATGTTGGTTTCACCAACTATCCGCAACCTCAAGGTCACTAAGATGCTAGTTGACGGCGGGGCCGACTTGAACCTGATCTCCTCCGCGGTACTCCAGAAACTCCAGATCCCTGATGGCGAACTCGAAGAGACCGGCACATTCCAAGGAATCAATCCGGGAAGGAGCAAGCCGAAGGGAAAGATCATATTGCCGGTGACATTTGGCAGCGAGTTGAACTTCAGAACTGAGAGGGTCACTTTTGACGTTGCTGACTTTCCATTGCCTTACAATGGGATACTCGGCCGTCCGGCACTCGCCAAATTCATGGCAGCCCTCACTATGCATACAACATGCTGAAGATGCCAGGCCCGATAAGTGTCATCTCTGTCCCTGGTGACAAGAAGGATGCTCTTATCTGCGCCGACAAGATCTACCGGGAAGCAGCAGCCGCAACAGATCGCAAGTCACTTGCCGTTGAAGCTCCCGGGGCGAAGAAGAAGACCTAGTCCGCAAGAGTTCTCGATGCCCACTCCGCAAGCGCACCTCTTCGAGTGCTGCGCTCGTCGAGGACGCACCATTGAGCTCCACCGCAAGTGTAAGAAGACAATGGCAGCTCCACCAGAGACCAAGAAGGTGTCCGCCAAGGAGGATGGCGCTGGTGGTACCTTTACCATCGATGCCACTCTCGACCCTAAATAGGAAAGCGCCGTTGCTTTCCTACGGCTAACGCCGACGATTTGCATGGCAGCCGTCTGACATCCCCCGTGTTCCCAGGAAATTAATCGAGCACCATCTTGCCGTCTGTCCTCATGCGCGGCCCGTCAAGCAGAAAGTCAGAAAGCAGGCAGTGGAGCGCCAAGAATTCATCGCAGAAGAAATCAAGAAATTGGAAGCAGCAGGCCTTGTCAGAGGAGTGCTCCATCCTACGTGGTTGGCCAACCCTGTAGTCGTGCACAAGGCAAACGGGAAATGGAGGCTTTGTATTGACTTTACCGATGTCAATAAAGCTTGTCCCAAAGACCCTTTTCCCTTGCCGCGCATCGACCAGATTGTTGACTCCACAGCCGGATGTGATTTTCTTTCATTTCTTGATGCATACTCAGGATACCATCAGATCTTCATGGCAGAAGAGGATGAGGAGAAGACCGCATTCATCACCCCAGGCGGCACCTACTGTTTCATACGGATGCCTTTCGGTTTAAAGAATGCTGGTTCAACATTTGCAAGGGTATTCCATGATGCTTTTGAACCGCAAATACACAGAAATGTGGAAGCCTACATGGATGACATAGTGGTCAAGAGCAAGGACAAGGCGACTCTAATTCAAGATTTAGACGAAACCTTTGCAAATCTGCGCAAGATCAACCTCAAGCTTAACCCCGAGAAGTGTGTGTTTGGAGTCCCTTCCGGCAAGCTTCTCGGGTTCTTCGTGTCTCAGCGGGGAATTGAAGCCAATCCCGACAAGATTAAGGCCATTGAGCAGATTGAAGCACCAAAGCGCCAAGGATGTACGAAGACTTGCGGTTATGTAGCTGCTCTCAAAGAGGTTTATCTCTAGGTTCGCTGAAGGCCCGCCATTTTTCAAAATATTGAAAAAGGCAGGTCCAATGAAATGGACTCCGGAAGCGGAGGCAGCACTGCAGGACTTAAAGAGATACCTGTCCTCCACTCCAACTCTTGTCGCACCTAGGCCACAAGAGAAGTTGCTGCTATATATAGCGGCAACCAATCAAGTGGTTAGTGCTGCGTTAGTAGCGGAGAGGAGGCGGATGATGAGCCGGCAACCATGGCAGATGCATCCAGCGACAAGCAGTGAGACTTCACCGCAAGCTCGTCCCGGCTAAAGATGGATCTGCGCAGAGCGTGAGAAGATGCAGAAAAGAATGGTACAGCGCCCAGTTTACTTTTGTCGGTTCCCTTCGCAGGGGCTAGGTCAAGGTACTCGGTGTGCGTAAATTGCCGGCCTTCTCATGGCCTCGAGAAAGCTGCGCCATTACTTCCAAGCACATGAGATCACAATCGCCACTGTTTTCCAATGAAGAGGATAACGCAAAATCCGTAGCAACAGCAGGATTGTCGAGTGGGCACTGGAACTGTCAAGCTTTGGCCTCAAGTTTGAGAGCACTTCAACTATCCAAAGCAGAGCATTGGCAGAGTTCATAGCAGAATGGACACCAACACAATATGAAGAAATTCCAGAAACTAGCATCCCCGTCAAGGAAGCAAGCAAAGAGTGGCTGATGTACTTTGATGGTGCCTTCGCTGCAAGGCGCCGTGCAAAGGCATACTTGTTGCACCACCGAGAGCACCTCAAGTACGTAGTCGGATGCACTTTCCCAAGGAGCAAGCAACGAACAATACCGCAGAGTATGAAGGTTTGCTTGCCGGTCTCAGGATCGCAGCAGACCTTGGGATCAAGAAGCTCATTGTCAGGGGTGACTCACAGCTTGTCGTCCGCCAAGTAAACAAGAATTATCAGAGTCCGTTGATGGAAGCTTACTTCGATGAAGTGAGAAAGCTAGAAGAGCACTTTGACGGCCTACAGATGGAACATGTTCCAAGAGCTCAGAACGACATCACCGATGGCCTGTTGAAGTGCGCCGCACTTAAGTTACCTGTGGAACCAGGGATCTTTGTGCTCAAACTGACTCAACCGTCTGTAACGCCATCAACTGGACAAAACAAGAAGAGGAAGTTGATTTCTGGAGACTACTTTCCGGCAGAGCTCCCTGAAGCCGCCGCCAAGAAGGTCCTCAAGATCAACACCAAGGGTGCTGAAGAGCAGTCTGCTCCGGCAAGCCCTAGGGTTTGTTCCGTTGAAGCATACGCTCCCGACAAGACTTGCTCCTGCAAGCTTGCCGGGGAACGTCAAGCTCCGGCTGAGCCGCAGGCTCTCGCCGTAGAAGCGGATGTTCCCGCAGCAGCGGATGTGCCTTTAGTCCTTGTTGTCGAGCCGCGAGCTCCAGCATGGGCACAACAGATTGTCCGTTTCCTTCAGACAGGAGAACTTCCCGAAGAGCAAGAAGAAGTGGAAAGAGTAGCCCGGCAGTCAAGCATGTACCAGTTTGTCGACAACATACTGTACAGAAGAAGACTCAACGGTGTGAAATTGAAGTGTATTCACCGGGAAGACGGACAAAAGCTGTTGGCAGAGATACATGGAGGCATATGTGGTCACCACATTGGCAAGAAGAGCACTTGCCGCAAAGCATTCCGCAAGGTTTCTTTTGGCCGACAGCCCTCCGTGATGCAATCGCACAAGTAACCAAGTGTGAAGCGTGCTGGCCCATTCCAAGCAGATACACCAGCCAGCTCAAGCTCTCCAGACGATCCCTTTATCCTCGCCATTTTGGTCCGGGGCTCGACATCTCGGCCCTTTCCCCGAAGTTGTCGGGGCTTTGAGTACTTGTACGCTGTAATCGACAAGTTCACAAAGTGGCTGGAAGTGGAAGCAGTGAGGAAGGTGACAGCACAGTCAGCGGTCAAGTTCTTCAGGTCGATTGTTTGCCGTTTCGGGATCCCTAACAGGATCATCACCGACAACGACACGCAATTCACGAGCCGCACCTTCATGCAGTACGTCCAAGATCTTGGCGCCAAGGTCTGCTTCGCTTCTGTTGCTCAACCGAGAAGTAACGGTCAAGCGGAGAGGGCGAATGCTGAAGTGCTGCGCGGGCTCAAGACCAGGACTTTCGACAGGCTGCACAAGTGCGGAAAGAACTGGATTGAGGAGCTGCCGGTGGTTCTTTGGTTGATCAGGACGACGCTAAATCGAGCCACTGGCCAGACACCTTTCGCTCTAGTCTATGGAGCAGAGGCAGTTCTCCCCACGGAACTCGTATACGGGTCACCTCGAGTGCTCGCTTATGATGAGCTTGAGCAAGAGCAGTTGCGACAAGATGAAGCGCTGCTCCTTGAGGAGGACCGTCTTCAGTTGTCAGACGAGCTGCTCGATATCAAAGAAGCTTTGCGCCGCTACCATAGCCGCAGTTAATGCCGAAGTCTCGAGGAAGGCGACCTTGTTCTTCAGCGTTCAGTCCGCCAAGAATTCCAACAAGTTGACGCCAAGTGGGAAGGCCCTTATCGGGTGAAACGAGTCACTAGGCTGGCGCTGTCCGCTTTGAGACCAAGATGGCATTCCGTGAGCAACTCTGGAACATTGAGCATCTTCGTAAGTTTTACTCAGAGCGCGGTTGTCGGAACCTGTTCCGGCAACCACCTTTTGTACAAGTCTTGCCAATGTTGCATGTAATCCTTTGTACGAAGTCGGGCGCAGACCCCGTGCATAAGTAAAGATCATGTGCTCCGCACATCTTGTCAATTTCATGCTTTCTACTTTATTTTTGCATGCGTTATCTGACACTTTGTGCAGCGCCTACCCCCGGTAAGCAATAACGAGCCGTAAGGCTCCATATCTTTATTTTCTCTTCTTTCTCTTTCTCAAAGAAAGGAAGGTTCCCTCGCCCACAAGTTTGCCGGGGGGAAAGGAGAAGATAATGGTGTGGACCAAGCGTCGTTCGAGGAAGGACCAAGCGTCGTTCGAAGAAGTTTCGCCTTACCGGAAAGCAAACGACAGAAAAGCAAGTTGCTAAAGTTTGAGCAATCAGTTTTAAAATTTTTAAGTTATCTTCCTCGCACGACCGTGCTTTGTATGGAAAACCTGTGCGCGGAGGAACCAACTCGTAGCTAGTTGCGCCCTTACTTTGTTTCGAGTCCGCTCAACAATTTAAGTGAGCTGCGACTAGTTGCGACAAGGTTTCTTGTCGGTAGCGGCACCGGCAACAGGCTGCTGACGTCCACAAGACTCAGCGCTTCAAGGGCTAGGGTGCCTGCGCCGACAAGTTCCCTAAAAGCATAGGGCAAAAACACACAAAGGAAGGAATCAAGTAAAGGAAATAACATAGCAATCACTACCCGAAATAGAGTCATATTGCAAGATAGCTTGTCGCAGCTCTAACAGATTGTTCTCATAACATGACCAGCAGCGACAAGAGAAAGAGAAAACGGGCGGCCTAATCTACGCGATCGCCCTCAACCCTTTTGATACCGCTCACCTTGTCCATAATGGGTGCGACAAGGGTCTTGAGCGCTTCCAGATCAGCATCCGGCGGCAAGGTCCCGAGGACGTTGGTGAGGTTGAGGCACAGGTTGCGGAAGGCCACCTTCAACAAAGACCTTTGAAGAGCTCCAGCAAGAGATCATGCGCGACTCGTCGGCCAGCTGCTTTGGGATCTTCTCCGGAGTCGCTGGAGGGCCGCCGCCACGCCTTTGAAGAACAGCTGAGCTTGGCGCTGGGTTGGAGGTGCTCATCGGAGGAATACCCGAGATCCTCCATCCCCACCTGCGCCAGGCTCCTCGTCGATGATCTGCAGCAACATCCACGAGACCCTCGGTCCAGTGCTCCACATTCTCCCTAAAGGCGTTCAGGCGGCAAGAAGACTTCGCCAGCGCCTCGTCGGCCTTGATCTTCTCTCCAAGGCCACCTCCCGCCTCCTGGCGCCGCCCAGCCGCCTTGGTCAAGGTGTTCAGCTTCAACTCAAGATCTGCGTTGGAGTCCTTGGCGGCGCTAAGCTCCTTGATCCTCTCGGGAGACGACCTGCAGCTCACCAAGGGTGTAGGCGTCCTTCTCGCGCCACGCTTGAGCACAGCAAGCTCCTCGCCGCTCAACTTGAGATCGGCCTCCGGCGCGCCACCTTCGCCTCCAGCTCCTTCTTGGCGGCCTCGGCAGCTGCGGCAGCATCCTCGCTTCCTTGAGAGCCCCGCGAATGTTTGCTCACGCTGCAAGATCCTCCTCGTGGCTGTCAAGGTTAACCTTCCGCTGCGCCAACTCGCCTTCCTCTTGAGATAGCTTCTCGGCAGCAAGCCGCTGTTGTTCTTCAACTTCAGCCTTCTCGAGGAGGAAAGCTTTACGCTCCTCGGCGAGTTGCTCCCGCTCCTTTGCCAGGGATCGGAGAGCTTCCTGGTTGAGGCCCCGGAGCTCCTCCGCGCGCTTCTCGATGTCAGCTCCCACCTTCGCGACAAGCACTTCTCGGGATTCCAACTTGGCATGTCGGGCGCGGTAGAGCGACAACAGCTTCCGCAGCAGCTGCTCCTCCTCGGGCTCGCCGCCGCTTTGCTGTCCGCACGCGTCAACCAACGCCAGCCCAATGGAGGCGCAGCAACTCTTCATCAAAGGTTTCTCCTTCATTTGGCGCCACTGAGCTCGACGCCCGGGGAGCTTGATGAAGACGCCATCGCCGGCCTTCAAATAGGCGCTGGCTGGGGCTCTTGAACTCGACGCTGCAGCAGCGGCGGAGGGATCGGCGGTCGGCATGAAGCGCCGACGCTCCTGCGGCCTCGGGGCCGTCAAGGCGATCGCGGACCCCTCGCCCGGCAAGGGCGGCAGCTTTGTGCCTCTCCGCCCGGCGGATCATCAGCGCCCGGCTTCTTCTTCGTGACAAGCGGCTTCGTCGGTATCGCTAGCGCCCTCCTCGCATGGCGACTTCGGGTTCCATCGGCTCAGTGGCGATGGATCGCGACCGAAAAGAAAGAAAAGTCAAGCAAATATCCAAAAGAAAATTGGAAAAGAAGAACACAAGGGAAGTTTTCAAGCGAGAGGATTACTGTACTAGGATCTGCGCATCGTGGTCTCAACCACCGGAGGGTCGCTGGTGCTATCCTTGCCGGAGAACTGTCCCTTGCCGGAGAAGTCTCCCTTGCCGAGAACGCCCTTGCCGGGAATCCTCCTTGGCGGTGTGTAGTCGAAGCAGATGGCATTTCGGAGCGGCTTCCGGGCACTCTGGTGAGGCTGCTCCGCTCCTACACAAACCAACAGTCAGATATCAGCAAAGAAAGAGCACCCATGCACGCCTAACAGCAGGAAGTAAACCATATACTTATGATGGGGGCTGCGCTGGGGGCTACTTTAAGGAAGGGTTGCCGGGTCCGGCAAGGTGGTCTCGGACACGCTTCCTGCTGTCGCGGTGGGTTCGTCCTAGATGACAATCACCGGGACCTTGGCTCTCTTCGTCGCTCTCTGGGCCAGTGTCCTGAAAAGGAATGGGTTCAGAGTGAAGCAAATCATATACAAGACAAAGCAACAGAATTGAAGAACTACAAGTACAACAAAGAATCTTACTCTTCTTCTTCCTCGTCGGAGCTGAGCGCGGAGAGATCGAATTCCGGCTCGCCTCCGGTGCGACGAGGCGGAGGAGTAGGTTCCCTTGGCCGCTTGGCGGGAGCAGTAGAGGTAGACCGGGAAGACCCCGCTCCAGTTGCCGCAGCGGCGTGAGGTGCTCCCGCGGCAATAGTGCTTGCCACGGTGGAAGCGGCGCTGCTGCGCGGCTGTTGACCCGCCGTCTGTCCCCGCCACGCCCCGGCCTTTGGAGACGCCTTCTTGGTGGAGCTGGGAGCTCCGCTATGCAAGCTGTCCAAGGTGAGAGAGAGGAGGAGCCGATCTTCAACGAGTCGCTCGCGCCCTCGGCGGGCTCGCTCGACTCAGCTTCAGGCCCTACAAGCTCTTCCTCGCCGGCAAGCTCCTCTCGCTCAACAAGGCTTGTCGCCTCTGCTGCCTCTGCCTCCTCCACGGTGAATCCGAACTGCGCCAGCTGGCAGCTGCTGCCGCCTCTTCCAGCTGGTGGCGCGCGCTGCATCTCATCATCGGTGGTGTC
Source organism: Aegilops longissima (assembly GCA_021605205.1). Classification (NCBI taxonomy): domain Eukaryota; kingdom Viridiplantae; phylum Streptophyta; class Magnoliopsida; order Poales; family Poaceae; genus Aegilops; species Aegilops longissima. Next base: position 58,822,987 of record CM038677.1, read on the forward strand.
GCGGTGAGGCTCTTACATTCATCGGGCGGACCGCACTTCTACCAGCCGCCAAAGAACTCCTGCACGACGTCGTCTGTAGGCTCTTGCCAAGTTGGGACAATTCCATGCGAGTCGACAGCGCATCATTGCACGGATGCGGTCGAGCGAGGAGTTGTTGCCAGCTGAACGACACCCTCGGCAACCTGAACACTTCGGGATGATCAGGATCGTGCTTGAACAGTTCCAAGAGCACCGCGCCAGTTCGTGACGGTGAAGTTGAAGTTGAGGCCCGGCGCAGCCTCATGATATCCGCTGCATTCGGAACTCCCAGCGGGTCTCCTCCTCTCCGCAGGGGGCGGCGCGGCGACGAAGAAAATCCGCGCCAACGGCGCCTACAAAGGAGCCCGCAAGCCCGAGGCGAGGATCCGGTGACGACAATCTTCAGCCTAGCGTCTTTCGGGGCCACGCTGCTCCCTATCGCGTTGCCAAGACCATCGGGGTTTGGCGCTGGGCGGTAAACGGCCGCGGGTTCTCCTCGACAATCCAGCACTAGTCTGCTCTCCATTCATCCCACTTGCTGCGGAGCTCTCCTCCAGATAAGCTTCCTTCTTGCGGTTCTCAAATCCAAGCGATTCCGCCAAAAGAGGCTCCCTCTCTCAACTCGGGCATAAAGAAGTGGCGGAAAAGAGCTACGCTTGGATAGACTCGACAAAGTTTTCACAGAGATGTGCGAAAACTGCCATGGTCGAACGGCATTGGGGGTGAAGTCAAGGAGGCGGAACCCGAGGTGTTCATGATATCACGAAAAATTCAGAGAAAGGCGGGCGAGCCCGCAGATAAGAAAGAACAGCCAAGAAAGGGTATCCATTCGAGCCAGCTCAAGCGGCAGCTGGGAGTACCTTTTGTACGCGGATGCGCTCGCGTCTCCGTCGACCAGAAGAGGTAGTAGTACTCCCTCAGCTCCTTCGTGGCGAGCTGGGGGGGGGGGGGGGAAGATTGCCCGCTCCTTTCGCAGCACCGCGAGCCGCTGCGCCTCGGCCGACTCCACGACCTTCCCCTTGTCGGCTTTCGGAGCCATGGCGGAGGTAGTGGGGGAGATCGACGGCGTTGGTGATGCTGGTGGCGATGGGGGGCGGATCACTGCTCTCTTTTCAGCCTTGGGAAGAAGGGGGGAGCGGTGGAAGATTTCGAGATTGGAACAGCAATCGGCGAGGTGGGTGAACTGCCTCTGTTTCCCCTGCTTATAAAGAGGGAGGGGGCAGACGTTCTGTCTTTCCGAATAAAGAAACCACCCACGATCTCTCCCACGATGCCGCATTTGACGCGTGCCGTTCGTGGAGGGCGTGGTGGATCCAGAGTGAGATACGGCGTAACCCAGGCCGCGTGTGCCCGTGCCCTGTTTTGGGCCTGGCCCAACAGCTTCGGCACCGTGTGTGGCCCAGCCCGGGGCTCTGTCGGTGTACTAGAGTAGGGTACCCTAGTATCCCGAACTTGTGCACGGGCAGTTGCAGACACCAGGGCAAGGCTTGCCGGTGACCGCCAAGGTCCTTCGTGGTTCCTTTGGAGCCATTCAAGAACAAAGTATTCAAGCCAAGGAGACAAGGCCCCGCAAGAGGAGCTTGTCGGAAGGCCCATGGTCCCTTTGGAGCCATTCAAGAACAAAGTATTCAAGCCAAGGAGACAAGGCCCCGCAAGAGGAGCTTGCGGGAAGGCCAACCAAGGCATCTCAAAGGAACTTGCCGCGACGCGCCACGCCGTCCGGCAAGGCCCGTGGCGACAAGCTTCCGGACGCGACAAGACAACGGCTGCGGCAAGGCGCTTGCCGCGGCAAGCGACCACTCTGTACCCGCGCTCCAGCACATCCATCAACGTGTCGCCTCGACCTTTCAGCGTAGCGCGTGGCAAGAGGTCAGGCGGCCGGCGGTCGCGTGTGGCAAGCGGCGCTGACAAGATAGCCATCGTGGCAAGCGGTGGCGTCCCTGACAGTCCCTTTTTGCACTGTTTGGGCGACGTAGACGGGCATTTATTGCCTTTGTCCCCTGCCGTCAGGGTTAGGTATGGTACACTGTACAAGTAGTTGTACCAACCGCAACTCCTTTTCCATTTTTACCCTTGTCTACGTTGCCACCTGTCGGAAACCCCTTGAGCATATAAAAGGAGGCCCATGCGCAACATAGAAGGGGGGTGTTCGAAGGCAGAAAACACTCATGCTAGGTCTCGTTAGCAGCTGGAGGTATCAGAGCACTCAGCGCCCCGAGCAAGAACTCAATACACTCAGATATGCAGCAGTAGGAGTGTTATCTCTCGAGAGCTCCGGCTGAGTAAACTGCTCGTGGTGCCGCCTCGATCTGCTCTTCGTGTGATCTCCGCCCCCCGCCGAACCGAAAGGGGCTCGGTCCGCCGGTCCCATAGGTGTTCGTGGATCAGTTTCCCCGACAGTTGTAAATATGTAAAGCCAGCATTCAAGTTTTCAGCAAAGATTATGACTAACCACATTCATAATAACATTTAGGTCTCATGTTTACTCATGTCAATGGCACAATCAACTAGCGAGCAATAATAATAAATCTCAGATGACAACACTTTCTCAAAATAATCATAATATGATATAACAAGATGGTATCTCGCTAGCCCTTTCCGCAAAACGTAAATGCAGAGCACCTTTAAAGATCAAGGACTGACTAAACATTTTAATTAATGGTAAAAGAGATCTAGTCATAGTCATACCCAATATAAATTAATAGTAATGGATGCAAATGACAGCTATGCTCTCCAGCTGGTGCTTTTTAATAAGAGGGTGATGACTCAACATGAAAGTAAATAGATAGGCCCTTCGCAGAGGGAAGTAGGGATTTGTAGAGGTTCCAGAGCTCGATTTTGAAATAGAGATAAATAATATTTTGAGCGGTATACTTTCATTGTCAGCATAACAACCAAGAGATGGTGATATCTTCCATGCTACACACATTATAGGCGGTTCCCAAACAGAATGGTAAAGTTGATACTCCCCCTCCACCAACAAGCATCAATCCATGGCTTGCTCGAAACAACATGTGCCTCCAACTAACAACAGTCCCAGGGGGAGTTTTGTTTGCAATTATTTTGATTTGATTTGCATAAAGCATGGGACTGGGCATCCCTGTGACCAGCCATTTTCTCGTGAGTGAGGAGCGGAGTCCACTCCTCTTGAGAATAACCCGCCTAGCATGGAAGATACGGACATCCATAGTTGATACATGCACTACTGGAATCTGGCACTTTGCCATCTGCCATGGCAGATGGCAAAGGCATGGTCGGCGGATGGCAAAGGCTTTGCCATCTGCCAGCAGATGGCAAACAGTTAAATCGAAACCCTGCGGTAAAGGCTTCTTTGCCATCCGCTGTCGATGGCAAGAGTCGTGGCTTTGCCATCTCATCGCGATGGCAAAGCCTCTTAACGGGTTAGCTCCGTTAGAAGGCTAACGGCATACTTTGCCATCTGCCAAACAGATGGCAAGGTTGCTGTGCTCTTTGGCAAAGAGCCCAAATAGGCCAGCCCAAATGTTACATGTAGATGACACGTGGCCTCTTTGCCATCCGCCGGTGATGGCAAAGCTTTTGCCATCTGCCAAATAGATGGCAAAGTGCCTATATTGCCCCATTTAATTTTGTTTTTCTTATATCAATTCATTTTCACGTAAATCAAACACAAATATATTTATATGACCAATATAGCATATTCAACACATATTACCAATAGTCATGAACACATATATATCGAAGACATATCCAACACATGTTACAATAGTAGCAAGTTTCATCCATACATATACATAGTTTCATCAATATTACACAGTTTCATCATAGGTAGCAAGTTTCACAAAGTCAAAACAAAAACTAAAGACAAACACTCCATCAACCCAAGCTTCCGTGATCTGAAGCAAATCTACAAAATGGGAAAGAAGAAAGTTAGAAGAAGAAGACTAGAAGAAGAAGATTATTATGATGCAACTAAAATGTGAAGATTATTATGATGCAACTTATATCTGTAAAATAGGTCTTTGGGTATCGGAAAACCATGACAGCTAAGTGAAAAATGCAGTATGTCAGTATCAAGCAAAATGATAAGTAAATGCCAACAAATAAGTCTTTGGGTATCGGAAAACCATGACAGCTTCACTAATTTGTCTAGTCCACTAATTTGTGTTGAGGAAGCAAGAGCACACCAGATAAATGCATTATTGTTACATGTATTTTACCAGTACCGCAAAAATCTAAACTATGTACGACTACTCACTTTAAAAGAACTCATATTAATCCTGGTCTTGGCCATTTGTGGGAACACGATTTAGGATATTTCATATCCTATAAGTTTACAACAAATGAATCTCATATTTTGTTTTTTAATAGAAAACAAAGATTACACTTATATCTGATCATGCATGAGGCTCATAATTTGATTTCTTACCCTGTAAGTTACCCCTAGATAGGAAAAAAGGTCACTGTTCATCATTCCAAATCTGTCATACAAAATTTAATGAATTGACTACAAAATTGTTTTTCATGATTTTTCTGGATTATAAGAAAACAAAATTGGAAGAGAAACTTCAGGGAAAGAGAAGTTTTCTTAAAACTGCTGCAAATAGTACTCTTATACTCTTATTTGGCGTGAAAGGTACTCCAAAGTGTAGTACGTATTAGTTAAATGAGTAACCCTTAGCTGAAAATGCAGTCAGATTATATACAACTACATTTGTGTATCCTTAAAATACCTAGGAGAAACAAAATTTGGAGATCATATACAACTACATATTTGTTTTCACCCTTGATGCCATAATCCACGTATTGTTTCAAATACAGTTCACAATGGTAAAGCTCCATGTATTATAAATATACGATATGCAAAGAACAGTAAGGAGCATGTGCAGAGATATCTAAGAATCTAAAATGAGTAACGTACCACATGGAAGCTACCACATGCTTATATTGAAAATAATTTGAAATTTACAAGGCGGTGGAGCCAGTTCATATTTTGTGAGCAACCAAAGTGCAAGCAGCCTAAATTAGTAATCTTGGATAAACCGGCTTATGAAATTTTGATGGTTTTGTCAATAGTACAGTACTAATGGATATTCTGCTGTTTCTTATATTTAGAATTTGCCTGACCTGATTTTACTCTGTGGCATGCGAAACCTTGATGCAAAAGGAAGCTCCATGAAGAAGAGATTGAAAATCCAACATCACAACATATATAAGTTTTCTTATTTTAATGATTAGCAAAGTTATTGCAGATCGCTTGTTTGTTGTCCGATAAAACACATCTCTGAAAATTCGATAGACCCTTTGATCGAGTTTACATCTCATTATCGTGTCTGTTCCAAATTTGATTTAGGTCTATAGGCAAGGGCTAAACTGAATCATGCTACTCACAAGGGCTAAACTAAACCACACTACTACTTCCTACATGCCCAATCACCGATGATAGGAACTAACAGTTGGGCTGGGCGATGTTCCCATGCATGGTCGCGCTATGTTAATTAGTGTGTGCTGACCGTAACATGTTACTATTATTTTCCGCAGAGGAGCAAGGGCTGGCGAAGCACGTGGACCAGTTATCGTTACGGTGGATTTTGCACGACGCGCGCGCCGGTCTAATTAAGCGATACGCTAAGAAATAAAGTGCGAGACTTAATTTAGCATGTCTAAACACTTTCTTTGACTGCTGAATTTAGAACCGCTGCTTGGTACGCACTATTAATTTTCATCTTGATAGGCTTAACCAAATGTTGTATCAATTGGTTAAAGTACTCCATTGCACTTCCGCACAAACTTCAGCAATTAGTAAGAATCCAATGTCACCCATGATATGTATTATGGGTATCCATTAGTACTACCAACGCATCTTGTAGCTGTGTACAATCTGACGGACATGCACTAAGTAGCATCACCTCTGCATCCTAATTATGCAGTGAACTTGCCGCTGATCAATTATAGTTTTGAAACAATGCTGAAACTCTCACACTTTTCTTGGCGTAAAACAGCTTACGAACATAGCCAATCATTTTTTGTATGAATCCGAAGCTTACTAATTTATTCATCTCGAGATAAATTGATTGTAGTTTGACACTTGGTTGTTGCTTCCTTATTTTTCAAATGTACCCCCCTTTCAAGCACACACTAGGTTGATTCAGATATTGTAGAACTCTATATTGTATTATATATATTATTTTTGTTGTTTTTCAGCTTAGCGAAAATTTTCATTCGAAGATTTGACTAGCATCCAACCAGAGGAATAACCCGAAAGGTTAGCAATCTTACAAGTTTGAAATGTGTGACAACGGTAGGGATTTTGTTTTTCGGTAACACAAGATGCTTGGTCAGGTTTTACAAGTGTGGTCCTGTGTCTCATAGGTGTGAAAGCTTTGCTATATGTATGCTGTTGGAGAAATTATATAGCTGTTGTGGTGAAAATTCCTATTTATGGTTAAATAAATCATGTTGTTTCTGCTTTGTTAATAACCATGCCTACTATGATCCTGCGCTTCTTACTCTCTGTGTAGGCTTGCTGTTAATCTTAACATGTACTTGATTAAGATGTGCTTGATTAACTCAGTCAAGCTATTGTTGTAGTTGTCTGATGTATGAAAGTGTAATGTTCTCCTCATGTCTATTCTGATGTTTCAACTATACTACTTCTCTTGAGAAGTTTTCATGGTCCCACCCAGATTATACGCCATATTAGATCATCAGATTACCTACTAATCGACCTGCCAATGACTACAACGCTTGGTTGATTGCTTGTGGATGATTCTGCAATGTAGTGAAAGAATTTGGTAACTAAATCCATACGCTGTTCTTCAGCAATGGACAATTTCTGAAACTTTTCTGGATTGTGACCGATATGATTCAGGTGTAAAATAAACGATATGATTCAAGTGGGAGACTGAAGATTGGGTCTCATCTAAATGTTCTGTTTTTTCACATGCAGACAACTGAAAGATAGTCCTATTGTACTCTAGATGCCAGAGGTGTCCAGAAAAATTTTCTGTAGTCCAAGAAAGCATTGATGTCAATGCCCAAGGACACATTCATATGTTTTCCCTTCGATCTCAAGAGTGGAAAATGGAGGTGGAGATAAATCGACTCTAGCTCTCGGCAGTTCTTTAATCAGTCAGATTGGAGCATCTGCTGATTAGATCTAATTAACGTTTTTTTTCTGCACGGATCTACAGGAATAAAGAGAGGGATTCAAAATGTAGGAACTGCAAAGGAGAAGAGAGGGAATTACCTTGAGGGGCGCCGTTAGGGGCTCGTCGGCGATTCACCGCAGGAGAATCAAAAATAAGGTCGACCAACACCACATGTGACAGATCACAAATCGAACGGGAGGCCCTTGGCGCGGGTGAGGTTCATGGGGATGCCGCAGATCCTTGCCGGCGCGTCGAGGCAAAGCGACGGCTGGCTGGCTGGCGAAGGCCTTGGTCTTGACGCCGTGCAGCACTCCTTGGGTGGCTTGCCTGCGTGGACCCCGGCGAGATGTAAGGGAGGCAGCCGGTGAGGCCGTCGGTGTGAACCACGATCCCCGCCGCCCCGCCCGACGCTGCTGACGCCAAGACCAGACGCCACATGAGGACGACGGCAGGAGAGAGCTGACGGCGTGGGTGGGGCGGGGAGCGGCGGGGCGGGCGGCAGTGGTGGGGAGGGCGGCGACGGGCGGGGAAGGCGGTGATGGAGCGGGGAGCGACAGCAACGGGAGGGGGAGGACGCGGCGGCAGGCGGGGGAGCGACGGGGCCGACGACAGGGTGGCGGCGGGCGAGCCTAGAGCGCCATCGACGGGGTTGTTCGGTGTGTGTGGATGAGATGGGAACGTAGATGGGTGGGGAGAGAGGGAGGGGATAACCCCACAATTTGTTTTTTTACCTGGAAAAAAATAACCCCATCTCTTTGCCATCTGCCAGCAGATGGCAAAGAGGTGGGGCTGGTACGTCGTTACACTCTTGACGGCCCAGGATTTGTCAACCTCTTTGCCATCTCGCCGCGACGGCAAAGATTATTTGCCATCCACTAGCAGATGGCAAAGAATTGGCTGATGGCAACCACGTTCTTTGCCGTCGTCGGTTCTTTGCCATCTGTTTTTATAAGCAGATGGCAAAGACGTTCTTTGCCATCAGCTGGCAGATGGCAAAGAGCTGGCTGATGGCGAATTCCCTGTTTCCAGTAGTGATGAGCTATTCGAGCATACAAAACATAATTTCATTTGAAGGTTTAGAGTTTGGCACATACAAATTTACTTGGAACGGCAGGTAGATACCGCATATAGGAAGGTATTGGTGGACTCATATGGAATAACTTTGGGGTTTAAGGGATTGGATGCACAAGCAGTATTCCCGCTTAGTACAAGTGAAGGCCAGCAAAATACTGGGAAGCGACCAACTAGAGAGCGACAACAGTCATGAACATGCATTAAAATTAATAAACATTGAGTACAAGAATGAGTAGGATATAATCCACCATGAACATAAATATCGTGAAGGCTATGTTGATTTGTTTCAACTACATGTGTGAACATGTGCCAAGTCGAGTCACTTAAATATTCAAAGGAGGATACCACCCCACTATACCACACCACAACCATTTTAATAGCATGTTGGCACGCAAGGTAAACCATTATAAGCTCCTAGCTAATCAAGCATGGCATAAGCAACTATAATCTCTAATTGTCATTGCAAACATGTTCATTCATAATAGGCTGAATCAGGAACGATGAACTAATCATATTTACAAAAACAAGAGAGGTCGAGTTCATACCATCTTATCTCATCTCAATCAGTCCATCATATATCGTCATAATTGCCTTTCATTTGCACGACCGAACGATGTGAATAATAATAATAATGCACGTGCACTGGACTAAGCTGGAATCTGCGAGTATTCAATAAACAGGAGAAGACAAGGAAATATGGGCTCTTGGTTAAATCAACAATAATGCATATAAGAGCCACTTCAACAATTTAATTATGGTCTTCTCCTATTGACCCCCAAAGGAAAGAAAAGAAATAAAACTATTTACACGGGAAAGCTCCCAAGAAGCAAAAGAAGAACGGGAAATCTTTTTGGGTTTTCTTTTAATTATTACTACTACAGCAAGAAAAGTAAACTAGCTAAAAGCTATTACTAAATTGTTTGTTTTTTCTTAAGATTTAACAAACACACAAGAAGAAAGCAAGAAAAAGAAAATAAGCTAGCATGGATAGTACAATGAAAGAGTATGAGCACCGACAACTAGCAATGAGTGTGTGAACATGAATGTAATGTCGGTGGGAAATACGTACTCCCCCAAGCTTAGGCTTTTGGCCTAAGTTGGTTTATTGCCACGGATGGCCTGGCGGATATCCAAAGTTGTAACCGGGGTCGTACTGAGATGCAGCGGCTATTGCCTCCTGAGCTGTAGCGTGACGGCGAGCTGCCTCCGCCCTCCTCTCGTACTCATCTGCCTCCTCTCTGGTAATAACATGTCTTCCTTTTGCCTGATAATCAAAGAAGGTAGGAGCAGGGAGGGTAATATGGACAGCACGACGTCTGTCAAAGATTAAGCGATACTGGAGGGACTGCTCGTTCCTCTCAACAAAACGATGATGAACCATGGCATTATAATCTAAATAAACATTAGGCAGCTCAACATCATACTCACGTATAGGTACCTCAAGAAAATTAGCTAAGCGGGTTGCATAAATTCCACCAAAGAAATCTCCATTAATTTTATTATTATGCAACCTACGTGCAACAATAGCTCCCAAATTATAAGATTTATCTCCTAACACAGCACTCCTAAGAATCTCGAGATCGAGGGACACACATGTGACATGCTTCATCCTTACCATTGATGCACCTACCTATGAAGAGAGCAAAATAATGTATAGCAGGAAAATGAATACTCACTATGGTAGCTTGTGTTATGTATCTAGATTCACCCACAGTTATACTGGCAAGAAAATCTCTAAATTCAGATTTGCGAGGTTCAAGAGGACCACCCCATTGTGGAAGTTTGCAAGCAGTGGTAAAATCCTCTAAGTCCATGGTATAAGAATTTTCATAAAGATCAAACCGGACAGTTTGAGAATTACGTGAAGATGAATATTCAAACCTCCTCACAAAGGAACTAGTGAGATAGTGGTACTTGGGGCACTTTTTTGCCTCGAAGCTCACAAGATCAGCGTTACGCAAATATGCGTTAAATTCTTCCTTAATTCCCGCTCGATCCATGAAGTCCTCTGAAGGCCATTCACAAGGCCGCACTGGGGTGTTCCTTGGTGGCTCATCGTCAGCATCCCGCATTGCAGGCCTGGGTCCTTGCTTCCTTGAATAACCACCTTGGTACATTTTCCTAAACAAATTTCTTCCTCTGAAAGATTTCTGACATTTTTAGTAACTTCAAATAAAAGTGAACCAAACTCAACAAAATTGATAGCAACTACTCCTACAAGTGCCTAAAGCCTATATCATGCATTAGAACTACTTGGAACCATATAAATTTGACATGCAAGCTCAAGAACATGGTCACCTAGGCAGCACTAATTTGCAATGAATAAAGCACTAGAACAAAAACTAATGGGACCAATGGAGGAGTCACATACCAAGGAACAATTCCCCCAAGCAGTTTTGTGAGAGGTGCTTTGAGCAAGGAGATAAAAAATCACAGCAAAATGAGCTAGAACTCGTGCTTGAGCTGGATAGTGATTTTTTTGGGAGGAAGAAGAAGTGTGTGGGTGCAGGAAAAAGTTGAGGGAGCCACCATGGGCCCACGAGGCAGGGGGGCACGCCCTGTAGGGGTGGGCGCGCCCTGGACCCGCGTGGCTAGGTGCTTGCTCCCCCTGTTGTGTTCTCAGTGCCAGATATTCTCAAATATTCAAGAAAAATCATATTTTAATTTCAGGGCATTTGGAGAACTTTTATTTTCGGGGTATTTTTATATTGCACAGATAACTCAGAAAACAGACAGAAAATACTAATTTTATTTTATTTCAACTAAATAACAGAAAGTACAAGAAGGGTACAGAAGGTTGTGCCTTCTAGTTTCATCCATCTCATGCTCATCAAAAGGAATCCACTAACAAGGTTGATCAAGTCTTGTTAACAAACTCATTCTGAATAACATGGAACCGGAGAAATTTCGAATAGCACTATGTTACCTCAACGGGGATATGCACATCCCCAATAATAAGAATATCATATTTCTTCTTGACAGTAGAAAGAGGAAATTCAAAACCTCCAAAAATAATTGATGGAATTTTTCCAATAGAATTGATACTGTGGAATTGAGGTTGTTTCCTCAAAAGTGTACCGTATGCTCATTACCATTAATATGAAAAGTGACATTGCCTTTGTTGCAATCAATAACATCCCCTGCAGTATGCAAAAAGGGTCTTCCAAGAATAATAGACATACTATCGTCCTCGGGAATATCAAGAATAACAAAGTCCGTTAAAATAATAACGTCTGCAACCACAACATGCACGTCCTCACAAATACAAACAGGTACATCAGTTGATTTATCATCCATTTGCAAAGATATTTCAGTAGGTGTCAACTTATTCAAATCAAGTCTACGATATAAAGAGAGAGGCATAACACTAACACCGGCTCCAAGATCACATAAAGCAGTTTTAACATAGTTTCTTTTAATGGAGCATGGTATAGTTGGTACTCCTGGATCTCCAAGTTTCTTAGATATTCCACCCTTAAAAGTATAATTAGCAAGCATGGTGGAAATTTCAGCTTCCAGTATCTTTCTTTTATTAGTAACAATTTCTTTCATGTACTTAGCATAAGGATTCATTTTGAGCATATCAGTTAATCGCATACGCAAAAAGATAGGTCTAATCATTTCATCAAAGCGCTCAAAATCCTCATCATCCTTTTTCTTGGATGGTTTCGGAGGAAAAGGCATGGGTTCCTGAACCCAAGGTTCTCTTTCTTTACCGTGTTTCCTAGCAACAAAGTCCCTCTTATCATAATGTTGATTCTTTGATTGTGGGTTATCAAGATCAACAACAGGTTCAATTTCTACATCATTATCATTGCTAGGTTGAGCATCAACATGAACATCATCATTAACATTATCACTAGGTTCATGCTCATTACCAGATTGTGTTTCAGCATCAGAAATAGAAATATCATTTGGATTCTTAAGTGTTTCAACAATAGGTTCACTAGAAGCATGCAAAGTCCTATCATTTTTCTTTTTCTTATTTTTAGAAGGACTAGGTGTATATTATTTCTCTGAGAATCTTGCTCAATTCTCTTAGGATGGCCTTCAGGATACAAAGGTTCCTGAGTCATTTTACCGGTTCTAGTAGTCACTCTAACAGCATAATCATTATTCTTACTATTTAATTCATTGAGCAAATCATTTTGAAGTTTAAGTACTTGTTCTACTTGAGTGGTAACCATAGAAGCATGTTTACTAATGAGTTTAAGTTCACCTTTAACATTAGCCATATAATCAATCAGGTGTTCAATCGTATAAGCATTTTTTTTCAATTTTCTACCAAAATAAGCATTAAAGTTTTCTTGTTTAACAATAAAATTGTCAAACTCATCTAAGCATTGTCTAGCAGACTTATAGCAAGGAATATCACCTTCATCAAACCTATAGAGAGAATTTACCTTTACTACCTGTGTCGGGTTATCAAGACCATGAGTTTATTGAATAGGTGATGGATTAAGATCATATTTTTCTTCAACAGGCGGTAAATTAAGACCATGTATTTCTTCAATAGGAGGTAAATTCTTAACATCTTCAGGTTTAATACCTTTTTCTTTCATAGATTTCTTTGCCTCTTCCATATCTTCTGGACTGAGAAATAGAACACCTCTCTTCTTCGGAGTTGGTTTAGGAATAGGCTCAGGAGTTGGCTCAGGAAGTGTCCAATTATTTTCATTTGTCAACATATTATTCAATAGAATCTCAGCTTCATCCGGTGTTCTTTTCCTGAAAACAGAACCAACACAACTATCCAGGTAATCTCTAGAAGCATCGGTTAGTCCATTATAAAAGATATCAAGTATTTCATTTTTCTTAAGAGGATGATCAGACAAAACATTAAGCAATTGGAGAAGCCTCCCCCAAGTTTGTGGGATACTCTCTTCTTGAATTAGCACAAAATTATATATATCCCTTAAAGCAGCTTGTTTCTTATGAGCAGGGAAATATTTAGACAAGAAGTAATAAATCATATCCTGGGGACTACGCACACAACCAGGATCAAGAGAATTAAACCATATCTTAGCATCACCCTTTAATGAGAACAGAAATATTTTAAGGATATAAAAGTAGCGAGTTCTCTCATCATTAGTGAACAGGGTGGCTATATCATTTAGTTTAGTAAGATGTGCCACAACAGTTTCAGATTCATAGCCATAAAAAGGACCAGATTCAACCAAAGTAATTATATCAGGATCAACAGAGAATTCATAGTCCTTATCAGTAACACAGATAGGTGAAGTAGCAAAAGCAGGGTCAGGTTTCATTCTAGCATTAAGAGATTGCTGCTTCCATTTAGCTAATAGCTTCCTAAGATCACTTCTATCAGTGCAAGCAAGAATAGCTCTAGCAGATTCTTCATCCAAAACATAACCCTCAGGCACAACAGGCAATTCATATTTATTAGGGGGAGAGTCTTCATCATCACTATCTTCCATATTATCAGTTTCAATAATTTCATTCTCCCTAGCCCTAGCAAGTTGTTCATCAAGAAATTCACCAAGTGGCACAGTAGTATCAAGCATAGAAGTAGTTTCATCATAAGTATCATGCATAGCAGATGTGGCATCATCAATAACATGCGACATATCAGAATGAATAGCAGAAGCAGGTTTAGGTGTCGCAAGCTTAATCAAAACAGAAGGTGAATCAAATGCAGAGCTAGATGGCAGTTCCTTACCTCCCCTCGTAGTTGAGGGATAATTTTTTTTCGCGTCTTTCAAGTTCTTCATAGTGACCAGCAGATATAAATCCCAAGTGACTCAAAGAATACAACTATGCTCCCCGGCAACGGCGCCAGAAAATAGTCTTGATAACCCACAAGTATAGGGGATCGCAATAGTTTTCGAGGGTAGAGTATTCAACCCTAATTTATTGATTCGACACAAGGGGAGCCAAAGAATATTCTCAAGTATTAGCAGCTGAGTTGTCAATTCAACCACACCTGGATAACTTAGTGGATACTAGGGATCAAACCCTAACAAAACTAACTCGATTACATGATAAATCTCATCCAACCCATCACCGTCCAGCAAGCCTATGATGGAATTACTCACGGACGGCGGTGAGCATCATGAAATTGGTGAAGGAGGATAGTTGATGATGACGATGGCGATAGATTCCCATCTCTGGAGCCCCGAACAGACTCCAGATCAGCCCTCCCGAGAGGTTTTAGGGCTTGGCGGTGGCTCCGTATCGTAAAACGCGAGGAATCCTTCTGCCTGATTTTTTTCTCCCGAACACGAATATATGGAGTTGGAGTTGAGGTCGGTGGAGCGTCAGGGGGCCCACGAGGCAGGGGGCGCGCCCAGCGGGTAGGCGCGCCCTCCACCCTCGTGGACAGGTGGAGGCGCCCCTGACGTGGATTCTTCTTCCAGTATTTTTAATATTTTCCAAAAATATGTTCCGTGGAGTTTCAGGTCATTCCGAGAACTTTTGTTTCTGCACATAAATAACACCATGGAAAGTTTGCTGAAAACAGCGTCAGTCCGGGTTAGTTCCATTCAAATCATGCAAGTTAGAGTCCAAAACAAGGGCAAAAGTGTTTGGAAAAGTAGATACGACGGAGATGTATCATGCTACTCTCTTCTACTACTTCAAGATGGAGGCTTCCAGAAGTGTAGGCCTCGATAGGACTAGCTTCTCCCCCTCTTATTCTGGCATTCTGCAGTTTAGCCCACAGATACTACCCCTTTCATTCATACCAATGCATATGTAGTGTAGATCCCTGCTTCCGAGTACTTTGGATGAGTACTCACGGTTGCTTTGCTCCGTCTTTTCCCCCTTTTCGATTCTTCTCGGATGATGCAACCAGATGGTGGAGCCCAGGAGCCAGATGCCACCGCCGAAGACTACCACAACCCCGACGGAGCTTACTACTATGTGGAGGCCACCGATAACCAGGAGTAGTTAGGAGGCTCCCAGGCAGGAGGCCTTGCCTTTTCGATCGTTGCTACTTTTGTGCTAGCCTTCTTAACGCAAACTTGTTTAACTTATGTCTGTACTCAGATATTGTTGCTTTCGCTAACTATTGTGCTTTCGAGCTTATGTACTCGAGCCCTCGAGGCCCTTGGCTTGTAAGATGAATCTTGTATGTTTTAAATTTGTGTCTAGAGTTGTGTTGTGATATTTTCTAGTGAGTCCCTGATCTTGGTCGTACACATTTGCGTGCATGAATAGTGTATGGTCAAATCGGGGGCATCACAGAGAAGGAGCAGATGCAGGGAAAAAGCAAAAGAGGAAGAGGCCCAAGAAGACCATTGCTAGAGTGCTTGGCAGAGCCTCAATGTTCATTGATCCAGCTGAGGAGGAGGAGGAGGAGCAGGCATCTGATGCACCTCCAGCCAAGAAATTGATGTCTGATGCCATCAAGGCTAGTGCACCCTCCAAGTCAAACCCCAAAGCTCCTGCACCCAAGAGATCTACAAGGAATATCTGCTTATGAGGAGAACAAGGCCCCAATGCCTGAAACTGCTGAGGATGAGGTTGAGCCACTAGTGCTCAGGAAGCTCAAGCCCAGATTCCAGACCTTGGCAATACCCATCCTGTTGCTGAGAACATGATGCTCAGGAAGGACAAGTGTCTGAGAGAAGGAGGATCGTTGATCTGTACTCAGTGAGGAGAAGGACTGCTGTGGACTACCGATTTCACACTAGAGAGCAGCAGGACTTCTATGAGACTGTCTTGCTAGATAAGAAGCCCATTATCAGTGACATGAAGTGGGTGGACTGGAAATACATCAACAACAATGAAGATTATTTCCCGCACGTTCATGAAAGTTTCTGGTTAGCATGTGTCGATGCTTTCATGGGACAAAAGTTGACCAAGTGGAATGACGAGATGATCATGCAGTTCTACTCCATGGCTCACTTCTATCTAGATGGAAAGATAGTGTGGATGACTGAGGGCACCAAATACCAGTCATCTATCTCTGAGTGGGCAGCTCTCATGTATATGGAAAGCCTAAGATCACAACACTATGGCTAACATGTACAAGAAGATCCCAGAGAAGGACTCACAAGTTTGGTTCAATCAAACATTTTCTTGCAGGTTTGAGCACCACAAACACTATTCTGAGATACACTTTATTGCCCAAGTCTGGAGATGAGAAGATGATTCGTGGGCACTCCATAAATCTGCTTCATTTGTTTGACACCCCGCAAAAATTCAAAGTCATGAGCCTGATTGTAGTGACAATCGAGAGGACAGATGCTGATTAGAAAAGATCTTGCGGATATGCTCCACACATACAGATGCTCATCAATTCCAAGGTTGGAATGAGCACTTATCTTTTGGACCGTGAGCATCTCTCACTCCAGCCAGAGTTTGAGGATAATGTAGTGGTGATGGATCCTTCACACCCTACATCTGTTGAGGCTCAGGAGAAGATTAGAGCAGCAACCGCAGCAAAAGCAGCCAAGGAAGCAACTGGTCCGAGCAAACCATTGGCCAACATCAAGACTAAGGATGATCAAATAGAGTATATGATCGAAGCAACCCTGAGGATTGAGCAGAGTCTGTCCATCTTTGCTAAGAACCAGGAGAGCCTAGGAGGATCATTGAGACGAAGATCCATGACCTTGATGTGAAGATCATGGATGTCCAGTCCATTGTTGAGAAGCTTAGAGATGACGTGGAAGCTGCAGGCATGGACAATGGAGATGATAGGCAGACCACCGACACGTACTAGGTAGTACCCAGAGCTCCTAGATCCGCTGCAGTACCAGTGGACACGAGAACGATAGTTTGTGCACCTGCTGCTACATCAACAGTGCCACCTCTAGTTTCTACTCCACCAGCACAGAGGACTTCAGATGAGATCTTCATTGATGCTCTCATCTCAACACCGTCTATGCACACTGGAGCTACTAGCCAGAGGTCGTCAGGATCTAAGGATCGTGCTTAGAGTGTCGGATAGCCTATACTCATTCAAACTTTTTGGTACTTGTTGCCAAAGGGGGAGACTTTGTATAGATCATAGGCAGAGAGAGAGAGAGAGAGAGAGAGAGAGAGAGAGAGAGAGAGTTTCTCACTTTTTGCTTGTTGGTTTTCTCTTGAGAGTTTGCTACTTGTGTTCTTTTATCATGCTCTTGTTTGGTTAAGCTCGTGAGATACTATTGTGGGTGATTGTGTTTGATCATACTATGCTTTATGTGGTGCTTAATGCTTATTTCTATCATTTTCCATGTATGATCATTCATGTATGTTTGGTGATGAGTGTCTATTGTATCATTCTTATCATTTTGAGCACTCCACCAAGTTGTATGTGGCATGGAAAAGTAACCCATGATCCTAGTCGATTGTGCATTTGCATTCAAACGCAAATTTCAAATAATGCAAAAATTTAGGGGGAGCTCTTGCTTATCACATACTTCTCAAAGCGACGATGTATTACTTAATAATTTGCCAAAGCTTTGATCTATATGTTGTCATCAATTACCAAAAAGAGGGAGATTGAAAGTGCAACTAACCCCCGGGTGGTTTTGGTAATTAATAATAACATATATCTCATTGAACTAATGTACATTCAAGTGTAAGTTTTCAGGTTGTTCAATGATTGGCATGGCACAGAAATGGGATGTGGAACCCCTCAAAATGCTAAGGACTAGGATTGGCAAAGCTCAAGACGCTTCATCTTTATTTTAGTGATCTAAGATCACATTGAGTCCATCGGAAAGCCAATACTATTAAAAGGGGATGAGGTGTTGCTTAATGGTCTACTTGCTCAAAGTGCTTAGTGATATTGCTCCAAAACCCTCAACCACTTTCTCCATCCAAATATGTCCAAAACATAAATTCCAACTTGGTCCCATCGAATCACTCCTATCCGTACCCACCAAGTTGATCCAGCCATAGCCACTGCCTAAACCCTAACAAATCAGAGAGACCGATACGGATCTCGGTCCCACCGAGATGACCGTGTCATCTCTCTGTGATCTGTTTGCAATTATCTCGGTCCCACCGAGACATGCAATCGGTCCCACCGATGGAATCTCAGCGTTCTATTGTCGCCTATTCTTCCTTTCGGCCTCACAAAGTTGAAGTAATCGGTGCCACGAAACGCTGTTTGCCCTAGCCATTGCACATCGGTCCCTCCAAGTTGTTTCCATCGGTCCCACCGAGATTCCTAACATTAATACCTTATGTGCATATCGGTGCTACCGAGTTTAACTAATCGGTGCCACTGAGATGGACTTTAAGTGTGTAAGGGTTGGATTTTGCGTGGAGGCTATTTATACCCCTCCACCCCTCTTGTTCTGCAAGAGAGCCATCAGTTCGTGCCTACACTTCCACAACTCATTTTCTGAGAAGAGAACCACCTACTCATGTGTTGAGATCAAGTGCATCCATTCCAACCATTTGAACCTTGATCTCTAGCCTTTCCCAAGTTGCTTTCCACTCAATCCCTCCTTCCACCATAGCCAAATCTGTGAGAGACAGTTGAGTGTTGGGGAGACTATCATTTGAAGCACAAGAGCAAGGAGTTCATCATCAACAAACCAGCTATTACCTTTTGGAGAGTGGTGTCTCCTAGATTGGTTAGGTGTCGCTTGGGAGCCTCCGTTGTGATGTGGAGTTGAACCAAGAAGTTTGTAAGGGCAAGGAGATCGCCTACTTTGTGAAGATCTACCCTAGTGAGGCAAGTCCTTTGTGGGCGATGGCCATGGTGGGACATACAAGGTTGCTTCTTCATGGACCCTTTGTGGGTGGAGCCCTCGTGGACCCGCGCAGCCGTTACCCTTCGTGGGTTGAAGTCTCCATCAACGTGGATGTATGATAGCACTACCTATTGGAACCATGCCAAAATTCTCCGTGTCTACATTGCTTTGCCTTCTCTAAACCCTACCCTCTACTTACATATGCAATGTTCTTCATTCTGCTACTATACTCTTAGAATTGCATGTGTAGGGTGTTACTTGACTTGTCACAATTGCTAAAATCTGCCTACAACTAAAATTGGGAAAATTTAGGTTTTTATTTGTCAAGTAGTCTAATCACCCCCCTCTAGACCTACTTTCGATCCTACAAGAAGGAATTAGGAGGAGGCGCATGAGAGCCAACAGAGCATAAGACGACATTTCATGTGACCACGACTGCTCACATGAGGTTCATATGGAGTGGAAACCGAGGCCTCTCGTACACCTAAGCAACTTTTATGTCAATGGAGCATCCATGAGAGAAGCCAGAATAGAGCCATCTTCATCCATCTCCACAAACCCTAGCCTCCGCCATTTCCATCTCCATAGCCACCATCACCACCATAGTTCATCTTACTCTAGATCATACTTGCAATCATGCATCACACACAGCATCCAATGTAAGACTTGTCATCAATCAATCTTCATGTTGTGTTCACATGATCTGATCTCCATGTGTGAGTAGTTTGGTAAGGTATGGGTTGAGGCAAGAGCCTTGCAACCTTTGTATTTATTGTAGGGATCAATGGAAGTGCTTTGAATTAACGTCTCATATGTGTGAAATAAAATTGTTTCGTAGATGTGTCTTATCTTGCCCGCATTCTTCATCCCTACAGGTACCAGGATCATGGAGATCAAACCACAGAGAGGCTAAGGGCAAGAAGACCGTGAAGTCTTATTATGAACACTAGTGACAAAAGGGTTTAGTACAGTAACACAGATCCTATGAACACAACCATTTAAGGCATGTCCGCCTACATGAACACGAGCTTCTCCAACTGGAGCTATGGGCGCTCCTGGCCAACCAACACAATGGTTCCACTAGTTTGGCCTTGTAGAAGCTTAAGCTTGGGGGAGGTCATCACCACGTCTACAACAAGATGAGGAGGTATTATTTAAATAAATTGTAATGACGTTGCACTTCAGCTCGTTGAGCTTCAAAACACTCATGTTAGTATGTTCCAACACTTTGCTTGTTATTTGTTTTTTTGTTTTTGTTTCCACTGTTGCGATTTTTCATTTGCAAGTTAGTTTTCAAAAAACCCTGAAACCAAAAAAATAGAATAAGCCTTGCTTTTTTTCTTTTCTTTTTGCCCCTTGGAGTTTGTTTGCATTCTTGTTTATATTTCAGATGAGTTGACCTATGCCATGACAACGAGTGACGGTGTCCTGGACTAGGGGGTGCTAACCTAGTTGCCCCATAGTCCTCGGGCCGTGACTACAGGCCCTCATTCTCATATGGAAGGACTAGGCGTATACTCCAAGACATCTCGTGCTGCCTCCATCCGTGTCCTTGGATATGTAACCGACTATGTAACCCTAGATGCCATCCTTGGCGTGTATACAAGCCAAAGAGTTTAGCCCGTAGAGGGGATCCGATCACAACTACATACACCTAGCCTTAGGGTTAGATCTCTATTTATGAACTCGAGGTAGATCAAGCATGTATTCAACACATCTTCATCAATACAATCAAAGTAGGACGTAAGGTATTACCTCTTCGAGAGGGCCCGAACCTAGGTAAATTGTGTCTCCTTCGTCCCTTGTTACCACTGACCTGAGATCCACCGCTCGGGACCCCCTACCCCGAGGTCTGCCAGTTTTACCATTGACATTGCTGCTTTCATTGAGAATTCCGTTGTGAGATCAACAAAAAGATCTATGGCTCATATGTAGATCAAATGCAACACCAGCTGCGGGGTCATCTTCGTCCCCGGCCAGCTTTTCATATTGGGTGGCATGGTCATGTGCACTGACTCAGCGGGCCATCTGGCGCCCGTCGAGAATTATGCCCCGGATCAAGTTGTCACTTTTAGAAGCTTGGAATACACCCTAGATTCCCATGGTGAGCTTGTCCTTTCAAGCTGGGCGCCAGGCCGGATCGAGGGTTTATCAGTCGTCAGGGGCTCGACCCCGGAACCGATCTCCTTCGAGGACCTCGGACTAGGCCCTCTGGCACCGCCAGACTACGCAGAGGAACCAACCACCCCCTCCATAGGTGACATTGCCCCGACGTCAAGCCCCGATATCGGTCCAAACCCAAACTTGGAGCTTACGTCAGGTTCAGGGTCGGCCTCCATGTCGGATCCGGAGTTAACCCCGGCCACTCAGCAAGCTGAGAACGCGTCAAGCGACTCACCAATCGTACTTTAAGTTAGTCTGGCTTATAGCCATGCCGTGAACCCCGAGGAATTATCTCACCTAAATGAGATGCTTGATCGTATCCAAAGATTGTCGAACACGGAGGATTGGACCTAGGTTTATGATAAGATTGTATTTAAAGCCCATGATCGAGAAATTGATGTCCCACCCACCACCCACCTAGTTGCCATGGTCGATGATTTAACCGACGTGTTAGACTACGAGGATGCTACCGACATGGATGAAGAAGTCGATGGCCCTCCAGAAAATACCACGCCACTGGCCAATACTGGCAAGTGGACTGCAATGTCCACTTATGACGTATATATGGTGGACACACCCAAGAACCCATCAAGGCATCGGCGCAGGTGCGCGAGAGGTACCAATGGAAGCCCCAGTGGGCACGACAACGTTGCCACTAACAACGGTGCGTCAGTTGAGAAGCTAATAACCAGGGAGAGGACTTTCAAGCATCCCCAGGATGGCAAGGCAGCCCCACAGGCATCCTTGAAGACGATGACCCCGATGATCTCTTCGATGGGGCCGATACTTGTTGGTGCAATGATGGTCCCCTTATGTTTTTGGAGTTTGTTGACATAAATAGTTTGAGACCGATGTGTTTGCTAGTGCAGATAGAGCAATAGGTCCCACATGTATCGAGGAGTTTGATGCAAATACGAAGATAATCTCCCTGCTGTGCAGCAAAGGTTACCATCGAAGATTATGTTGATAAGAGTGACCCCTAAAAATTGCTAAACAAGTTGCTGTTTCATTGAATTTGCTTCATTAATAGGCAAGCAATTGGTTCGGTGTTCGTCCGAACAAATTGACTGTGTACGAGGAGATTGAAGACGAAGTAAATACGTAGCATTTATTTTGTTGTTTCTCTTCTCTTTATTGAGTCATAGGACCACCGTACTATTAATAGGGGCATAGTGTTCGAAACTTTGATTCTTTGATGCTAAACCCAAATCCTATGAAAGTTGTGAGAGAAATCTCTTTATGTTCTGAGAAAATACTTGCCAGCAAGAGACTGAGTTCTTCTTCGCTATGAGAGATTGGTCTCAGACCGAGGAGTTAGCATTACTTGTTCCTCTAGTATGTTACCATTGTTCTAAAAATCCGACCATTGTGAACGTGTCGGTTGGCCATTGGCTGGACCCCATGTCCAAAATGGTCATTTCCCGTTTGGGAAGGCTGTGGCTATAAATAGCCACCTCGCACTGGCTTTGTCCGGTGACTGCTCCATTTGATTCTGAGAAGATTTGTGAGGAACCCGCTCTCTGAGCGATTTGAGTTTAAAATCCACCGAGAGAAAAACCCCTAGAGCCGAAGAATTAGATAGTGGTTCAGCATCACTGAATCTAAGTCCAGCACGCTTCGTCTATTACTCTTGAGAGGTCCAAACTCTCTAGACGGTTAGGTGTCATATTCTTCAGAGACCAAGAGTGATTGTGGTTCTCAAAGAAGAAGTCTGTAAAGGTTTGGAGATCGCCTTCATGTATCTACCACGAGTAATCGGCATCGGTTGACGAATTGATTATCGAGGAAAATAGGGTGAAGAGAGTTTATCTTCTGTGTTAAGTTACAACCCCTCCAACCAGACGTAGTCCTTGTGTAGAAGGATGAACTGGTCGAACAAATACCCTGTCGCCATCGAGCATCACTAGTCCACTCTACTACTCTCATTTACATTTGATCGGTTATCCCTCGTGTATTATGTCTCAATGCCTGATGTTGTTCTCTTTCGGTACCTAGTTTTAGCTCACTGTAGTTTATTTTTCATTCGCTTTACTGCTGGGTTCCGAGAGTTTTGAGATTTCCGAAGAAATTTTAAAACTCCCATTCACCCCCCTCTGGTAGACATACTTCACTACAAAAAAACGCTTCTGTGATGATACATGTTTGTCACAGTAGGTCACGTTTTCTGTTATGCATGTACATCCATGACAATTTTATGACAGAATCAAGATAGTCATACCTGTGCTATCGTAGAAGTGTTCCATGACAATACCAAAAATATCATCATGGAAGTGTCCACTTCCATGACGATAAATGGTGCGTCATGGAAGTGTTTTCGTCAAGGGTGTTGGGGAACGCAGCAATTTCAAAAACATTCCTACACACACACAAGATTATGGTGATGCACAGCAACGAGCGGGAGATTGTTGTCCACGTACCCTCGTAGACCATAAGCGGAAGCGTTATGACAACGCGGTTGATGTAGTCGTATGTCTTCACGATCCGATTGATCCTAGTACCGAAAGTACGGCACCTCCGCGATCTGCACACGTTCGGTTCGGTGACGTCCCATGAACTCTCGATCCAGCTGAGTGTCGAGGGAGAGCTTCGTCAGCACGACGGCGTGATGACGGTGATGATGAAGCTACCAGCATAGGGCTTCGCCTAAGCACTGCAACGATATGACCGAGGTGGATTATGGTGGAGGGGGGCACCGCACACTTAGAGATCAATGATCAACTTGTGTGTCTATGGGGTGCCCCCTTCCCCCGTATATAAAGGAGTGGAGGAGGGGGGAGGGCCGGCCCTCTATGGCGCGCCCTGGAGGAGTCCTACTCCCACCGGGAGTAGGATTCCCCCCTTCCCTAGTTGGACTAGGAGAGAAGGAAGGGGAGAGAGGGAGGAAGGAAAGGGGGGCGCCGCCCCACCCCTTCCTAGTCCAATTCGGACCAGAGGGGGAGGGGGCGAGCGGCCTGCCCTGGCTGCCCCTCTCTCTCTCTCTCCACTAAATCCCATTAGGGCCCATATACTCCTCGGGGGGTTCCGGTAACCCCCCGGTACTCCAATATATGCCCGAACTCTCTCGAAACCTTTCCGATGTCCAAACATAGTCATCCAATATATCAATCTTTATGTCTCGACCATTTCGAGACTCCTCGTCATGTTCGTGATCATACCCGGGGCTCCGAACTACCTTCGGTATATCAAAACACATAAAGTCATAATACCGATCGTCACCGAACGTTAAGCGTGCGGACCCTACGGGTTCGAGAACTATGTAGACATGACCGAGACTCGTCTCCGGTCAATAACCAATGGCGGAACCTGGATGCTCATATTGGTTCCTACATATTCTACGAATATCTTTATTGGTCAAACCGCATAACAACATACGTTGTTCCCTTTGTCATCGGTATGTTACTTGCCCGAGATTCGATCGTCGGTATCTCAATACCTAGTTCAATCTCGTTACCGGCAAGTCTCTTTACTCGTTCCGTAATGCATCATCCCGCAACTAACTCATTAGTCACATTGCTTGCAAGGCTTATAGTGATGTGCATTACCGAGAGGGCCCAGAGATACCTCTCCGAGAATCGGAGTGAGAAATCCTAATCTCGATCTATGCCAACTCAACAATTACCATCGGAGACACCTGTAGAGCACCTTCATAATCACCTAGTTACGTTGTGACGTTTGGTAGCACACTAAGTGTTCTTCCGGTATTTGGGAGTTGCATAATCTCATAGGCATAGGAACATGTATAAGTCATGAAGAAAGCAATAGCAATATACTAAACGATCAAGTGCTAAGCTAATGGAATGGGTCAAGTAAATCACATCATTCTCTAATGATGTGATCCCATTAATGAAATGACAACTCATGTCTATGGCTAGGAAACTTAACCATGTTTGATTCAACGAGCTAGTCAAGTAGAGGCATACTAGTGACACTATGTGTGTCTATGTATTCACACATGTACTAAGTTTCCGGTTAATACAATTCTAGCATAATAATAAACAGTTATCATGATATAAGGAAATATAAATAACAACTTTATTATTGCCTCTAGGGCATATTTCCTTCAGTCTCCCACTTGCACTAGAGTCAATAATCGTGAGAGAGGCTTAGTCAATGAGTCTACAACATTCAGATCCGTATGTATCTTGCAAATCTCTATGTCTCCCTCCTTGACTTGATCGCGGATGGAATTGAAGCGTCTCTTGATGTGCTTGGTTCTCTTGTGAAATCTGGATTCCTTTGCCAAGGAAATTGCACCAATATTGTCACAAAAAATTTCATTGGACCCGATGCACTAGGTATGACACCTAGATCGGATATGAACTCCTTTATCCAGACTCCTTCATTTGCTGCTTCCGAAGCAGCTATGTACTCCACTTCACACGTAGATCCCGCCAAGACGCTTTGCTTTGAACTGCACCAACTGACAGCTCCACCGTTCAATATAAATACGTATTCGGTTTGTGACTTAGAGTCATCCGGATCAGTGTCAAAGCTTGCATCGACATAACCATTTACGACGAGCTCTTTGTCACCTCCATAAACGAGAAACATATCCTTAGTCCTTTTCAGGTATTTCAGGATGTTCTTGACCTGTCCAAATGATCCACTCCTGGATTACTTTGGTACCTCCCTGCTAAACTAATAGCAAGGCACACATCAGGTCTGGTACACAATATTGCATACATGATAGAGCCTATGGCTGAAGCATAGGGAACAACTTTCATTTTCTCTCTATCTTCTGCAGTGGTCGGGCATTGAGTCTGACTCAACTTCACACATTGTAACACACGCAAGAACCCTTTCTTTGCTTGATCCATTTTGAACTTCTTCAAAACTTTATCAAGGTATGTGCTTTGTGAAAGTCCAATTAAGCATCTTGATCTATCTCTGAAGATATTGATGACCAATATATAAGCAGCTTCACCGAGGTCTTTCATTGAAAAACACTTGTTCAGGTATCCTTTTTTGCTATCCAGAAATTGTATATCATTTCGAATGAACAATATGTCATCCACATATCATATTAGAAATGCTACAGAGCTCCCACTCACTTTCTTGTAAATACAAGCTTCTCCAAAAGTCTATATAAAACCATATGCTTTGATCACACTATCAAAACGTCTATTCCAACTCCGAGATGCTTGCACCAGTGTATAAATGGATCACTTGAGCTTGCACACTTTGTTAGCATCCTTTGGATCGATAAAACCTTCGGGTTGCATCATATACAACTCTTCTTCCAGAAATCCATTCAGGAATGCAGTCTTTACATCCATTTGCCAAATTTCATAATCATAAAATGCAGCAATTGCTAACATGATTCGGACGGACTTAAGCATCGCTACGGGTGGGAAGGTCTCATCATAGTCAACTCCTTGAACTTGTCAAAAACCTTTTTCAACCAATCGAGCTTTGCAGACAGTAACATTACCGTCAGCGTTCTTCTTGAAGATCCATTTATTCTCGATGGCTTGCCGATCATCGGCAAGTCAACCAAAGTCCACACTTTGTTCTCATACATGGATCCCATCTCAGATTTCATGGCCTCAAGACATTTCACGGAATCTGGGCTCATCATCGCTTCCTCATAGTTCGTAGGTTCGTCATGGTCAAGTAACATGACATCCAGAACAGGATTACCGTACCACTCTGGTGCAGATCTTACTCTGGTTGACCTACGAGGTTCGGTAGTAACTTGATCTGAAGTTACATGATCATCATCATTAGCTTCCTCACTAATTGGTGTAGGATTCACAGGAACATATTTATGTGATGAATTACTTTCCAATAAGGGAGCAGGTACAGTTACCTCATCAAGTTCTACTTTCCTCCCACTCACTTCCTTGGAGAGAAACTCCTTCTCTAGAAAGGATCCATTCTTAGCAACGAATATCTTGCCTTTGGATCTGTGATAGAAGGTGTAACCAACAGTCTCCTTTGGGTATCCTATGAAGACACATTTCTCCGATTTGGGTTCGAACTTATCAGGTTGAAGCTTTTTCACATAAGCATCGCAACCCCAAACTTTAAGAAATGACAACTTGGGTTTCTTTCCAAACCACAGTTCATAAGGTGTCGTCTCAACGGATTTAGATGGTGCCCTATTTAACGTGAATGCAGCCGTCTCTAA
This sequence comes from Aegilops longissima, assembly GCA_021605205.1. Lineage (NCBI taxonomy): Eukaryota > Viridiplantae > Streptophyta > Magnoliopsida > Poales > Poaceae > Aegilops > Aegilops longissima. Next base: position 58,850,160 of record CM038677.1, read on the forward strand.
AGCATAACCCCAAAACGATAGCGGTAAATCAGTAAGAGACATCATAGATCTCACCATATCTAGTAAAGTACGATTATGATGTTCGGACACACCATTACGTTGTGGTGTTCCGGGTGGCGTGCGTTGTGAAACTATTCCGCATTGTTTCAAATGAAGACCAAACTCGTAACTCAAATATTCTCCACGATCAGATCGTAGAAACTTTATTTTCTTGTTATGATGATTTTCCACTTCGCTCTGAAATTCTTTGAACTTTTCAAATGTTTCAGACTTATGCTTCATTAAGTAGATATACCCATATCTGCTCAAATCATCTGTGAAGGTGAGAAAATAACGATACCCGCCGCGAGCCTCAATATTCATCGGACCACATACATCAGTATGTTTGATTTCCAACAAATCTGTTGCTCGCTCCATTGTTCCGGAGAACGGCGTTTTAGTCATCTTGCCCATGTGGCATGGTTCGCAAGTACCAAGTGATTCATAATCAAGTGATTCCAAAATTCCATCAGAATGGAGTTTCTTCATGCGCTTTACATCAATATGACCTAAACGGCAGTGCCACAAATATGTTGCACTATCATTATCAACTTTGCATCTTTTGGCTTCGATATTATGAATATGTGTGTCACTACTATCGAGATTCAACAAAAATAGACCACTCTTCAAGGGTGCATGACCATAAAATATATTACTCATATAAATAGAACAACCATTATTCTCTGATTTAGATGAATAACCGTCTCGCATCAAACAAGATCCAGATATAATGTTCATGCTTAACGCTGGCACCAAATAACAATTATTCAGGTCTAAAACTAATCCCGAAGGTAGATGTAGAGGTAGCGTGCCGACTGCGATCACATCGACTTTGGAACCATTTCCCACGCGCATCATCACCTTGTCCTTAGCCAACCTTTGCTTAATCCTTAGTCCCTGTTTCGAGTTGCAAATATTAACAACATAACCAATATCAAATACCCAGGCACTACTGCGAGCATTAGTAAGGTACACATCAATAACATGTATATCACATATACCTTTGTTCACCTTGCCATCCTTCTTATCCGCCAAATACTTGGGACGGTTCCGCTTCCAGTGACCAGTCCCTTTGCAGTAGAAGCACTCAGTTTCAGGCTTAGGTCCAGACTTGGGCTTCTTCACTTCAACAACAACTTTCTTGCCGTTCTTCTTGAAGTTACCCTTCTTCCCTTACCCTTTTTCTTGAAACTGGTGGTCTTGTTGACCATCAATACTTGATGCTCTTTCATGATTTCTACCTCCGCAGCCTTTAGCATTGCGAAGAGCTCGGGAATTGTCTTATCCAATCCTTGCATATTATAGTTCATCATGAAGCGATTGTAGCTTGGGGGCAGTGATTGAAGAATTATGTCAATGACACTAACATCCGGAAGATTAACTCCCAGTTGAATCAAGTGATTGTTATACCTAGACATTTTGGGTATATGGTCACTGACAGAACTATTCTCCTCCATTTTGCAGCTGTAGAACTTATTGGAGACTTCATATCTCTCAATCCGGGAATTTGTTTGAAATATTAACTTCATCTCCTGGAACATCTCATATGCTCCATGACGTTCAAAACGTTGTTGAAGTCCCGGTTCTAAGCCGTAAAGCATGGCACACTGAACTATCGAGTAGTCATTAGCTTTGCTCTGCCAGACGTTCATAACATATGGCGTTGCTCCTGCAGCGGGTTTGGCACCTAGCGGTGCTTCCAGGACGTAATTCTTCTGTGCAGCAATGAGGATAATCCTCAAGTTATGGACCCAGTCCGCGTAGTTGCTACCATCATCTTTCAACTTAGCTTTCTCTAGGAACGCATTAAAATTCAACGGAACAACAGCATCGGCCATCTATCTACAACAACATAGACATGCAAAATACTATCAGGTACTAAGTTCATGATAAATTAAAGTTCAATTAATCAAATTACTTAAGAACTCCCACTTAGATAGACATCCCTCTAATCATCTAAGTGATCACGTGATCCAAATCAACTAAACCATGTCCGATCATCACGTGAGATGGAGTAGTTTTGAATGGTGAACATCACTATGTTGATCATATCTACTATATGATTCACGCTCGACCTTTCGGTCTCAGTGTTCCGAGGCCATATCTACATATGCTAGGCTCATCAAGTTTAACATGAGTATTCTGCGTGTGCAAAACTGGTTTGCACCCGTTGTATGTGAACGTAGAGGTTATCACACCCGATCATCACGTGGTTTCTAGGCACGCCGAACTTCCGCAATGGTGCATACTCAGGGAGAACACTTGTACCTTGAAATTTAGTGAGAGATCATCTTATAATGCTACCGCCGAACTAAGCAAAATAACATGCATAAAGGATAAACATCACATGCAATTAATATAAGTGATATGATATGGTCATCATCATCTTGTGCCTTTGATCTCCATCTCCAAAGCACCATCATGATCACCATCATCACCGGTGCGACACCTTGATCTCCATCATAGCATCGTTGTCGTCTCGCCAACTATTGCTTCTACAACTATTGCTACCGCTTAGTGATAAAGTAAAGAAATTACATGGCGATTGCACTTCATACAACAAAGCGACAACCATATGGCTCCTTCCAGTTGCCGATAACTTTGTTACAAAACATGATCATCTCATACAATAAAAGTTAGCATCATGTCTTGACCATATCACATCACAACATGCCCTACCAAAACAAGTTAGATGTCCTCTACTTTGTTGTTGCAAGTTTTACGTGGCTGCTACGGGCTGACCAAGAACCGTTCTTACCTACGCATCAAAACCACAACGATTTTTCTTTAAGTGTGTTGTTTTAACCTTCAACAAGGACCAGGCGTAGCCACACTCGATTCAACTAAAGTTGGAGAAACTGACACCCGCCAGCCACCTGTGTGCGAAGCACATCGGTAGAACCAGTCTCGCGTAAGCGTACGCGTAATGTCGGTCCGGGCCGCTTCATCCAACAATACTGCCGAATCAAAGTATGACATGCTGGTAAGCAGTATGACTATTATCGCCCACAACTCTTTGTGTTCTACTCATGCATATAACATCTACGCATAAACTTGGCTCTGATACCACTGTTGGGGAACGCAGTAATTTCAAAAAAATTCCTACGCACACGCAAGATCATGGTGATGCACAGCAACAAGCGGGAGAGTGTTGTCCACATACCCTCTTAGACCGTAAGTGGAAGCGTTATGACCACGCGGCTGATGTAGTCGTATGTCTTCATGATCCGACCGATCCTAGTACCGAAAGTACGGTGCTACCTATTGAGCTATCGTTGGTTTTCCCTTGAAGAGAAAAGGGTGATGCAACAAAGTAGCGTAAGTATTTCCCTCAGTTTTTGAGAACCAAGGTATCAATCCAGTAGGAGGATACACGCAAATCGCCTCGTACCTACACAAACAAATAAGAACCTTGCAACCAACGCAATAAAGGGGTTGTCAATCCCTTCACGGCCACTTGAAAAAGTGAGATCTGATAGAGATAATAAGATAAATATTTTTGGTATTTTGTGATATAGATTGGAAAGTAAAGATTGCAAAATAAAATAGATCAGAAACTTATGTGATGGAAAATAGACCCGGGGGCCATAGGTTTCACTAGTGGCTTCTCTCAAGATAGCATAACCTACGGTGGGTGAACAAATTACCGTCGAGGAATTGATAAAAAAGCGCATAGTTATGAGAATATCTAGGCATGATCATGTATATAGGCATCACATCCTTGTGAAGTAGACCGAAATGATTCTGCATCTACTACTATTACTCCACACATCGACCGATATCCAGCATGCATCTAGAGTATTAAGTTCATAAGAACAGAGTAACGCATTAGGCAAGATGACATGATGTAGAGGGATAAACTCAAGCAATATGATATAAACCCCATATTTTTATCCTCGATGGCAACAATACAATACGTGCCTTGCTGCCCTCACATCCTTTGGGAAAGGACACATAAAATTGAACCCAAAGCTAAGCACTTCTCCTATTGCAAGAAAAATCCATCTAGTAGGCCAAACCAAACTAATAATTCGAAGAGACTTGCAAAGATATCAAATCATACATATAAGAATTCAGAGAAGAACCAAATATTGTTCACAGATAATCTTGATCATAAACCCACAATTCATCGGATCTCGACAAACACACCGCAAAAAAATTACAACGAATAGATCTCTAAGAGAATCGAGGAGAACTTTGTATTGAGATCCAAAGAGAGAGAAGAAGCCATCTAGCTAATAATGGACCCGAAGGTCTATGGTAAACTACCCACACATCATTGGAGAGGCTATGATGTTGATGTAGAAGCCCTCCGTGATCGATTCCCCCTCCGACGGAGCGGCGGAAAAGGCCCCAAGATGGGATCTCATGGGTACAGAAGGTTGCGGCGGGGAAAATAGGGTTTCGTGGTGCTCTCGGATGTTTTTGGGGTATATGAGTATATATAGGTGAAAGAAGTAGGTCGATGGAGCACGAGGGGCCCACGAGGGTGGGGGGGGGGGCACCTCCCTGCCTCGTGGCCGCCTCGTTGCTTCCTTGACGTCCACTCAAAGTCTCCTGGATCACGTTTGTTCCAAAAATAACTCTCCTGAAGAGACTTATTAACCATCCAATATTATCAAATGGAATCCAATATATCCAAAAATAGGGTTACTGTTTTTTTGCTTATTTCAGTGTTTCGCAAAAAAGGAGACTTATTAACCATCCAATATATCGATCTTTATGTCTCGACCATTTCGAGGCTCCTCGTCATGTCCGTGATCATATCGGGGACTCTGAACTACCTTCGGTACATCAAAACACATAAACTCAATACCGATCGTCACCGAACGTTAAACATCACTATAAAAAAATACACTTCCGTGATGATACATGTTTGTCACAGTAGGTCGCGTTTTTTTTCATGCATGTACATCCATGACAAATTTATGACAGAATGAGGATAGTCATACACGTGTTGTCAGAGAAGTGTTCCATGACATTACCAAAATTATCATCACGAAGTGTCCACTTCCATGACGATAAATCGCGTCCGAAGTGCTTTTCGTCAAGGGTGACCGACACATGGCATCCACCGTAACGGAACGCCGTTAAGCTAAAGGGTCCGGTTTTGGATCCGATAACCCGTTAACAACCTCGACCAATGGGGATTTTCCACATGTAAAATTCTGATTGGCTGACGGAAACATGTGTCAGTTCCGTGTTGGCACATGTGTCACTCATCCAATGGGCGAGATGCGCCTATGATATGTTGACACGTGGACCGGCCCAAAAGTGGCCCATAAAGTTTAAATGGGCTAGCCCAACTAAAGGCCCACAAGATTTTGCGGTCCATAATGGGCCAACCCAGCAAAAGGCCCACGAGATTTTGCATATCATAATGGGCCGGCCCAGCTAAAGGCCCATGAGATTTTGCGGGCCGTAATGGGCCGACCCAGCTAAAGGCCCGCGAGATTTTGCAGACCATAATGGGCCGGCCCAGCTAAAGGCCCATGAGATTTCGCCGACATTAATGGGCCGGCCTAGCTGTAGGCCCACAAGATTTTGAGGACCCTAGTAGGCCGCCCATTAGCGGCTGCCATGTTTTGGGCCAAATGCCGCCCATATTTGATCCGGTCCATTAATGGCCTGCCACGTTCCGGGCCTAATAATGGCCCATATGAGATCCGGCCCGTTAAAAGCCTACCATGTTCTGGGCCAATTTACGGCCCAGATCAGGTCTGGCCCTTTAAGAGGCTTTGGGCTAAATTCTGGCCCATATCAGATTCGGCCCGTCAACTGGACGCTATGCTTTTGGGCCCATTTGCTAAAGGCCCATTTAGTAATTTGGCCTGATATTAGTTTGGCCTGTTAAGGGCCCGTTTAACATTTCGGCCCTATATTAATTTCGGCCAGTTAAAAGCCCATCATATAGTTGGGCCTAACTACGTCCCGGTTTGCATCCGGCCTGCTCGCAGCCGATAATCTGATTGGACCAAACAAGGACCGAGACAATTTTGGCCTGTTATAAGCCCACTATTTGATTGGCACATTCATGGGCCGGGGTCTATTTCGGCCTGCTGCCGGCCCGTGAGCTGTTCAGCATGTTTCAGGCCCAACCTACTTTTCAGCCTCCTAAAGGCCCATTGAATTTTCTTGGGAAAATAGGGCCGGTGGTTTACTCGGCCTATTAAAGGCCCGAATCTACTAGTGGGCCAGTTTACATTTAGGCCTGTTAGCGGACCAAGATGACGGGGCCCATGATGCGGATCATACATGGTGATTTGCATGACGGCCTGATTGTGGACCGTAATTTTACGGTTTGGCCGGTTTACTGCGAAGACAGGATATATATACAGTAAAATAACTGCAGCATCGTGAATAAGAAAAAACCTAGACTATACAATAAATAAATTACGGCATATTATATCCGCTGGGCATCAAAGTTCGCCACTATGATAATAAAGCGCAAGCAGACAACAGATTACATGCACTGGGCATCAAAGATCGCCACCAGTGCAACTAAACACGCCGACACAATAATATACAAAACCGACAGCACTTCAATAGAGTTCAAGAAAGGTTTGAAGGAAATATGCCCTAGAGGCAATAATAAAGTTATTATTTATTTCCTCATATCATGATAAATGTTTATTATTCATGCTAGAATTGTATTAACCGGAAACATGATACATGTATGAATACATAGACAAACATATAGTCACTAGTATGCCTCTACTTGACTAGCTCATTAATCAAAGATGGTTATGTTTCCTAACCATAGACATGTGTTGTTATTTGATTAATGGGATCACATCATTAGGAGAATGATGTGATTGACATGACCCATTCCGTTAGCCTAGCACTTGATCGTTTAGTATATTGCTATTGCTTTCTTCATGACCTATACATGTTCCTGTAACTATGAGATTATGCAACTCCCGTTTACCGGAGGAACACTTTGGGTGCTACCAAAAGTCACAACGTAACTGGGTGAGTATAAAGGAGTACTACAGGTGTCTCCAAAAGTACATGTTGGGTTGGCGTATTTCGAGATTAGGTTTTGTCACTCTGATTGTCGGAGAGGTATCTCTGGGCCCTCTCGGTAATGCACATCACATAAGCCTTGCAAGCATTGCAACTAATAAGTTAGTTGTGAGATGTTGTATTACGGAACGAGCAAAGAGACTTGCCGGTAACGAGTTTGAACTAGGTATTGGATACCGACGATCGAATCTCGGACAAGTAACATACCGATGACAAAGGGAACAACGTATATCGTTATGCGGTTTGACCGATAAAGATCTTCGTAGAATATGTAGGAACCAATATGGGCATCCAGGTTCCGCTATTGGTTATTGACCGAGAATAGTTCTAGGTCATGTCTACATAGTTCTCGAACCCATAGGTTCCGCACGCTTAACGTTACGATGACAGTTTTATTATGAGTTTATAAGTTTTGATGTACCGAAGTTTGTTCGGAGTCCCGGATGTGATCACGGACATAACGAGGAGTCTCGAAATGGTCGATACATAAAGATTGATATATTGGAAGCCTATATTTGGATATCGGAATGGTTCCGGGTGAAATCGGGATTTTACGGAACACCGGGGTTACGGAACCCTCCCGGGTATAATGGGCCTTAGTGGGCCATGAGGGAGAAGAGGAGGGCGGCGGGGCAGGCCGCACGCCCCTCCCCTAGTGCGAATAGGACAAGGAAGGGGGGGGCGCCTTTTCCTCTTTCCCTCCCCTTTCCTTCTCCAACAAGGCAGAGGGGAGTCCTACTCCGGTGGGAGTAGGACTCCTCAGCGCACCCTTTGGGGCCGGCCGCACCTCCCCTCCCTCCTTTATATACGAGGCAGGGGGCACCCCATAACACACAAGTTGATCTACGGATCGTTCCTTAGCCGTATCGGTGCCCCCTCCACCATATTCCACCTCGGTCATATCGTCGCGGAGTTTAGCGAAGCCTGCGCTTGATAGAGCATCATCATCGTCACTGCGCCGTCGTCTTGTGGAACTCATCCCGACACTTTGCTGGATAGGAGTCCGGGATTGTCATCGAGCTGAGCGTGTGCTGAACTCGGAGGTGCCGTGACGTTCGGTACTTGGATCGGTCGGATCGTGAAGGCGTCGACTACATCAACAGCGTTGTCATAACGCTTCCGCTTACGGTCTCACGAGGGTGCGTGGACAATACTCTCCCTCTCGTTGCTATGCCATCACCATGATCTTGCGTGTGGTAGGAATTTTTGAAATTACTCGTTCCCCAATGATGGCATCCGAGCCAGGTTTTATGCGTAGATGTCATATGCACGAGTAGAACACAAGTAAGTTGTGGGCGATACAAGTCATACTGCTTACCAGCATGTCATACTTTGGTTCGGCTGTATTGTGAGATGAAGCGGCCGGACCGACATTACGCCAGACGCTTACGCGAGACTGGTTTCACTGCTTGCGAGCACTCGTGCTTAAAGGTGATTGGCGGGTGTCTATCTCTCTCACTTTAGTTGAACCGAGTGTGGCTCGCCGGTCCTTGCGAAGGTTAAAACAACACTAACTTGACGAACTATCGTTGTGGTTTTAATGCGTAGGTAAAACGGTTCTTCCTCAGCCCGTAGCAGCCACGTAAAATTTGCAACAACAAAGTAGAGGACGTCTAACTTGTTTTTGCAGGGCATGTTCTGATGTGATATGGTCAAGACGTGATGCTATATTTTATTGTATGAGATGATCATGTTTTGTAACCGAAGTTATCGGCAACTGGAAGGAGCTATATGGTTGTCGCTTTATTGTATGAAATGGAAACGCCCTGTAATTGCTTTACTTTATCACTAAGCGGTAGCGATAGTCGTAGAAGCAATAGTTGGTGAGACGACAACGATGCTACGATGGAGATCAAGGTGTCGCACCGGTGACGATGGTGATCATGACAGTGCTTCGGAGATGGAGATCACAAGCACAAGATGATGATGGCCATATCATATCACTTATATTGATTGCATGTGATGTTTATGCATCTTATCTTGCTTTGATTGATGGTAGCATTTTAAGATGATCTCTCACTAAAAATATCAAGAAGTGTTCTCCCTGAGTATGCACCATTGCGAAAGTTCTTCGTGCTGAGACACCACGTGATGATCGGGTGTGATAGGCTCTACGTTCAAATACAACAGGTGCAAAACAGTTGCACACGCGGAATACTCAGGTTAAACTTGGCGAGCCTAGCATATACAGATATGGCCTCGGAACACGGAGACCGAAAGGTCGAACGTGAATCATATAGTAGATATGATCAACATAGTGATGTTCACCATTGAAACTACTCCATCTCACGTGATGATCGGACATGGTTTAGTTGATTTGGATCACGTAATCATTTAGATGACTAGAGATGTCATCTAAGTGGGAGTTCTTAAATAATATGATTAATTGAACTTAAATTTATCATGAACTTAGTACCGATAGTATTTTTGCTTGTCTATGTTTACTATAGATAGATGGCTCGTCTTTGTTGTCCGTTGAATTTTAATGCGTTCCATGAGAAAGCAAAGTTGAAAGATGATGGTAGCAATTACACGAACTGGGTCCGTAACTCGAGGATTATCCTCATTGCTGCCGGAAGAATTACGCCTGGAAGCACCGCTGGGTGGGTGCGAACCTGCTGATGTAACCGACGACGCGTTAGAACGTCTGGCGAGCAAAGCTGATGACTACAAGATAGTTCAGTGTGCCATGCTTTACGGCTTAGAACCGGGCCTTCAACGATGTTTTGAGCGTCATGGAGCATATGAGATGTTCCAGGAGTTGAAGTTAATATTTCAAGCAAATGCCGGATTGAGAGATATGAAGTCTCCAATAAGTTCTATAGCTGCAAGATGGAGGAGAATAGTTACGTCGGTGAACACATACTCAAAATGTCGGGTATAATAATCACTTGATTCAAGCGGGAGTTAATCTTCCGATGATAGTGTCATTGACAAAATTCTTCAATCACGCCACCAAGCTACAAGAGCTTCGTGATGAACTATAATATGCAAGGGATGGACAAGTCTATTCCGAGCTCTTCGCAATGCTAAAAGCAGCGGAGGTAGAAATCAAAAAGGAGCATCAAGTGTTGATGGTTAACAAGACCACCAGTTTCAAGAAAAGGGCAAAGGGAAGAAGAAGGGAACTTCAAGAATAACAGCAAACAAGTTGCTGCTCAAGAGAAGAAACCCAAGTCTGGACCTAAGCACGAGATCGAGTGCTTCTCACCGCAAGCGATGGACCTTTGGAAGCGGAACTGCCCCAAGTATTTGGCGGATAAGAAGGATGGCAAAGTAAACAAAGGTATATGTGATATACATGTTATTGATGTGTACCTTACTAATACTCGCAGTAGTACACAGGTATTTGATCTTGGTTACATTGCTAATATTTGCAACCGAAACAGGAACTACGGATTAGCGAAGATTGGTTAAGGGCGAGGTGACGATCGGCGTGGGAAATGGTTCCAAAGTCGATGTGATCGCGGTCGACACGCTACCTCTACATCTACCATCGGGATTAGTTTTAGACCTAAATAATTGTTATTTGGTGCGGCGTTAAGCATGAACATTATATCTGGATCTTGTTTGATGCGAGACAGTTATTCATTTAAGTCGAGAGAATAATGGTTGTTCTATTTATATGAATAATATCTTTTATGGTCATGCACCCTTGAAGAGTGGTCTATTTTATTGAATCTCGATAGTAGTAATACACATATTCATAGTGTTGAAACCAAAAGATCAGAGTTGATAATGATCTGCAACTTATTTGTGGCACTTGCCGTTTGGGTCATATCGGTGTAAACGCATGAAGAAACTCCATACTAATGGGCTTTTGGAATCACTTGATTATGAATCACTTGGTACTTGCGAACCGTGCCTCATGGGCAAGATGACTAAAATGCCGTTCTCCGGAACTATGGGCGAGCAACTGATTTGTTGGAAATCATACATCGATGTTTGTGGTCCAATGAATGTTGAGGCACTTGGCGGCGGTATCGTTATTTTCTCACCTTCACAGATGATTTGAGTAGATATGGGTATATCTACTTAATGAAACACAAATCTGAAACATTTGAAAAGTTCAAAGAATTTTAGATTGAAGTGGAAAATCATCGTAACAAGAAAATAAAATTTCTACGATCTGATCGTGGAGGAGAATATTTGAGTTACGAGTTTGGTTTACATTTGAAACAATGCGGAATAGTTTCGCAACTCACGCCACCCGGAACACCACAACGAAATGGTGTGTCCGAACGTCGTAATCATACTTTACTAGATATGGTGCGATCTATGATGTCTCTTACTGATTTACCGCTATCGTTTTGGGGTTATGCTTTAGAGACGGCCGCATTCACGTTGAATAGGACACCATCAAAATCCGTTGAAACGACGCCTTATGAACTATGGTTTGGCAAGAAACCAAAGTTGTCGTATCTTAAAGTTTGGGGCTGCGATGCTTATGTGAAGAAACTTCAACCAGATAAGCTCGAACCTAAATTGGAGAAATGTGTCTTCATAGGATACCCAAAAGAGACTATTGGGTACACCTTCTATCACAGATCTGAGGGCAAGATTTTCGTTGCTAAATTCGGACCCTTTCTAGAAAAAGAGTTTCTCTCGAAAGAAGTGAGTGGGAGGAAAGTAGAACTTGATGAGATAATCATATCTGCTCCCTTATTGGAAAATAGTTCATCACAAGAACCGGTTCTGTGACAACTACACCAATTAGTGAGGAAGCTAATGATATTGATCATGAAACTTCAGATCAAGTTTCTCTTGAACTCGAGGTCAACCAGAGTAAGATCCGCACCAGAGTGGTACGGTAATCCTATTCTGGAAGTCATGTTACTTGACCATGGCGAACCTACGAACTATGAAGAAGTGATGGTGAGCCCAGATTCCGCAAAATGGCTGGAAGCCATGAAATCTGAGATGGGATCCATGTATGAGAACAAAGTATGGACTTTGGTTGACTTGCCCGATGATCGGCAAGCCATTGAGAATAAATGGATCTTTAAGAAGAAGACTGATGCTGATGGTAATGTAACTGTCTATAAAGCTCGACTTGTTGCGAAAGGTTTTCGACAAGTTCAAGGGGTTGACTACGATGAGACTTTCTCACCCGTAGCGATGCTTAAGTCTGTCCGAATCATGTTAGCAATTGCTGCATTTTATGATTGTGAAATTTGGCAAATGGATGTCAAAACTGCATTCTTGAATGGATTTCTAGAAGAAGAGTTGTATATGATGCAACCAGAAGGTTTTGTTGATCCAAAAGGTGCTAACAAAGTGTGCAAGCTCCAGCAATCAATTTATGGTGCAGTGCAAGCCTCTCGGAGTTGGAATAAGCGCTTTGATAGTGTGATCAAAGCATATGGTTTTATCTGAGACTTTTGGAGAAGCTGTATTTACAAGAAAGTGAGTGGGAGCTCTGTAGCATTTCTGATATTATATGTGGACGACATATTATTGATTGGAAATGATATAGAATTTCTGGATAGCATAAAAGGATACTTGAATAGAAGTTTTTCAATGAAAGACATCGGTGAAGCTGCTTACATATTGGGCATCAAGATCTATAGAGATAGATCAAGACGCTTGATTGGATTTTCACAAAGCACATACCTTGATAAAGTTTTGAAAAAGTTCAAAATTGATCAGGCAAAGAAAGGATTTTTACCTGTATTACAAGGTGTGAAATTGAGTCAGACTCAATGCCCGACCACAGCAGAAGATAGAGAGAAAATGAAAGATGTTCCCTATGCTTCAGCCATAGGCTCTATCATGTATGCAATGCTGTGTACCAGACCTGACGTATGCTTAGCAATAAGCTTGGCAGGAAGGTACCAAAGTAATCCAGGAATGGATCACTGGACAGCGGTCAAGAACATCCTGAAATACCTGAAAAGGACTAAGGATATGTTTCTCGTATATGGAGGCGACAAAGAGCTAGTCGTAAATGGTTACGTCGATGCAAGCTTTGACACTGATCCGGACGATTCTAAATAGCAAACCGGATACGTATTTTTATTAAACGGTGGAGCTGTTAGTTGGTGTAGTTCTAAACAAAGCGTCGTGGCAGGATCTACATGTGAAGCGGAGTACATAGCTGCTTCGGAAGTAGCAAATGAAGGAGTCTGGATGAAAGAGTTCATTTCCGATCTAGGTGTCATACCTAGTGCATCGGGACCAATGAAGATCTTCTGTGACAATACTGGTGCAATTGCCTTGGCAAAGGAATCCAGATTTCACAAGAGGACCAAGCACATCAAGAGACGCTTCAATTCCATCCGGGACCAAGTCCAGGTGGGAGACATAGCGATTTGCAAGATACATACGGATCTGAATATTGCAGACCCGTTGACTAAGCCTCTTCCACGAGCAAAACATGATCAACACCAAGACTCCATGGGTGTTAGAATCATTACTGTGTAATCTAGATTATTGACTCTAGTGCAAGTGGGAGACTGAAGGAAATATGCGCTAGAGGCAATAATAAAGTTATTATTTATTTCCTCATATCATGATAAATGTTTATTATTCATGCTAGAATTGTATTAACCGGAAACATGATACATGTGTGAATAGATAGACAAACATATAGTCACTAGTATGCCTCTACTTGACTAGCTCATTAATCAAAGATGGTTATGTTTCCTAACCATAGACATGTGTTGTTATTTGATTAATGGGATCACATCATTAGGAGAATGATGTGATTGACATGACCCATTCCGTTAGCCTAGCACTTGATCGTTTAGTATATTGCTATTGCTTTCTTCATGACCTATACATGTTCCTGTAACTATGAGATTATGCAACTCCGTTTACGGAGGAACACTTTGGTGCTACCAAGCGTCACAACGTGAATCGGGTGATTATAAAGGAGTACTACAGGTGTCTCCAAAAGTACATGTTGGGTTGGCGTATTTCGAGATTAAGTTTTGTCACTCCGATTTGTCGGAGAGGTATCTCTGGGCCCTCTCGGTAATGCACATCACATAAGCCTTGCAAGCATTGCAACTAATAAGTTAGTTGTGAGATGTTGTATTACGGAACGAGTAAAGAGACTTGCCGGTAACGAGATTGAACTAGGTATTGGATACCGACGATCGAATCTCGGACAAGTAACATACCGATGACAAAGGGAACAACGTATATCGTTATGCGGTTTGACCGATAAATATCTTCGTAGAATATGTAGGACCAATATGGGCATCCAGGTTCCGCTATTGATTATTGAACGAGAATAGTTCTAGGTCATGTCTACATAGTTCTCGAACCCGTAGGGTCCGCACGCTTAACGTTACGATGACAGTTTTATTATGAGTTTATAAGTTTTGATGTACGAAGTTTGTTGAGTCCGGATGTGATCACGAACATAACGAGGAGTCTCAAATGGTCGATACATAAAGATTGATATATTGGAAGCCTATATTTGGATATCGGAATGGTTCGGGTGAAATCGGATTTTTTACCGAACACCGGGGTTACGGAACCCTCCGGGGTATAATGGGCCTTAGTGGGCCATGAGGGAGAAGAGGAGGGCCGGCCGGGGCAGGCCGCACCCCTCCCCTAGTGCGAATAGGACAAGGAAGGGGCGGCGCCCTTCCTCTTTCCCTCCCCTTTCCTTCTCCAACAAGGCAAGAGAGGGGAGTCCTACTCCCGGTGGGAGTAGGACTCCTCCAGGCGCACCCCTTGGGGGCCGGCCGCACCTCTCCCTCCCTCCTTTATATACAGGGGCAGGGGGCACCCCATAACACACAAGTTGATCTACGGATCGTTCCTTAGCCGTGTGCGGTGCCCCCCTCCACCATATTCCACCTCGGTCATATCGTCGCGGAGTTTAGGCGAAGCCCTGCGCCGGTAGAGCATCATCATCGTCACCACGCCGTCGTGCTAACGGAACTCATCCCCGACACTTTGCTGGATAGGAGTCCGGGGATTGTCATCGAGCTGAACGTGTGCTGAACTCGGAGGTGCCGTCGTTCGGTACTTGGATCGGTCGGATCGTGAAGGCGTCGACTACATCAACAGCGTTGTCATAGCGCTTCCGCTTACGGTCTCGAGAGTGCGTGGACAATACTCTCCCCTCTCGTTGCTATGCCATCACCATGATCTTGCGTGTGCGTAGGAATTTTTATGAAATTACTACGTTCCCCAACAAGGTTAGCCCTGCTCGGGAGCTGCATCGCAAGCAGCTGAGCAAGCTGGTGAGACTGCACTTGTTTGACACTTATATCCTCCTCACTCTGAAAGATAAACAAGCAGACAGATGACAGGTTTTGCACATATAAGTATCAGTGCTGACAATTCAACACATTTCTTACTGACGAATAAAGTGACACAGTTTAAAATAGCATTAACACAATATGGTATTGTTCATGTCAAGACATGGCAGGAAATGACATTGTGAGGGAGTTGGCAGCTTCACAACACCACTGGATTACAGATCAAGAACTCATAAGTATCAATGGTTCGTGTGCTGTTAGTTTATCCCATTTCAGATCGGCAAAATAAGATCACTTGCTCTGTATAGTTTAATTTACATGATATGAAGAAGGAACTTGGTTGTACAACTGAAAACTTGAGAAGGACAAACTTTTGTTTATGAATTGGAGTACATAATAAACTTTAAACATGCAATTTGATGCAAACACCAAAAATAAACAGCTGTTGCAGTCATGCCTAACCAAATATACACAACAAAGTTTGAAGGCTTGAGAAGGACAAACTTACATTATTGGTGAAGGCAGTCTCTATAAAGCCCTTGTCCATGCTGATGGGGGTCCAATTCAAGAAGTTTACCACAGAATCTTCTTCATAAGCATTGCCTTCAATCTATATTTTGTTAAGAGTAAATATAGATGTGACAATATAAGAAAAAATGGAGAATATTTAAGATAAGATGAAGAGTGATGCTACATAACCAAGTAGCTATAAGCGTAAATACAATGATCTGAGCAAAAGGTACAACCAAGAGCAATGCAGAGCTAAACTTCTTCAGTACCATCGGTGTTATCCAACCTGATGGTAAGAGTAAATATAGATCTTATGTGTAGAAAATGGAGGGCAAAGGAAAATAAGCTGCAGAGTGATGGTACATGAACAACTACCTGTCAATATAAGTACACTAATAAAGGATAGCAGGTACTTACAAGAACAATACAGAGCTAAAAAATTTCATTGGCATTGGATATATTCTACACTAATGTAACCATTCATACATATCAGATAATTTGGAGAGAACAATTGATAAGCAAGCTATCATGCATACTGCTGTCACATAATGAACCAGGTATGTATGCAAGTATAGTGATACAGGACAACAGGTACTAACAAGAGCAAAGCAGCGGGCAGTATATTTGCGATATCTTGTCGTTCTTTTCGAACCAGAATTCTTTTTTGAGCAGATTTCCTGCAAAAAAGATCTGTAAGGCACATGCGGAAAAGTAGAAGTTCAAATTGTCACGCGATATCATAGACAGTACCTCATCCTCGGAACAAGACTAGTGCATAACAAGGTTTTTCCATTCAATGTCTTCTAAATTTAGCACATGAGACTTCACCAGAAATTCGTTTATAGACTTGCCATCAAAGTGTGATTTCCTCAGGTAACACCGATACTGCTGCAATGCTTCCTTGAAAAGCGCAAGCAAGCTTTGCTCGTCATGACTATCCAGATTGACCCTCGCCTACTTACAACAATGTAATGTAAATCATTGATGTGTTCAATCAGCATAAAACAGGAAAATAATCACCATGAATAATAGCACTTACACGTAAGTGGGACAAGAAGATGCGAAAATGGTGTTTGTCTTCACTATAATCTTCCAATGATGGGAATATATGCACGTAGTCCCTAACAACATTGAAAGCATTGTATTTTAAACTGGGAATAACTGAAATGGGGTTCCAATCTGCAGGAATTGGCCGTCTCTGCAGTTGGGAAAGGTCTTCGGCCAGTGGACTTGCTGTACTTCTTGCTGGAATGGGATTGTTCTGTGGTACGGCTGGTGCTATGGAACCTGAAATCGGCATACCTTTTGCTGGAGTGCAGGTCCTGTGTGGTGGGGCTAGTGGTGTGGCCAGTGAAGTATGGGTACAGTCTGCTGGAGTCGGCCCTATGTTTTGTGTCACTGGTTGTACATCCTGTAACATCCCAAAATTCTAAATTTTGGAATGTTATATTAAATAAATAACTGTGCTTGTTGTCTGATTGTTGGTTTGATTGAATGAGTGAAACTGAGTGAAATTTGAAACTTTTGAAAGTTGAATGAGTGGGAATGAAATGACTTTCCCAAAACTTTCTCCTTTGCCTTTTGGATCTCAATGAATTCAAATTCATTCCAACACCAAAACCTAGAGTGAAGATGACATGACTTCTTCCATTTGGAATGAGAAGGGTTTTGAAAAGATTTGAATTTCATTTGAGAATATATTTCAAATTCAAAGCTTTATGCAACTCAATGATTTTCATGAGGAAGATAAAATGACTTCTTCAATTATATGAAATATGAGTTGGAAGTTAAAAGTATCAAGTTGAAAGTCATCTGAAAGTGCTTTGAAACCCTCTTTCAAATTTTGAGTTTTGAATTTGAAATTCAAACTTTGGCAAGTGGGAATCATTTCAAAAACTATGCCTGATAAATACTTGATCAAAAGTATGAGAGGAGCAAACATGACACTCCAAAAATATCTGAGGAAACAATGCCAAAAGTTTTGGATTCAAATCTGAATTTTATTTGAATTTGAAAAAAATGGATTTTTATAAAGTTTGGATTTTGCCTTTGGAAAAATGTTCAAATGAAAGGGAATATTCCCCTGATCATTTTGGTATATATATACCCTATATAAAATATTTATATTTTAAAAGATATACTCTGTTTTGTTTTATTTTAAAAATAAAATTTAAAAGGAAAAACCCCCAGTGCCAGATTGACCAGCCCTAGCCCAACCAAGACCGACAAACCCCCGCGCCAAAGCAGCCAGCCCAGCCCACCGAGGCAGCCGAGCCGACCCAGCTCCTCTCACCTCACCTCGCCCGAATCCCCTCCGCATCGGCCACCCGCTCGCTCCCCACCCCTCCCTCTCTCGAGCAATGGGCCCCGCCCTTCTTCTGCCCGCCCCACGCCACGCCCGTCGCCGCGCGGATCGCGGATCGAAGGATCCAGGATGCCGATCCTCCCGATCGCCTCCCTTACCCAGCAGAGCCCCTGGCTATTTAAGCCGTCGCCCACCCCATTCCCCCCTAGCTCTCGCGGACCCCTCCTCCTCCCGCTCGAGCTCACGGAGCCAAGCTCCCGCGCCGCCATTCTCGTCGCCGTCGCCGCCCTAGGCCACCCAGTCACCCCGACTCCACCAAACCCCTCCCCGACCTCGTCCGCACCCCCCAGGCTACTTCCCGGCCTCCCGACCTCGAGCCCTCGCCAGACTCGTCGCCGCCGCCGCCGCCGCCCGGACTCGATGCGTCGCGGAGACTCCCTCCCCGTCCGTCGCCACGAGCAGCCCAAATTAGATCACCCGAAGAATATCTTTTAAATAAAACCGCCCCGTCCGGCCGGTTCGTTCTGGTTTTATTTAGTTAGGGTTTTCTTTTTTGAGCCGCCCGTTTAGTTTAACCCAGGGCCCTTTTGATTATATTACGCCCAGTGCACAGTATAGGCCCATTAGGCCTTTTTTCTTTTATTTTGTTTTTCTGTTTTAACAGAATGGTTTCTGTTTTGAAAAATTCATATCTTTTATTCTGTTTAATATTTTTAGGTGATTCTTTTTTGTTTGTTTGAAAATTTTATATAGTTTCTGTAGAATATATATTTAGCTATGTTAAAATTAATTAAAATTTCTTTAATTTAGTTTTAGTCAGAATAGTAAATCTGCTATAACTTGAGTTAGAAAAATTATTTTGGATGGTTCTTTTGTCCCAACTTTATTTTGACATTACCTAACCATAAAAATTAATTTGGGTATTTTAGGATTAATAAATAAATAGTTTTAAGCAGAATCTTGTTAATCCTAATTAATTAACTAGCTCTGTTTTCCTATTAATTTAATTAGTAAATAAATTTATTTTAACATGTGATTGATTATTCTAGGATAGTTTCTGTCACTTTATAGGATGAACTTTTATTTATAATTAATAAAACTTTTTATTATTTTTCTTAATAGAAATTGGATTAGGCCTAATAGGAGTTTCATAATAGGTTTTAAATTAATTCTTTTTGCTCCTAGTTGATTAGTGAAATCTTTTCTGTTAAGTTAACCTAAAACCATGATTAGGTTATGCTGAGAAAATTTTATTAAATTAAACTATTTTAGTTGTTGCTTGAAGTAGGAAAAACTTTGAATTGGTTTTCTTTGAGTTTTCCTTTGGATTTGGTTTTGGTTGTTTTGGTGTGTTATGTTACTTTTTCTATGCTATTGTGTTATGTGGTCCTATGCTATGTGCTTATTGTGATTATTTGTTTGTCTCGGTAGAATTTTCCGGAGTGCGGAGCTTGCTACTACGAATCCCTAGTTTTCGAAGATCGTCAACAAGGCAAGTTCACTTTGACCATGCTTTTCTTACCTATGTTTTATTGCATTTAGTGGCACCTTTGCAACCACCCCTCGATAGTGTTATTGAAATCCTTGTAGTTGAGTAGTATGCATGAGGTAGGAACCCATCACCCTGTTACCAAGCCGGGGCGTTAATTATTTTAATGCTACGCTATAGTAGGCGGGGTTTGGTATGAGTGCTCGGGAGTGGTGTGAGAATGGAGGTTCTCGTCAATGGCGACAACTCCATGATGGAATCTGCAAGGACTGCATCTTCAAGGCCTCAAGACTTCAAGACTCAAGACAAGAACTCAATACACACTCTTGGGTGAAGGATGGTTGACGGGCACCTGGAGAAACCAGTGGTTGGCGGGATGCATGGAGAAGCGCCATGACATCTTGCGGAAAGCTTCACCCAGACTCAAAGAGATGGAAGAATACTTCATGCCGGAAGCTTACATGCAGCCGCAAGTCATTATGGGCTCTGGCTTGGTTGACCTTAGTTGTGACTCTGGCTGGGGCGGTACTAGCAGATGTAGAACTACGGTAGGATGGGTTGAGTGCGGACGGTGGTCGAGATACCATTTACATGGCGACCCGACCTTAGGCAGTCAAGCCTCGTGTATGTGCCATCCACGGATCAGTATCTTTGGCACACACGGTACATCAATGTATATATCAAAGTGCAATCACATGTATAATTAACGTAAAACTGATATATACCTCATAATACTCAGCGGAAACAATCAAACGGATGTGGAGTCCCATCAACGCCATCGGCAGGTTGAGTGTAGACCGTAACCCTGTATCGTAACTCTTACTCGTCGAGGAAAATATCTGCAACATGATACGTTGCAGCCGTGTAGGTCAGTACATTGAATGTACCGGCAAGATCACAACATGAATAAACAGATGGTAAAACTATACTATATGCAAAATGGCTTTGTGGCTCTGTGTCTGAGTTTTGCTTGCGTAAAAGCTGATTTTATTTTCCCTACATCAAAGGAATAAATGAAGTCTGTACTATGGAGTTTTCTATCATGACATGGTTCCGCCAACCGATGTCTCATAGCCCAAAATCATCATAAGTTGCCCACAATTAAGTTATCAATCCGTTGTTGAGAGTTCCGAGATAGATCCAAGTCCAGATGCTCAAATTGTCCGTAACCGGGGACACGGCTAATCGATTAGGTTTTAACCCTCTGCAGAGGTTTGTACACTTTACCCGCAAGATTCGATCCCTCTCTTTTCGTTCTCGCACTTGAGGTGTTTGAGAACAAGATGACCGAAACATGGTCTTCCAAAGAGTTCCTCGACCACTTTGTCCGGTACTCAACCCATCCTACCGTAGTTCTACATCTGCTAGTACCGTCCCAGAGTCACAACTAAGGTCAACCAAGCGAGCCCATAATGACTTGCGGCTGCGGGTAAGCTTCGGGCATGAAGTATTCTTCCGTCTCTTTGAGTCTGGGTGAAGCTTTCGCAAGATGTCATGGCGCTTCTCCATGCATCCGGCCAACCTTTGGTTTCTCCAGGTGCCCGTCAACCATCCTTCACCCAAAGAGTGTGTATTGAGTTCTTGTCTTGAGTCTTGAAGTCTTGAGGCCTTGAAGATGCAGTCCTTGCAGATTCCATCATGGAGTTATCGTCATTGACGTAGAACCTCCATTCTCACACCACTCCGAGCACTCATACCAAACCCGTCTACTATAGCGTAGCATTAAAATAATTAACGTCCGGGCTTGGTAACAGGGTGATGGGTTCCTACCTCATGCATACTACTCAACTACAAGGATTTCAATAACACTCTTGAGGGTGGTTGCAAAGGTGCCACTAAATGCAATAAAACATAGGTAAGAAAAGCATGGTCAAAGTGAACTTGCGGTACATTCAATGTCTTGACCTACACGGCTGCAACGTATCATGTTGCAGATATTTTCCTCGACAGTAAGAGTTACGATACAGGTTACGGTCTACACTCAACCTGCCGATGGCGTTGATGGGACTCCACATCCGTTTGATTGTTTCCGCTGAGTATTATGAGGTATATATCAGTTTCGTTAACTATACATGTGATTGCACTTTGATATATACATTGATGTCTTGTGTGTGCCGACATACTGATCCGAGGATGTACAGAGATACGAAGGCTTGACCGTCTGAGGTCGGGTCGCTACAATCCAATATAAGTGGGGTGTTGTCTGATTTCTCCGGCACAACCACGTTTTTCAAGGACTTTGCTGGTGCTCCTTCAGGTTCGGCAATCACCCTCTTCCTTCTTGATGTCTGATGCACAAGAACAACATTTGAGTGGAAAAACATGGTATGATGACAGATGGAATATGTATTGATAGTGGATGGGCATGGCATCTCGACTTATATGATGAGTAAACTAAGCAGATGGTGGTGCAACAAAGTAGAAGAAATGCAAGACAACATATGCAAGATACGCGCAATCAATAAAACCTTGCCAAATTAGAGCAGGCACCTTGATGGGTGAACATGACAGGCCATCTACCTTTGACTCCTCGAGGTTAGAATAGTCATCATGATCATATTCTGAACAAGAATCTACAGGTGGGGAGCGTATGAGTTTCATTGCGTCCAGAATGGCACTCAATGCCTTGGTGCCAATTTTGTAAGTCATTGCAGTGTTCCACAATATTCTTACGATCGCGGATTCGATATTCACTTTGTAATTACGTATAATATCGAGAACCATGAAAACATAAATAGTTGTGAGATTATCTTTGTAATGCAGAGGATATTCTAATATAGGGGCGCCCCTGTAAACACTTGTGTGCTATCACTGGATTCTGATGAGAGAGCTCATGTGTGCTGTAATATGGTGCGTGCGTTTATATAATCTGGCACAAGTACACAAAAAAATAGGCACCAGAAGTAAGGATAGTTGGCAGATGATAGGTTCAAAATATACTGTATAGAGAGTTTATTGCCAAACCATGATAACAAGAGCACACAACAACTAGGCAGTCATAGTGTACATAAAGGGGTACACCATAACCACGGTATATAAATCGGGAAAGTGGAACTGGCTTGAAAATACGGTGTTGTATTGCCACTAGTAATTGAAAGCCTATCGATCAAGTACATGCCAGCTCTATCAGATGTTGACTGCAGATGTCCCTGCTCCCCTTCCTGACAAGGAACATACTGTATGTACTAATACATAATAACAAAAGAGGAACATGTTAAAGGACAGAAGAGGAAGCATATTCTTGAGGTTCCGCTTCATTGCATACAATGTTGGTTGCCCACTCATGATGAATCACAGCGCCCAAAGAAATGCAATTCCATGTTGTCTCTCTATATGTGGCAATTTTGAACAAGAGTCATTAGGATCATATTCTGAACAAGAGTCAACAGGTTGGGAGCATATGAGTTTCATTGCATCCAGAGTGGCACTCAATGCCTTGGTGCCAATTTTGTAAGTCATTGTAGTGTTTAGCTTCAAGATTGGACTGCTGCTAGTGCGACACGAAGCAGCTACACAAATCATAGTGTAGATATAACGGGAAAACCGTAAGCATTAGAGTAAAATCAGCAAAGTGGAACTTGCTGGAATATATGTGCTAGTATTGCCGGTACGA
This sequence comes from Aegilops longissima, assembly GCA_021605205.1. NCBI lineage: Eukaryota > Viridiplantae > Streptophyta > Magnoliopsida > Poales > Poaceae > Aegilops > Aegilops longissima. Next base: position 58,873,361 of record CM038677.1, read on the forward strand.
CTAGAAAGGCTTCGGATACCAGCTCTCTTCAACTGAAGGTGCGGTACTGTTAATATCAGTGTAACTCTGAAAGGCGACACAGCTCCCCGCATTTCCTTGCTATTCTTATAGGATTCAAGTGGGCAGGCCACTACAAATCCTATTCCCATGTTTACAAAATCCTACGAATCAAAGAGGCCCGAAGAGTTCAAAGTGTCCATGCCAACCGACTGTATAGATCTCCACACAGCAAATGTCCCTGCTCATCTTCACTACAAGGAACATACTGTACTACAATCATACTCCCACCGTTCCAAAATATAAGTCCTGGTAGAGATTTCCACTATGGATCACATACAGATGTATCCAGATACATTTTAGAGTGTAGATTCACTCATTTTTCTCCATATGTAGTCCATGGTGGAATCTATACAAAGACTTGTATTTAGGAACAGAGAGAGTACTTATTAAAGAAGAATGGAAGAGGAACATTGTCACGCCCAATATGCGACCCTATCCAAAAGGAACTCGACGGTCCCACCAAGGATAGACCCGCATATTGAAACTCTTTTGCAAGGTGGATATCATTACATCAACATTACATAATAGATGGGGATACATACATAAGGCACAAATGCCAACAGAATACATCAACATCAAATACAAGATCAACATCCGACTACGGATGAAACATAAACAGAAACTCAAACGACATACACCCTGCTAGCCCAGGTTGCCGACCTGGAACCTATCCCCTGATCGAAGAAGAAGCAGAAGAAGAACTCCAACACAAGCAAACATCGCTCTCACGTCATGATCATCGCAAACCTGTACCTGCAACTGGTGGTGTAGTAATCTGTGAGCCACGAGGACTCAGCAATCCCATTACCATGGGTATCAAGGCTAGCAAAGCTTAATGGGAAAGGAAGGGATAAAGTGGTGAGGTTGCAGCAGCGGCTAAGCATATATGGTGGCTAACATACGCAAATAAGAGCGAGAAGAGAAGCAAAGGAACGGTCGCCAACTAGTAATGATCAAGAAGTGATCCTGAACTCCTACTTATGTCAGACATAACCCAGAAACCGTGTTCTCCTCTCGATCAACCCCGAAAAGAGACACTAACGGTTACGCTTTACGGTTGGTGTATTTTAATTGAGATCAACCGGGTTTTCTACAACGGACATTAACAAATTCCCATCTGCCACATAACCGCTGGCACGGCTTTGAAAGTTCAAACCCTGCAGGGTGTCCCAACTTAGCCCATGATAAGCTCTCGCGATCAACGAAGGATATTCCTTCTCCCCGGGAAGACCCGATCAGTCTCGGAATCCCGGCTACAAGACATTTCGACAGCAATAAAACAAGACCAGCAAAGCCGCCCGATGCACCGACAATCCCGATAGGAGCTGCACATATCTCATTCTCAGGGCAACACCGGATGAGACATCCTACGAGTAAAACCAATCCTCAAGTTTCCCCAAGGGGCCCTGCAGTCTGCTCGTTTCGAACCAGCACTTAGAGAAGCACTGGCCCGGGGGCTAAATAAAGATGACCCTCGAGAGAGCGACTCCCAAGGGAAAAGTAGGTGGTGGTGAGGCAAATGGTAAAACCAATGTTGGGCCTTGCTGGAAAAGTCTTATTCAAAGCGAACTGTCAAGGGGGTCCCATAAATCACCCGACCGCGTTAGGGACGCAAAATCCGGGAACATAACACCGATATGACGGAAACTAGGGCGGCAAGAGTGGAACAAAACACCAGGCATAAGGCCGAGCCTTCCACCCTTTACCAAGTATATAGATGCATTAATTAAATAAGATATATTGTGATATCCCAACAAGTAAACATGTTCCAACAAGGAACAACATCTCCATGTTCCAACAAGGAACAAACTTCATCTTCACCTGCAACTAACAACGCTATAAGAGGGGCTGAGCAAAGCGGTAACATAGCCAAACAACGGTTTGCTAGGAAGGGTGACAAAGGTTAGAGGCTGACATGGCAATTTGGGATGGCTTGATAAACAGGTGATATGTAGCGCAACATAGCGATAGAACGAAGCAACTAGCATAGCAATGATAGTAGTGAGATCCAGGGTAGCGGTCATCTTGCCTGAAATACCGCAAGGAAGAAGAACGAATCCATGAAGAAGACGAACGGATGAAGCCGAACCAAGCGTAGACGAACGAATCCTCACGATCGCAACGAAACAGGAACTAACAAGAAGAAGCACACAACATAGTAAACACACCACACATGAACAAGGCATGATGCACAACAAGCATGATGCATGACAAAGCTACATGAAGCTACTCATGGAAAGAGATGATGCAAACAAGAACAACACAACAAAGCAAGTTTAAATGAGGCCGGGAACAACATATAACAATTCCGGTAAGTCCTCATATGCAAATTTCGAAATTGGTCCAGATCTGAATAAACCTTATGTTCAAGTTGTTAAACAGCAAGTTAAGATGCACCACGATGATCTACGAAATTCTAGTCAAGTTACATATAAAGTTCATTAGATTGAGACTACGGCCTAGAAGATATGAGCAAAACAAGTTAAACATGGCATTGATGCAAAATGCATACAAACATCAAGCAAACACATCAAAACAAGGATACAACATGATAATATGAAACTACATGCAAAATCAAGCAAGTTTCATATAGAGCACACTCAAAACGGAGCAACGGTTCAACACATACACCCTATACAAGTTATAGCAACAATCTGCTCAAAACAACAACTAGGCATATTGCAAGCATCAAAACAACTTGCTACAGCACCTTAACATAATAAAAAAAGGCATGGGCATGATGTACAGGTAAAGCATGACAAAACATGAACACTGAGCTAACTCCAGAAATCACTAGAACATGCTCAAAATGACATGGCAAGATTGCAAATAATAACAGTTTCAGGCTTAGCAGAAATAACATCAGGTTGCAATGTTTAGAGCTATCAAACAACATGTTACAGGAACTTATCATGGCAAACAAAGGCATGGCTTGAATCTACTCAAAGCATAGAACAAAAGTCACTTACTGACCATGAGCCAAAAAGGATCAGAAAATATGATGGCACCCATGTAAACATGGCAAGTTATATTACAGATTTAAACATGGCAGGAACAACAATAAGTAGGCATGTTGGTGAGCTTGAACCACTCACCACAGAGCAATACATGGCATGGCAAGGCAACTCACAGTAAGAAGACATGGAATAGAAGCTATACATGGCAAGAACAACATCATAGCATACACGGATCAACTACAACAACCTTGGCAAAATTGAATAACATGTAAACAATCTGCCAGGAAACATTTTATAGCAAAAGTAGAGCTCGATTGACTCAAGCTATGGCACCCCATAATTGCAAACAAGGGCATGGATGGATAGAGCATAACCATATGTCCAAAACATCCTTACTGAAGTATCTCAAAACATGCATGGAACTCTCTGTAGCATCAAGTTAACATGGCATAAAAATATCAGCAGAACAGGGGCTGAAATCAGCAACATCATGAAGCCTAGTTTGCATGCTTGTGCTAGTCACCACAGAGATCACAAAAATACATGGCATACACCCCTGTAAAGATGGAATGGCATATTACAAAACACATGTAGGACTCAAGTCCATAGGGGGCACACATCAATCATGGCAAAAATGACAAAAGTGCATGTTCTGATAAGAATCAGAAACTAACATCACATAGCCCTCTTCTAACAGCATTTCGGGAATCAATAAGAGCTCAAATTAAAATGATGCAATAAGATGAAATGATCTACTCATCGAGACGAACATTTTGACATATTACACGCACGAAACGGAGCTACATGCACAGAGATATGACATGATGAATATGCAACAAAATAACTGCAGATTCGGGACTTAGGGATATTTCGGGGTCAACCTTGCCAGATCCAGATCTGGCACGGAGCTCGAGGATCGCCGGAGATTCCGCCGGAGTCGATGCCGGAGAGGAAGGAGAGGGCCGGAGACGGGCAGATCGAGGCGGATCCGGCGGAAGCGGCGCCGGCCGCCGGGACGGCGTCTTGACGCGGGAAGACGAGGGCGGCGCCGGTGGGGCGAGGCGGGGCGGCGAGGCGGACGGAGGCGGCGGCGAGGTGAGGCGAGGTGAGGCGAGGTCGGGACCCTCTTGCGGCGGCGGAGGCTCGGCTCGGTCGGGGCCGACGCTGGGGAACGGGCCGGGCGCGCCGGCCGGCGAAGGCGCTGGGTCGCCGGAGGAGCGCCGGGCGAGGGCGGTCGGCGGACCAGCGGATGGGCGGCGGCAAGATCGGGCCTTGGGCGCGGAGGCGCGCGACCGGGCGGTGGCGGGCACGGGCCCTGCTGGCCGTCAGCTGAGCCGCGCGGGCCGGGCGGCGGGACGACGGCGGGAGGCCACGTGGCGCTCCTCGATTAGGCGAGGGTCGGCGGCGGACGTGTCCGGCGCCGGGCGGACGTGTCCGGCGCGGCACGGAGGGGGATTTGCTAGGGTTAGGGGTAGAATGATCCGAAAATTTCGGGGGAGGTCTAGTTTTATAGGTAGAGGGAGCTAGGAGAGTCCAAATGAGGAGCGGTTTTCGGCCACGCGATCGTGATCGAACAACCGAGAGCATGGAGGGGAGTTTGCTGGGTTTTGGGCCACTTTGGAAGGGGTGTTGGGCTGCAAGATAAAAGAGGCCTTTGCGGTTACCCGGTTAACCGTTGGAGTATCAAACGACCTCCAAATGATCCGAAACTTGACAGGCGGTCTACCGGTGCTATACCAAGGCCGCTTGACAAACCTCAGACCATTCCGAGACCGTTTAACACCCTCACATGAAAAGAGGTAAAAGGGGGCGTCGGGGGACATAGGAGTGCCGGATTACAAAACGGACAATGGGGAAAATGCTCGGATGCATGAGACGAACACGTATGCAAAATGAAATGCACATGATGACATGATATGAAATGCAGATGATGACATGGCAAAGTGCAACACGCAAGCACATGACATGGCAAAGACGGCGAATAAATGGCGGACACCTGGCGCATCGAATCCGAGGCGTTACAAACATGCTAACGAAGAGCAAGTAGATTTTGGATAATAAAATGTTCGTTGCGGAGTGCCCAGACATGATGAACCAGAGCGCATTAAGAAAGTAACTCCCTGCTGTCTCTCTCCTATATGTGGTGCACGTGTTTTTTCGAAAGTAAATTAGGAACATTAGCTGACCAATTAAATGTTATCTATTTTAATAATATCAGCATCATATCAGATTTGTACTTGAGCAACAAGTTTGGAATTATGAGTGGCACGTTGTTTAGCTTGATGGATTCAAGAGCAGTGCTAAGCAGGTACGATGATGGTACTGAATATAAAGGCATGTCTGCATGCAAGTCGCGTGACTTTTGTCATTTGGGTCAGTCGACCATTTCAGGCGGTTGGATGAAGATCCTACGTCTCCTAACCCTTCTTCTTCCTCGTCTCTGATTCTTCCCATCTGAGAACACCTTGCAGCCGACCGACCGGACCACCCCCCCCGCCTGTGTTCCTCCGCCACCGCCACCCGCATCCCGCCCCCACCAGCGTCGAGTTTTCTTCGTTCGACGAGGCCCCACCACCGCCCCAACCAAAGTCCCCACCGAGCCCCTTCGTTTCGACCGCGAACTCCGTGACTCTGAAAATCGGTGACCCAATTTTGAAATTTAGTCTACTGTGATTTAACTAGTGTGGAATATAAAAGGGGAAAACCATAAGCATCTCGAGTATAGTGTTGAGCGTGCCATGGCGGATCTGAAGGTGCAAACTGTACAAAGGCAACTTCGCAACCAATGTTTGCTCTCAACTAGCAAGTAAGTGATGGACATGAAATCAGAGTAAAACAGTGGCGATCTATTTTCTTGCTGCGATAAATAAGTTGAGAAGATATGAAAGAGTACCACCTCTGGTGCGGCGCCGTGTATGCATCTGCTGAGAATTTGACGGTGCTACGGTAGCGATGGCTGTCGGCGGCGTGGAAGCAGATCTAGGAGGGTAGACGGTGGAGGCGGGGCGCGATGGACGAGACAGTCATAGGAGCGGCGCCGGCAAGGTGAATGACGGCGGGGATGAAGCGAGAGGACGGGATGCAAGGATCCCGGTCCGAAGCCGTGGATGAGAGAGGTCGACCTCTTGTAATGGACGGCGGCGTCGGGGTATCAGCTCCGGCATGGTGGAGGAGGACGGCGGTGGATGGGGTGGCGGACGGAGGAGGCTGGGGTGGAGAGGGTGTTTTGGCGCCCACGGAGTACGAATGGGGAAATAGAGGTGGAGAGGAAGGGGGAACCATGTCTTCAGGGTGCGCTTTTCTCAAATGCGAGGAAATTTACAAACTTAGCCCCCATTTCAAATTTCCTACATCAAAGCAATATTAGTCGGTTGGGGATAGGACGGTAATCTCGCATACACCGAATATTTGCCGACGAGAGTTTGTTTTTGGCGCCCACCGTGTATGAATCGGGGAGGGAGTCGATTTCGCCCGAGGACACACTGTGTTTTGGCGCCCACCATGTATGGATCCGGGTGAGAGGCGGTTATGTCACGTTTGAGTGAAATTACAAACCTACCCCTATCGAAACCTATAGAATTCGAGCAGATAGGCTTTGCATGGCAGGGATAGGCAGTAGTAATTTCCATCTCGCAGATTTTGGTTTCGGGCAGTTACTGCGACTTTCCCTACTTCGTTCAAATTTTGCAGAGTGCACGTTTAGCGTGCCAACTCAATTCGAATCCCGTTTGTATTCTATTTTTTTCGGGCGGGATCCATTTTTGATTGGAATAAAATTCTATATACATCATTTTTTATATATACTTTCGAAAGCGCAACACCCTTTATACATAAATATGGTTTACAAATGGCATGATCTCAGATTCATAAGGTTGTATCCATCAATTTGGATTTTCAAATATTTGAAAACACTTTATGTTGAAATCCAATCTATGCATTCCTCGCTAACTGTCTCCAATTAATGTGTGTTTCATGCGGGGATTATTTTACTTCTCAAACGTATAATGTGTTTCACACACACAACATATAGTGTAATCCCGTTTAGACATTAATTGCATATAAACCATGCGTTGTTTCTAATTAAAGAATCTATAGATCACCAGTATTGATAAACTATATAACATTACACGTGTCCCCAAATTCAAATGAATATGAATGTTTGATACACCAATTTGCATTATGATATTATCGATGTCGTGATCTCCAGTTTAAATATTTGAATCCAATTTAATCCAGATATTCGTCTCATATAACTATCACTCATGCTTATATAGGACTATCTCTCTAGACCTATATACGTTCATCGTCTCTCGGGTATCTCTCGTGCTACCTGTATGTCGACATGATCTTTTATCTTTGTAACACACTGACAGTACTCTCTCCCTCGACCTTCATCACTCTATCTCTCTCTAAGTATATCTCGCTCCCTGCTATGTGTCTCTAACTATGATTCTCCATGTGGAATATCTTTCTCTCACGCAAACACAAAACTTTGTATTCCAGGGTCTCATTTCTCTCTACTATTCCCCTGTGTGCCACTTGCACACCCCTCATACAGAGAATTCTTTCGTTCCATAGGTATGCGAACCTACGACTCTTCCTCTTAAATATCTCTTTATCCGACACAAACACAAACTCTGTTTCCTAGGGTCTCATATTTCTCCACTGTTCTCTTGTATGTCGCTCACACACACACTCTCTCCCTAGAGATATCTTGCGTTCCCTCGTACGTTTCTCTAGCTATCACTCTCGTTTTGAAATATCTTTCTCTCTCGCAGACACAAAACTCCGACTCTCAGGATCTCATTTCTCTCCGATATTTGTTTGTATATGAGTCACATGCACCCTTTCTTCATCTCTCTCACACCCACACCCATAAGTCAGCCTTCTGATCCACTCGACTCCTATCTCTAACACACACTAGCTAGCATCTTTATCTTTCTATTTATCTGTTTCTCCATCAACCTTCTTTCATTTATAGGTTGACCTCTTTTGCACAATCGTTGTGCCTCACTCCCTCTGCTCACCATAGATGCATGATCTAGCCCATGCCACTATCTCTTAAAGACAAAAACACATGCTCAATTGTCGGGCCTTCTTCCCTGCATTCTCGCATGCATGCATATTGTCATACCGGTCCGTCTCTCCCATGTCGTTGATCATAGCTTATGACTTATGTCTTCTTTCTTTTATCTCGATCATGCACGCGCGCACACACACACACACACACATCCCACGTATACATGTATACCTCTCACACATGCACGTTGAAGGTCTCTATGTCTCCATACGTAGTTAATTACCCTCAACCCTAACGCCACATCGAATCATTCTCTTCTTGTGTGCACATAACTTCCACCTGGATGGGTAAAACACACACTCACACTTAACAATGTCCTTGTAGCTACCCCCCTCTCACTCTTCCCCTATATCCCCGAAACCAATAAGACCATCCCTTCGTTTAATTCCCGCCTACATGCACCATCGATATATAGTAGTCTTCCTCGGTGTCTCTCGAACAAACACGTTCTCTTGATGTCGACTACTCTCACGCACACACACCTTCTCTTCCCTCTCTACGGGCATTTTCTCTCTCGCACACCATCGTTGGTGGCATCTGCCATACACATCACCTCTCTATGATGAAGCCATGCACACTTAAATTACATCCGCCACCGAGGACCCCGCGACACACACACACACACAAACAAACAAACAAACACACACACATGCACGCACGCACGCACCCACCCACACACACACACACAAACACACACACACACACACAGTAAGACTCCATCACACACACACACACACACACACACAAACACACACACACACACTAAGACTCCATCTCTCTCTCTCTCTCTCTCTCACACACACACACACACACTGAGACTCCATCTCACACACACATGCTCTAGGCGGAGCATTTGTTCCTACCACCCTTCATCAACCCTTACCCGTATGATAAACAATCACCTTAATTTACTTGTATAACATGGACAAATTCCACTTTACTTTAGTAGTTAGCAAACTTATCATCTGTACCCTTATAAAAAACTGAGTTGGCGATTATGGTGTGCCTGCCATCTTGTAATATAGACCGTCTGATCTATATTTGACGGATAGAAAGCAAACTATGATAATTTTACAAAACATAGCCGCACCTCTCTCCACATCCTTATCTCCCACACCTCATTGCTGAGCAATTAAAAAAGAAAGTCTCCGAAACAATCTAGCATGGTGGCCTGCTGCGCCTTGGCGCAAATCCATCCCCATGCCTCCGCCCATTTCGACCACCAGTCACCACCACGCTCCACTCCTCCTCACCTTATCTCTGATCTTTCATTTTTTCGATGACATTCTCGAGATACTAGTTTTCCGATAAAATTCTCGAAATATCATTAGTTTTTACACATGGGATTACTCCTGCATGGGTAAATAACAACATGTGTTTTGTAAAAAAAATGCATATTGATGTTCCGTGCAATGCACGAGCATCTTGCTTGTAATTATATAACGCAAATCACAAGTAGGAAGTGACATTTTTTTTACACAACCACGTTAACATGGCCATGTAAATCACTAGCTAAAGTAAATATCATTATACTTATATCCTGATGCAAAAGGTTGAGTACGTGTCCGAAGAGTAGAGTCGCACACACACACTCTGTCTCTCAGAATCTCACACACACACACACAAGTTACGTGACGCCCACTTAAGCAGACACGTATGTTACAATTTGTGCACCCGCGGGTACACGTGATGCTGCACATTTATTTAAGCCGGACGGCGAACCCAAACAGTAGTTGCATTCATTCCCCTCCCGCCGCCTCTTCTCTGGTCGCCGTCGCCCGGATGAGGATCCCCTGACGTGAACAATCCTACCATTCTATCACTGACATGTGGGACCCCCAAGCGTGGGTCCCACCAGTCAGCGAAGGAAAGGCAGTGTAAGGCAGTGATAGCCACGTCAGAGGATCCATATCCTGCCCGGTAGCCATGGCCGGGCCGAAGGTAACAACATACACCATACTCCCGCCGGAGCGGCTCTTTAATCTGGAAATTTTAGTGGTCATGCATGCATCTTTTTGTGCTAGCACTCCTATATAAGTGTTGACCGGTCGCTTCCCTCGGACGTGCGCGGGCGGTGGAAGAGGAAGGAGAAGGGAAGCGGGCTGTGGAGTAACTTTTTTTACCACAATTTCTTAGGAAACTGAGTGCAATAATTGAGTAGTTTTGCAAACTACCAGTACTACACCTGAAACGGTTCAAAACCTATACTACCTTGCCAGCGCGCGCTTCCCGTGTGAAACGGTCAGCGTCGCCCTGGAGCGTTAGTGCCGCATTAATGCCCGGCCAGAGCGGAGGGGACCTCTCACTGGCGCCGGCTTTGAAGCGGCGCGACGGCCGAGAGAGCGCTGCTTCTCGGTGCATCGATTGCTCCATGTCGAGGCTGGCCATAGGCCCTGTTTGGATCCATGGGTTAGAGTTAGTTTGAGCTAGTTGGGGCTCAAATAGCCTTAAAGTATCCAAGCATGAGGGTTTAAATTGGAGCAAGTTGCACCGAACCCACCAAAAAAAACTATCCCACCCAAGAGGTGCTAACTGGAGATAGTTCTCATTGGGACCACTGAAAAATCACATCTCTCTCTCCATCAAGTGCATTTATTGTCAACCTAACCCAGTCACCCAAAAACCTCTTTGGCTACAGTTAGTTCAGGGTTAGTCATGAGTTAGTCTAACCTCTAGCTAAGTTAGAGTATCCAAACAGGAGCAGTATAGGACATGCAAGTTGCCTAAAGCATACATTCAAATTCGTACGTGAAAGGGTTTTTTTCTTTTTGAAAATGGAACGTGAAAGGATTTTTTTTAGAATTCTCTTGGCATGTCGCTAACATGTGATGAGTAAACCGACCTCAATAGACGGCAAAAACGCCAGCCCACCGCACTTTGAGAGAGACGAGGAGGGAGAAGCGATACAGGCTGCTGGATTACTAGAGATAGGTGTCGCACGGAAGCCAAGAAATATGGCGATAGCGTGGGTTAGCCATGTACTAGTATGATGTAACTACACTGGGCTGCCGTGTTTCATACTCTTCTAGTCCACTGTGGAGATGATTGGTTAATTTTATATCGCTGAATAATATAAAATATTATGAGTGCAGACGCTCCACCCCGAGGTTCCTTGCTCCTTCTCGTTCGTCGGGAATCTATGTTCTTCCACTCTTTTTTTACGTGAGCTTCGTTCATCCTTTTGCCAACACGCGACACATCTAGCATCAAGGTGCACGTTTCATGCAAGGATCGTTCCATCTATATGAAGAACACGTGGGACTGGAACTACGAGACAGACATGTACCCAGGAGTGGACGTGCGAACCTGTGTAATGTAGCGCAGTAAGTGAAGTACAAATGCACAAATAGTATGAACATGCGTGGCATACAAGCATTTGTCTCTTACTACCACTAAATGTTGTATGTGCAATGCCCGGCGATGTTATGGAGTATGTTACTAAGTACTCTGCTACTACTATATTAATTGGAGGCACATATTAGGTTTTATTTTTGTTTACATGTATGCCCCGAGACCTTCCAGCTAGACGTGTCTTTCTCTCCGGGTCGCACTTTGTATCGTTCATACCACTAGTACAGTAGTACTACTACGTGAGGTCTCCGACTCAGATGTGGAGACGCTCTACCACGCTGTTCATGTCCCACTCCTTTTGCTGATGGGTGCGACATCCAGCATGTGCCATGTGTTTGCACTCCTTCGTCGTAAGAGTTGAAACACTAGCATTCATTAGAAATAAAAAATAAATATAAATCACCAGTGATATTATACCATGCGGTTTCCTTGCTCCTCGATATCGGAAAGAATACTTCTGCTAGCCAACATGTGGGATGTCGACCATCCTGGTCCACTTGCCATGCCCGCAGAACTCCAAGGGAGGGTCACCCCGGTCGTTGCGCCGCAATAATTACTAATGAGCCGTCAAATCACAGGCCCAACCTTACCCACTGTGAAGTTGCTCAGACGAAGGAACCATCATGACTTCATTGAATTCAGCTTCTTGAAGAAAACTACTGTACCAGAAGTATTGCTAGCTACAGTAGTTACTCCAGCAGAGGCCTCCTTTGGTTCATAGGATAGCAATTTTATAGGATTATGAAAATCGTAGGAAGTGAGATGACATGCATCTCAATTCCTATAGAGAAAGAGATGCCATTTGATGCATATGATAGGAATTTTTCCATTGAGTCTTGGCTAATGTACTGGTAGTTTGCTCTAAAAACTACAGTAGTAACTAATACTCCGTCTGTTCCTAAATATAAGTCGTTTAAGAGATTCTACTATAGACTACATACGGAGCAAAAAGAGTGAATTTATACACTAAAAGGCGTCTATATACATCCCAATGTAGTCTCCAAAGTGAAATATCTAAAAAGACTTATATTTAGGAACGGAGGGAGTAGTACTGTTACATGCTCGTAATTAATTAAAAAAATGTACGGGCGACACAGATACACACACTAACTACTAGTACTACTACTTCTCACATGCTGGCCAGACGCCGTCGTTCTCCTTCCCGGCTTTGTCGGCGACACCCCACCGTGCTTGGATCTCCGCCGACCTCTCCGCAGCAGCGCGTGCGTCCTCTTCTTTCTTGCGGCGGCGGGCCTCTCTTTTCTTGAGTGCTTTTTGACTTTTCCGCTCCCTCTGTGCGGCTTTGGCCGCCTCTTGCTCTACCGCCCATTCAGACTTGGCAGCTTCATATTCCGCCCACATAGGTGTGAGGTCGTGAGCGGCGATGAACTCGGCACGGCGGGATGTGCTACCTCTTGAGCACTGCGTTGGATTTCCTTGAAGAGGAAAGGATGATGCAGCACAGTAGCGTAAGTATTTCGCTCACTTTTTGAGAACCAAGGTGTCAATCCAGTAGGAGGATACACGCGAGTCCCTCGCACCTGCACAATACAAATAACTCCTCGCAACCAACGCGATAAGGGGTCGTCAATCCCTTCACGGTCACTTACGAGAGTGAGATCTCATAGATATGATAGGATAATATTTTTGGTATTTTTGTGATAAAGATGCAAAGTAAAATAAAAGCAAAGTAAAAAAGCAAAGGAAATAACAAAGTATTGGAAGATTAATATGATGAAGATAGACCCGAGGGCCATAGATTTCACTAGTGGCTTCTCTCATGAGCATAAGTATTTTACGGTGGGTGAACGAATTACTGTTGAGCAATTGACAGAATTGAGCATAGTTATGAGAATATCTAGGTATGATCATGTATATAGGCATCACGTCCGAGACAAGGAGACCGACTCCTGCCTGCATCTACTACTATTACTCCACTCATCGACCGCTATCCAGCATGCATCTAGAGTACTAAGTTCATGGAAACGGAGTAACACCTTAAGCAAGAGATGACATGATGTAGAGGGATAAATTCATGCAACATGATAAAAAACCGCATCTTATTATCCTCGATGGCAACAATACAATACGTGCCTTGCTGCCCCTACTGTCACTGGAAAAGGACACCGCAAGATTGAACCCAAAGCTAAGCACTTCTCCTATTGCAAGAAAAACCAATCTAGTAGGCCAAGCCAAACTGATAAATTGAAGAGACTTGCAAAGATAACCAATCATACATAAAAGAATTCAGAGAAGATTCAAATATTGTTCATAGATAATCTTGATCATAAACCCTCAATTCATCGATCTCAACAAACACACCGCAAAAAGAAGATTACATCGAATAGATCTCCACGAGAGAGGGGGAGAACATTGTATTGAGATCCAAAAAGAGAGAAGAAGCCATCTAGCTACTAACTATGGACCCGAAGGTCTGAGGTAAACTACTCACACTTCATCGGAGAGGCTACGGTGACGATGTAGAAGCCCTCCGTGATGGGTTCCCCTTCCGGCGGAGCTCCGGAACAGGCCCCAAGATGGGATCTCGTGGGTATAGAAGGTTGCGGCGATGGAATTAGGTTTTTGGCTCCGTATCTGATCGTTTGGGGCTACGTAGGTATATATAGGAGGAAGGAGTACGTCGGTGGAGCAACAGGGGGCCCACGAGGGTGGAGGGCGCATACAGGGGTGGGCGCGCCCCTACCTCGTGCCTTCCTCCTTTCTTTCTTGACGTAGGGTCCAAGTCTCCTGGATCATATTCGGTGAGAAAATCACGTTCCTGTAGGTTTCATTCCGTTTGGACTCCGTTTGATATTCTTTTTCTTCGAAACTCTGAAATAGGCAAAAAAGCAACAATTCTGGGCTGGGCCTCCGGTTAATAGGTTAGTGATGAAGTCATGTACCTAGGGTAGGGTCATGGACCTGCCCAAGGATACCCTCCCCAAGGACACTCGCGAAAGAAGCTGCATTCCAGTCGACCTGGTAGGCTTCCACTCGACAGATTTAAACACACTCGACCATGAAGACCCATTCGACCACCAGGAGTCCAAGAGCCACTCGGTGTCCAAACGGTATGTAGTTAAATAGTCTTTATGGTCATGATGACACTTTATGTAAGGCGTTACGATGCGCCTAGCCTTAACGCACCTTAAACCCTCCGCTTCGTGGGCTGGCTGGGGTCTGGCGCACTCTATATAAGCCACCCCCCTCCACAGGTAGAATGGTTCGCACCCCTGTAACACATACGCATATAATCCAGTCGACCGCCTCCGGGCTCCGAGACGTAGGGTTGTTACTTCCTCCGAGAAGGGCCTGAACTCGTAAATCCCTTGCGTATACAACTACTCCATAGCTAGAATCTTGCCTCTCCATTCCTACCCCCATTCTACTGTCAGACTTAGAACCACGACAGTTGGTCCATAGCTAGAATCTTGCCTCTCCATTCCTTACCCCCCATTCTACTGTCAGACTTAGAACCACAACAGTTGGCGCCCACCGTGGGGCAGGTGTTCTAGTGATTTGTTGGAGAAGTTGGGATTATTTCGATCTCCTACATCATGGTTTCAGGTGGAGTTCTGGTCGAGGGCCGCGAGATCCGTCTAGGTGCGCTCACGTTCGCCGCCGGCGACTCCGCTTGGCCAGGAGGCTCCACTCGGCGTGGGCGCACTCCCGTCTGCTGGGCGACGACTTGTCGCTGTGTGTCCCATGGCGTCCTCCTGCGGCAACCGTCGACCCAGTATGGGTCGGCTCTGTCTGCGTCCTCGCTCCCGATCTCCCTTGGCATAAGCGTTCCGGTCGGTCGAGGCTTCAGCGGTGGGTGAGGCATGCGGTGGCTCGCCGGTCGGCCACCCCCAAGTCGCGCGATCGAGCCCGACGAATCTCTCTACGGCCTGTTCGACCTATCGAGTGGCTCCACAGAGACTGCGTCCCGAGTGCGATAGCGATGACCCGGTGGCGAGGTTACGATGGTCGATGGACCACGAGTCCCCGGATTCCCCGCACCAACGGAGGTGACGGTGGAGGCGATCCGGAGCAAGCCCACGAAGAGTACCTGCCCGAGCCCCTCACTTCGCTTCAGAGGGAGGAGCTTCGCCGTCGGAACATGGATGCGCTTCACACTCCTATCGTTGGAGAAACCCCCGAGGCTCGTGCCTAGGAGGATGCGCGCTTGGCCATCTTGGCTGAGCGCACTCGACTGGAGAACCTTCAGCGAGTACTCGACGAGCGTGCGCGACCAAGGGTTCCAGAATCCAGTCGACGTCAGCTCTTCCAGCCACCAACTCAGGTATATCGAACTCCGATTCAGAATTTAGCAGCTGCCGCCCGTATAGTAGAGTCAATTCAACCTTCCCAGTCGGAGGGGGTAGAGGTTTGCTACAAATCAGAGATCTGCTCCGGGCGGCAGGAGACCAAAACTCAGTCGTATCACAGTCACGGAACAGGATTCACAGCCGATCCGTCGCTGCGAATTCAGTCCAGTCGGCCCATAGTCCGAGATCACCCCCGAGGCGTGAGGAACGTGGGGGCCGCCGTGATGATCAGTACAAGAGCCGCGAGCAATATGAGCACCGATTCGATCGCAATGATCGACGTCGAGTGCCCACTCCTCCCCCAAGGGGTGGATCATAAGCTCATCGACAGCAGGACGACATATGCCAACACAGTGTTGGGCGAAGAGTTCCAGTCGACCCCAGGGAACCAGGCTTTGATGCGAGATCTATTATCGTTCAAGGTTTGGTCGACAGGAACAGAGCTCACCGAGAAGGCCATGACAGAGATGTTCCCTCTAGCAGCAGAGTTCATGTCTCAGGGCCAGAGTGTTTCAGCAGAGCCATCAGAGCCGCGGTGATTCCTCCCAACTTCAGGTTGGCGACTGGAGTCAGTAAGTTCACTCGTGAATCCAAGCCTGACACTTGGCTTGAAGATTACCGAGTGGCTGTTCAGATCGGCGGCGGCAACGATGAGGTAACCATGAAGCATTTGCCTCTTATGTTGGAGGGTTCAGCCAGAGCGTGGTTGAATCAGTTAGCACTCAGTAGTATTTACACTTGGGAAGATCTTGCCCGAGTGTTTGTGTAACATCCCAAATTTTCAATTTGGAATGTTATACATTAGGTCATCATGCATATCATATTTTCTCGCATTTTTCCGATCCTAGAAAATTTCACGCAACTCAAGGACCCTCGGAGAGAGTTGGAAATTTCATTATTTTCATATTTGAGATTTATCAAATTTTGAAAATAGGATCATTTGGATTTATTTATTTATCTTCAAAAGTTTTTTTGATATAAAAAAATTAAGAGAGGGAATAATATGACTTTCCCAACATTTAGGAAAAATGAAGATTTTATAAATAAGTCAAATTTTGGTTTTGGAAGTTTTATTCGCTTTATGCAAAAAAATGAGTATTTTAAAAATATGCATATTTGCCCGTTTTTAAAGTTCATTTTGTTCGACTCATTTTTAGGAGTCGGTGAAAATTAATTTTATTAAATTCGGAGTTCTTTTGGTTTTATTTTAAATTTGTTTAGTTTTGTTTTAAAAAAAAAAAACCCCCGCGCCGCGCCGCTTTGGCTAAGGCCCACTGCCCACCGCCGCCCGGCCCATCTCCCTCTACCCCTCGCTGGAGGAGTCCCGCCGCCGCCGCCGCCCGCCGCCCGCCCGTGTCCGGCTCGGACCCCGCCGCCCCCCGGCTTGCCCCCTCCCCAAGGCCTCCCCCCTCCTATTTATACCGCCGCCCCCCCCCTCTCTCCTCATCCCGCCGCCCTCACCCTCACCCGAGCCCCTTGCCGCCGCCCGACAGCCGTCGCCGAGCACCTCGCCGCCCCTCGCCGCCCCTCGCCGCCCCTCGCCCGACCCCGCCGCCGCCCGCCGGAGGCCGGAGCCCCGCCGGCAAGCCGCCGGAGGTAGCCGCCGCCACAACCCTCCGGTCGGTTTTTAGAAAAACCCGATCCGGTTTTTCTCGTGATGTTCGGTTTTTTTCAAAACCCTAGATGGTTTTTTATTTTTTTCGGTTTTCTTATTTAGTGAACGTTCACCGAACCGTTCGTTTCAATGAACGTGTTCGTTGGATTAGTTCTGTTAACGAACGTCCGCTGTTTAATCTGTTCGTCGTTTTCTTTTAATCGGATTTAATCCGTTATTTTCTGAATTCGATTTTCGATTCGATTTTCAAATTTGTTTATTTTCTCGCTCGTTTATCGGAATCAGGTGATTCAAGCGCCTGGAGTTTCGTTACGAAACCGCCGTTCCGACTAACCTACTTACACAAAGTTTTGCTACTGTAAAATTTTGACCTAGTTTCAGATTGCTAAACCGAGTCGTTCTCTCTCGAGTTTCGACTTTCGATGCTTTATTTGATTCGATTCTTTTGCAACCAGGGTTCTTAAGTTGAACTCTCTGGTTAGATCTTTTATTCAAGATTTCCCCGTGCATTAGATGAGTACTTATTGTATGCTTGTTTTTTGTCTGCGTTAGATCACCCGGAGTGCGCCGCTTGTTACTTCGAATCTCTAGGTCTCGCGGATCATCAGCAAGGCAAGTAACACTTGATCATACCTTTTCTACTACCCAGTTTTTATGCATTAGATCAATCCTCAAACACTTGCATGTTTAGGATCTAATTAAATTGTGGGATGGGAAGTAGATTGAGGTAGTACCTATTACCTGTTTTACTTATGAAACCTTGGGAGTTACTTCTACGTTGCTTATCATGCCATGCTATGCTAGTAGACGTGGATTGGGTGAGTGAATATCCATGACAGATGTGAGATTGTTAATTAATGGTTTATCTAAGGTGGCAACCTAAACACACATCTGGGTGGATTGAGGCACCTGGTTTCCATCAGACTTGCTCTGTATTTCTTCGGACCGCCACCTGTGCTCTAAGGGATCATAAGATTATTCAAACTGAAACTTCCGTGTGCAGCCACAAGCCAATTATGGGCTCTGGCGTAGTTGACTAAGTTGTGCGAACTCTTACGGGTAGGCTAGCTGATGTAGGGGATGTAGGTTGGTACGGTCTACCCACATGTAAGGTGCTAGCCCTTCTGAAAGACTATGTCTCGGTCATCCGTTTCTCAAACACCATGTAGTGCGAGAACCAAGCGGAGGCGATCGAGTCTTGTGGGGAAAAGTGCGCAAACCACTGCAGAGTGTATAAACTAATCATGATTAGCCATGTCCCCGGTTATGGACGTTTTGAGTATCCGGTAATTGAATATCATGTGAATCTCAACATGTTACTTCTAATAAATGTATTGGGATTGATGAGTACTTTTTAATTGGGATTGAGGATGCTATCAACCATTCTCAATGTTTAACAACCACCATGATAGTTAAACAAAAATTATTCCTTTGTTATAGGGAAAAACTAGCTTTATGCAAAAATGTAACCGTAGAGCCTTACCACCAGCCATATATGCATGTAGTATAGGCTTATTCCTTCATTGCTCTTTATGTGTTACATTGCCAGCATATTCCATGTGTTGACCCGTTTTTGGCTGCAACTTTCACGTTATGCACTTTTTAGACGCATTTAGTAAGGTGTTAGGTCGTGGTTCTATACTCAGTGATGCCGATGGAGTTGATGGACTCACTTATCTTCCAAGCCTTCGCTGTTATTATTAGATGGCCTTAAGCCATATTATTGTATTAAGTTCCCTTGTGGACAACGATGTAATAAGTGTGTGATTGCTACTCGCTATAAATCCTTCAAATCTTGTGTGGTGTCAAGATTATCGATCCAGGATGACATCGAGCACAGAGACTTGATCCATTCGGTCTGGTCGCACTGAGAGAATGGTATCAGAGCACACGCTGACTGTAGGACACGACCACTA
This sequence comes from Aegilops longissima, assembly GCA_021605205.1. NCBI lineage: Eukaryota > Viridiplantae > Streptophyta > Magnoliopsida > Poales > Poaceae > Aegilops > Aegilops longissima. The sequence continues at coordinate 58,892,650 of CM038677.1, forward strand.
AGATAAAGCCATAGATCACTACTCTCTTCCCATTTTCTAACTCCTCATCTTTTCTACTCTTTAGGATGACGGACGAGAAGATCAAGTACACCCAACCAGATGAAGGCACACCTTTTGGATTTCACTTGAAGGAAGTTACCAAGTACCTGAACATTGGACTACCAAGTTTCACCGAACTTTCAACGCCACTCTGCTCAAGAGGAGCGCTGGAAGATTCAAGCTCACGTTCCAGAAGGACATTCGCCCCAATCACCAAGCCTATAGATAGTGTTTTCAGATTGCACCAACTTGAGTCCAGGAAAGAGCATGGCAGCTCACATCACCATGGGACGATTGGAGAAGTTTATCAAGAAGACCTCAAGGACACTATCTACCAGATTTGTGGACGCCGAGATGACAAATGGGACATAGTCGGCACCAAGAAGGATAGGTCCATTGCAGCATTCATCCAGAGTTAAATCAGCACATTCGACGCCAGAGAACCAAATGTGCAATGATATGTTGGAGTTGCGAAGGCAAAGGAAGGATCATCGAACTGGAAGGAGAACTAAAGACTACACACAAGGACTACATGGACGAGATCGTAGCTCGGCAAGACACAATAACGATCTTAAGTACGAGATCAAGAACTCAAGAAGAAGTTGGCGCCAGAATGAAGACCAGATGTCGGTTGTCCAAGCGACTACATTAACATCGACGACACCGATTCGGATCCAAGTGAACCCGACTTTGAAGACGGTTGGAGCAGACATCATGGAGTCTTCCACGGTTCAAATTAGTAGAAGTCCCCACATATTAGTAGTATTCCTCCATGTAAACATTATAGTACACGCACTTTTGCGATAGTTAGATCGTTGTAAGCCCTTGTTTGATTGAATGAAGTGATTTTGTGTGCATTTGCTCATGTGCATTTGGGTAGTGATTCCCCTTAGACCTCATTCTACTCTTAATTTCTCTTCTTTTCTAAACCCATCAGATGCCTCCGAGACGCGACCCCGGATTCGTTTTCCCGCCAGAGATCACCCAATTGATCCAGCAGCAGAATACCCTGATTCAAACATTGGTGCAGAACCAGGGCAACAACAACAACAACAACAACAATAACAACCCACCGCCATCACCACCTGCGGACCACTTGACGCGTTTTCTTAGACTGAATCCGCCGGTATATTCCAGTAGCACCGAGCCGATTGTAGCAGATGATTGGCTCCGCAAGATAGGAAGGGAGTTGACCACTGCAGGATGCACAGATGGTGAAAGAGTGAAGTTTGCAGCACATCATCTTGAAGGACCCGCATCAGCATGGTGGGAAAATTTTACAGCCACTTACCCCGTAGACACTGTCACATGGGATCAGTTTCAGCAAGCTTTTCGCACTGCCCATGTTTCAGCAGGAGCTATGGCCATGAAGAAGCGTGAGTTTCGCAACTTACGCCAAGGAGGAAGGACTGTTGGCCAGTATGTGGATGACTTTAGTAAATTAGCACGTTATGCCCCAGATGACGTTGCTACCGATGCAGCTAAACAGGAGAAGTTTCTAGAAGGACTGAATGATGAGTTCAGATGCCGTTGATGGTAGCAAGTTTCAACAACTACCAGGAGTTGGTAGACCGAGCCCTCATGATTGAAGGAAGCAGCACAAATTGAGAATCGCAAGCGAAAGTATGGGCAAGGGAAGTATAACTCGAGCCCAATGAAGCCTTGTTATACCCCTAAATCCGAATTCAGTTTCAGCATACCCATGGAGGAGGTAATTCGCACAACCATAATGGCACCAAGAATGGGAACGGAATGGAGGAAGCAATGGACAGAACCACACCAACCCGTCAACACCATCCAAAGTAGACCTGAGTCATATTACTTGCTTTAAGTGCCGCAAGATGGGCATTATGCCAATGACTGTCCGAAGGCCGAATGGAAATGGCAATGGAAGCTCGAAAGAAGCCCAACCCTTTCAACAGGGGATGTGAACCACATTGATGTGGAGGAGGTTGAAGATCAGCCCGATGCAAGAATCGGTAAGTTTTGGTTAAGTCATTTACTGCAGTTGTTCTTTTCGATCTTGGTGCATCGCATTCATACATATCAAGGGGTTTGTGGATAAGTACAAATTACCGACCCAAGCCCTTAGGTCACCCATGCTAGTAACCTCACCCGGAGCAGAATACATGGCTAGTAAATGGTGTGATCGACTGCCATTAAGGATTGGACACTATGTTTTCCCCTCAGACCTAATAGTTCTGGAATCCCAAGGATTGGATGTGATATTAGGAATGGATTGGTTATTAAAGTATGGAGGGAACATAGATTGCACCACAAAGTCAATTTTGCTCACCACCCCAGAGGGAAGAAGGATCAAGTATGTATCACGGCACGAGCCGAGGAGAGCACAAGTTAATTGCTTATCAGGAGTGGTGCAGGAAGAAGTACCAGTGGTGAAGGATTATCCTGATGTATTTCCGGAAGAGTTGCCAGGAATGCCACCGGATAGAGACATTGAGTTTTTGATCGAGCTGTTGCCGTGAACAGGCCCGATATCGGGTTTAATCGCATGAGGATGCCCGCACAGGATTTGGCAGAAATCAAGAATCAGATTAAGGAACTATTGGATAAAGGTTTTATTCGCCCACATTCTTCACCTTGGGGATCACCCGTTTTGTTAGTGGAGAAGAAGGATGGATCGTTAAGAATGGTTGTTGATTATCGTGGATTGAATGAAGTCACAATCAAGAACAAGTACCCACTACCTATGATAAATGATCTATTTGATCGTTTGCATGGAGCTAAGGTGTTTTCCATGATCGATTTACGATCAGGGTACCATCAGTTGAAGATTCGGGAGCAAGACATACCTAAGACAGCGTTTACCACGCGATATGGACTGTACGAGTATACCGTTATGTCATTTGGACTGACTAACGCACCAGCCTATTTCATGAACCTGATGAACAAAGTATTTATGGAGTTTTTGGATAAGTTCATCGTGGTGTTCATTGATGACATTTTGATTTTCTCGAAGAATGAAGAGGAACACAAGGAACATTTGCGATTGGTTTTGGAGAAACTGAGGGAAGACCAGTTGTATGCCAAGTTCAGCAAATGTGAGTTTTGGCTAAAGGAAGTTGGATTTCTTGACATGTTATATCCGGAGAAGGAATAGCAGTTGACCCCACAAAGGTTGAGACCGAACTAAATGGGAAGCACCAACGACAGTTGGAGAGATTCGAGTTTCCTTGGACTCGCAGGATACTACCAAGATTCATTGAGAATTTCTCAAGGATTGCCAAGCCTATGACTGAATTGTTGAAGAAGGATAACAAATTCATATGGACCGAGGACTGTGAGGCAAGTTTTCAGGAGTTGAAGAAAAGATTGGTTACCTCACCAGGTTTGATACTGCCAGATCAGACTAAGGATTATGAGGTGTATTGCACGCTTCACGCCGAGGACTTGGAGCAGTGCTTATGCAGGAAGGAAAAGTTGTTTCAGACGCTTCACGACAACTTAAGCCCCATGAGTTGAATTATGCCACACATGATTTGGAGTTAGCAGCCACAGCATGCCTTAAAGACATGGAGACATTTTCTCATTGGTAATCATTGTGAAGTATATACGGATCACAAGAGTTTGAAGTACATCTTCACATAGAAGGAATTGAATCTCAGATGAAGGAGATGGTTAGAGCTTATCAAGGATTATGATATGAGATTGCATTATCACCCCGGAAAGGCTAATGTCGTAGGCAGGCGCATTGAGCCGTAAGAGCCACGTCAATACCCTAATGATGGGAGGAATACCCAATGAGTTAGCCGAGGACCTTCGAGAGCTATGTTTGGAAATAGTTCCGAGAGGCTATGTAGCAGCATTGGAGATTCAGTCAACACTGATGGACAAAATCAGAGAAGCCCAAAAGGCAGATAAGGAAGTTGCCTCTATAAAGGAGAAAATGAGCAAAGGAAAAGCTAAAGGATTTCGTGAGGATGAGCACGATACCCTATGGTTTGAAGACCGTGTTTATGTGCCCAATAATCCAGAGATCAGGAAGTTGATTTTACAAGAAGCCCAGGATTCACCCTATTCGATTCACCCACGAAATACCAAGATGAATTTGGATCTGAAGAATACTTTTTGGTGGACCGGAATGAAAAGGGATATTGCGGAGTATGTAGCAGTTTGCGAGGTATGTCAGAAAGTAAAGGCAGAGCATCAGAAGCCAGCAGGATTGTTACAACCATTGCCTATACCCGAATGGAAGTGGGATAAACTAGGCATGGATTTCATTACAGGTTTGCCAAAGACCCGTTCAGGATATGACTCGATTTGGGTCATAGTCGACCGTTTAACAAAGGTAGCTCATTTCATCCCAGTCAAGACCACCTATAGCAGTGCTAAGTTGGCAAAGATATACATGACCAGAATTGTGTGTTTACACGGAGTTCCGAGGAGCATCGTATCGGATAGAGGAACCCAGTTTACCTCGAAATTTTGGAACCAGTTGCATGAAACATTGGGAACTAGATTGGAATTTAGTACAGCTTTCCACCCACAGACCGATGGACAGAACAGACCGAGAGAGTTAATCAGATTTTGGAGGATATGCTGAGTGCTTGTGCACTAGATTATGGATCTAGTTGGGATGATAATTTGCCGTATGCAGAATTTTCCTACAACAACAGTTACCAAACCAGCTTGAAGATGGCACCTTTTGAGGCTCAGATGGAAGAAGGTGCAGGATACCGTTGTTATGGGACTAAACCGAGATCGCCATTGTTTGGACCAGATTTGATTAAGGAGTCCGAACAGAAGGTTGTTGATTCGAGACAGGCTCAAGGTAGCCCAGTCCTGCATAAAAGAGCTATGCCGATTCAAAGCGCAGCGATTGAGTATGAAGTTGGAGACAGAGTATACCTTAGAGTATCCCCGCCGAGGAGTTAAGCGTTTTGGAGTTAAAGGAAAGTTAGCACCACGCTTAGTTGGACCATATAAGATTTTGCAACGCATGGGAGAAGTTGCTTATAAGTTGGAATTGCGGAAGGACTGTCGAGGAGTTCATGATGTATTCCATGTTTCTCGATTGAAGAAATGTCACCCGAGATAGCAGAGGTACCGCTAAGAGACACAAGTGCCACCGAAGCAATTCAGTTGAAGGATGATTTAACATATGAGGAAAACCGTTAAGATTCTCGATTATGCTAGCAGAGTTACCCGCAGCAAGGTTATCAAGTTTTGCAAAGTTCAGTGGAGCCACCACATCAAGATGAAGCCACCGGGAAAGAGAGGAAGTTTTGCTTAAGGACCACCTCACCTATTTTCTAGTTAACCCGAATCTCGATGGCTAGATTCATCTTAAGGGGTAGGTTTGTAACATCCCAAATTTTCAATTTGGAATGTTATACATTAGGTCATCATGCATATCATATTTTCTCGCATTTTTCCGATCCTAGAAAATTTCACGCAACTCAAGGACCCTCGAGAGAGTTGAAATTTCATTATTTTCATATTTGAGATTTATCAAATTTTGAAAATAGGATCATTTGATTTATTTATTTATCTTCAAAAGTTTTTCCGATATAAAAAATTAAGAGAGGGAATAATATGACTTTCCCAACATTTAGGAAAAATGAAGATTTTATAAATAAATCAAATTTTGGTTTTGGAAGTTTTATTTGCTTTATGCAAAAAATGAGTATTTTAAAAATATGCATATTTGCCTGCTTTTAAAGTTCATTTTGTTCGACTCATTTTTAGGAGTCGGGAAAATTAATTTTATTAAATTGGAGTTCGTTTGGTTTTATTTTAAATTGTTTAGTTTAGTTTTTTTTAAAAACCCCACGCCGCCACTTTGGGCCAAGGCCAGGCCGGCCCGGCCGCGCCCGCCCATCTCCTCTCCTCCTCAAGGCTGGAGGAGTCCCCCGCCCGCCGTGTCCGGCTCGGGACCAGCCGCCGCCCTGGCTTGCCCCTCCCCAAGGCACTCCCCCCTCCTATTTATACCGCCACCCCCCCTCTCCTCATCATCCCGCCACCCTCACCCCGAACCCCGCCCGCCCGAGGCCGCTTGTCGCCCGTCGCCGGAGCCCCTCGCCGCCCCGCCCGACCCCCCCGCCCGAGGCCGGAGCCTCGCCGGCAAGCCGCCGGAGGTAGCCGCCGCCACAACCCTCCCGGTCCGGTTTTTTAGAAAAACCCGATCCGGTTTTTCTCGTGATGTTCGGTTTTTTTTCAAAACCCTAGATGGTTTTTTATTTTTTTTCGGTTTTCTTATTTAGTGAACGTTCACCGAACCGTTCGTTTCAATGAACGTGTTCGTTGGATTAGTTCTGTTAACGAACGTCCGCTGTTTAATCTGTTCGTCGTTTTCTTTTAATCGGATTTAATTCGTTATTTTCGAATTCGATTTCGATTCGATTTTCAAATCTGTTTATTTTCTCGCTCGCTTATCGGAATCGGGTGATTCAAGCGCTGGAGTTTCATTCTGAAACCGCCGTCCGACTAACCTACTTACACAAAGTTTTGCTACTGTAAAATTTTGATTCAGATTGCTAAACCGAGTCGTTCTCTCTCGAGTTTCGACTTTCGATGCTTTATTTGATTCGATTATTTTGCAACCAGGGTTCTTAAGTTGAACTCTCTGGTTAGATCTTTTATTCGAGATTTCCCCGTGCATTAGATGAGTACTTATTGTATGCTTGTTGTTTGTCTGCGTTAGATCACCTTGAGTGCGCCGCTTGTTACTTCAATCTCTAGGTCTCATGGATCATCATCAAGGCAAGTAACACTTGATCATACCTTTTCTACTACCCAGTTTTTATGCATTAGATCAATCCTCAAACACTTGCATGTTTAGGATCTAATTAAATTGTGGGATGGGAAGTAGATTGAGGTAGTACCTATTACCTGTTTTACTTATGAAACCTTGGGAGTTACTTCTACGTTGCTTATCATGCCATGCTATGCTAGTAGACGTGGATTGGGTGAGTGAATATCCATGACAGATGTGAGATTGTTAATTAATGTTTTGTCTAAGGTGGCAACCTAAACACACATCTGGGTGGATTGAGGCACCTGGTTTCCATCAGACTTGCTCAGTATTTCTTGGACCGCCACCTGTGCTCTAAGGGATCATAAGATTATTCAAACTGAAACTTCCGTGTGCAGCCACAAGCCAATTATGGGCTCTGGCGTAGTTGACTAAGTTGTGCGAACTCTTACGGGTAGGCTAGCTGATGTAGGGGATGTAGGTTGGTACGGTCTACCCACATGTAAGGTGCTAGCGCTTCGAAAGACTATGTCTCGGTCATCCGCTTCTCAAACACCATGTAGTCACGAGAACCAAGCGGAGGCGATCGAGTCTTGTGGGGAAAAGTGCGCAAACCTCTGCAGAGTGTATAAACTAATCATGATTAGCCGTGTCCCGGTTATGGACGTTTTGAGTATCCGTAATTGAATATCATGTGAATCTCAACATGTTACTTCTAATAAATGTATTGGGATTGATGAGTACTTTTAATTGGGATTGAGGATGCTGTCAACCATTCTCAATGTTTAACAACCACCATGATAGTTAAACAAAATTATTCCTTTGTTATAGGGAAAACTAGATTTATGCAAAATGTAACCAGAGAGCCTTACCACCAGCCATATATGCATGTAGTATAGGCTTATTCCTTCATTGCTCTTTATGTGTTACATTGCCAAGATATTCCATGTGCTGACCGTTGTGGGCTGCAACTTTCACGCTATGAGACTTTTTAGACGACAGTAAGGTGTTAGGTCGTGGTTCTATACTCAGTGATGCCGATGGAGTTGATGGACTCACTTATCTTCCAAGCCTTCTGCTGTTATTATTAGATGGCCTTAAGCCATATTATTGTATTAAGTTCCCTTGTGGACAACGATGTAATAAGTGTGTGATTGCTACTCTGCTATAAATCCTTCGAAGTACTGTGTGGTGTCAGCATTACTGATCTAGGGATGACACTGAGCACAGAGACTTGATCCATTCGGGTCTGGTCGCTACAGTTTGTCAGGACATTTGAAGGGACTTGCAAGCGACCAGCAGGGTTGACGGAGTTGCAGTCGTGTGTGCAAAAGTCGAGTGAAACTTTGAGAGATTATATCCAGAGGTGGATCACTTTGCATCACAGAGTTGAGAATGTATCTGATCACCAGGCAGTCTGTGCCTTCAAAGAAGGTGTCAAGAATAGAGAGTTGAGTTTGAAATTCGGTTGAACCGGAGATATGACCCTGAGCCGGATGATGGAGATTGCCACCAAGTATGCAAATGGTGAAGAAGAGGACCGGCTCCGGAGTGGTAAATACAAATTGGCCGCTAATGAGGCCGGCGGAGGAAATTCCAGTCGGAAGCAGAAGCGCAAAGCCGAGCCAGCTGCTCCCGGAGAGGCCTTGGCTGTGACCCCAGGAAAGTTCAAGGGGAAACCCAAGGGTCCTTGGAACCCCAAGAAGGTGAAAGACTAGGATGGAAATGACATGTTGGATTTGCCATGTCACATTCACACGAAGAAATATGAAGAGGGTAAACTCATTTACCCGAAACATACCACTCGATAGTGTCGGCTCTTGATTCAGCAGTTCCAAGGGAAACAACCCAAGGATAAGGATAAGGAGACAACAAAGTTGAGGACAAAGATGACAGCGATGATGGATATCCCTAGGTCAATTCCACACTGATGATTTTTCCTGACGTCGAAAGCAAAAGTCGATTGAAGGTTATCAATCGGGAAGTGAACTTGGTCGCTCCGGCGACGCCCAACTATCTGAAATGGTCCTGCATCGCCATCACATTCGACCAGTCCGATCACCGACGACATTGCCACCCCCGGGAGGCAAGCGCCAGGTGGTCGACCAGTCGTCGAAGTCACTCGGTCGACCAAAGTTCGATGGATGGTGGTAGTGGCTTGAACATATTGTACGCAGAGACGTTGAAAGGGATGGGCATTCCGATGTCCGGACTCGATTACCAAGAATATGAGCTTCCACGGAGTCATTCCTCGAAAGAAGGCTGAGTCACTCGCCAAATTGCTCTTGATGTAGTTTTTGGTGATTCAAAGCATTTCAAAAGAAAAGTTGACCTTTGAGGTCGTGGATTTCAGAGCGCTTATCACGCTATTCTAGGAAGGCCAGCATATGCACGTTTCATGGCCCGACCATGTTACATGTAACTTGAACTGAAGATGCCTGGTCCCAAGGGCGTGATCACTGTTACGGGCAATCGGAAGAAGGCGGAAGAGTGCTTCCATAAGGGCTCTAAGATCGCCGATGCTCAGTTGGCAGTGGTAGAGCTACAAGAGTATCAGAAAACTGCAGATCCGAGTGATTTGTTGCGAGCTAAGAAGCCGCCACGGAGTCAACATTCGATCGTCCGGTGAGACGTAAACAGGTTCACATTCACCCGACTGATCCCAATGCTGCTCCGACCAACATCTCAACAACACTCGACTCAAAATAGGAAGAAGCGCCATCCAGTTCCTCCGTGAGAACTGGGACATCTTTGCATGGAAGCTCACGACATGCCGGTGTTCCTGTGGGGCTGGATGAACACCGCCTACGAGTCGACCCAAAAGTCAAACCGGTTAAAGAATATCTTCGGCGGCCCGCCGTCCAGAAGAGAAAGGCCATCGGTGAAGAGGTGGCTCGGCTCTTAGCGGCTGAGTTCATCTAAGAGATCTACCACTCCGAGTGGCTCGCCAATGTCGTCATGGTCCCCAAGAAGGACAAGTCGTTGCGCATGTGGATCGATTTCAAGCATATCAATCGGGCCTGCCCGAAAGATCATTTCCCTCTTCCTCGCATTGACCAAATAGTCGACTCAACTGAGGGATGTGAGAGGTTGTCTTTTTTAGACGCCTATTCCGGGTACCATTAGATCCGTCTGTATGGACCCGATGAGATCAAAACAGCGTTCATCACTCCATTCGGGTGCTTTTGTTATGTCACCATGCCATTCGGTCTCAAGAATGCCGGAGCCACATTCATGAGGATGATTCAGAAGTGTTTGCTCACTCAAATCAGTCAGACTATGGAAGCGTACATGGATGATATAGTGGTCAATTCACGAAAGGGTTCCGACCTGTTGACTGACCTTCCTGAAACATTTGCCAATCTCAGGAGGTATGGTATCAAGCTTAACCCATCAAAGTGCACATTTGGAGTTCCCGTGGAAAGTTACTCGGTTTTTCGCTTCGAGCGAGGAATCGATGCTAACCCGAAAAGGTTGGCACTATACTCAATGAAGCGCCTGTGCGTGTGCACGATGTCCGAAGCTTCTCGGATGCTTGGCCGCTTTAAGTCGATTCATCTCTCGCCTCGGTGAAAAGGCATTGCCTCTTTACCGATCGATGAAGAAGTCGACAAGTTCGAGTGGACTCGAAGCTGATGCAGCGCTTGCGAGCTAAAAGCTCGCTCTCCACCCAGCCGGTGCTTGCTGCTCCTATCGACAAAGAGCCTTTGTTGCTTTACATTGCAGCCATTGGACAAGTCGTCGACTGCATTTACGGTCGAGCGGGAAGAAGAAGGAAAAGCCTTCAAAGTTCAACGCCTAGTTTATTATCTTTCTGAAGTGCTGACCCCATCAAAGCAAAGATACCTCACTATCGTAAGCTTGTTTATGGGATTTATATGACCACAAAGAAGGTTGCTCATTATTTCTCTGATCATTCCATTACAGTCGTCAGCAACGCCCCATTATCGGAAATTCTTCATAACAGAGATGCAACTGGTCGCGTGGCTAAATGGGCGATTGAACTTCTTCCCCTTGATATCAAATTTGAGGCAAAGAAAGCCATCAAGTCCCAAGCAATAGCAGACTTCCTCGCTGAGTGGACTGAACAGCAGCTTCTGACTCAAGTTCACTCGGAGCACTAGACTATGTTTTTTGATGGTTCCAAGATGCTGAACAGTTCTGGTGCGGGGGTTGTGTTGGTTTCCCCCCGAGGAGATAAGCTCAAATATGTTCTCCAGATTCACTTTGATTCTTCCAACAACGAAGCAGAATATGAAGCACTCCTGTATGGGTTGCGTATGGCCATTTCACTCGGCGTCCGTCGCCTTATGGTCTACGGCGACTCGGATCTGGTTGTTAATCAAGTGATGAAGGAGTGGGATGTCAGAAGCCCAGCTATGACTGGTTACTGTAATGCAGTGAGAAACCTGGAGAAGAAATTCGAGGGGTTAGAGCTTCATCATATACCCCGATTGAAAAATCAAGTTGCGGATGATTTGGCGAAGATAGGGTCCAAAAGGGAAGCCATTCCTAGTAATGTATTTTTGGAGCACATTCATGCACCATCAGTGCAGGAGGATCCTTTCACAGAAGAAGCCCCACAGCAAAAGAGTGCCAATGATCCGACTGAAGTTGAGGTCCCAGCCGTGGTCGACCTGATTATGGAAGTTGTGGTCATCACTCCCGACTGGACAGTGCCGTACATCGCATATATCCTAAGGAAAGAGCTCCCAGAGAATGAAGAAGAGGCTCGACAGATCGTTCGTCGATCCAAGGCCTTACAAATGATCAAGGGACAGTTGTTATGCAGAGAAAGCGCGATCGAGTCGGCCGAAGTGTATCACGCCGTAAGAAGGTCGATAATTCTTGAGGATATCCACTGGGACTGTGGCCATCATGCGTCCTCTCGGACCATTGTGGCTAAAGCATACCAAGCGGGATTTTACTGGCCGAAAGCAAATGAAATGGCAAAAGAAATAGTCGACAAGTGTGAAGGGTGTCAGTTCTATTCCAACATGTCACACAAGCCTGCCTCAGCCTTGAAGACCATTCCACTCGTCTGGCCCTTCGCTGTTTGGGGATTAGACATGATTGGGCCGCTGAGAACTGGCAGAAGCGGCTTCACTCATTTGCTAGTAGCAGTCGACTAGTTCACCAAGTGGATCGAAGCCAAGCCCATCAAGAACCTTGATGCATGCACTGCTATCAGTTTCATCAGAGAGTTGATATTCAGATATGGAGTTCCGCATAGCATCATCACCAACAATGGGTCAAACTTCAATAACGACAAGTTCAAAGCCTTCTGCGCCTCTCAGGGCACGTGGGTCGACTATGCTTCAGTTGCTCATCCTCAGTCGAATGGACAAGCAGAGCGTGCAAACGGCCTCATTCTCAAAGGGCTGAAACCACGGCTGATGCATGATCTCAAGCACGCAGCAGGAGCTTGGGTCGACGAACTTCCATCAGTTCTCTGGGGATTGAGGACCACTCCTAATCGGTCGACTGGGAGAACTCCATTCTTCCTGGTCTATGGAGCTGAAGCAGTTCTGCCGAGTGACCTGCTTCACAATGCGCCTCGAGTCGAACTATACTCTGAAGAAGAAGCGGAACAAGCCCGGCAAGATGCAGTCGACCTCTTAGAAGAGGAGAGGGAGATGGCCCTGATCCGCTCGACTATCTATCGGCAAGACTTGCGTCGATTCCATGCCAGAAATGTGAAGAGTCGAGCCTTCCAAGAGGGAGATTTGGTCCTCCGAGTGGATCAACAGAAACCACACAAGCTCGCTCCCACTTGGGAAGGTCCCTTCATCATCACAAGAGTTCTCCACAACGGAGCGTATCATCTCTACAACGTTGATCGCCAGATCAACGAGCCTCGAGCTTGGAATGTGGAGCTGCTCCGCCCCTTTTATACTTAAATACTCACTCGGTTGAGATGTAATAAAAGTACTTTTGTAGTTTGTTTACCTAAGACAAGAATGTTATAATTTTTCCAGTGATTGTTATTACTTTTTGTTGAAATTTCCCCCAGTGGGTGGCTTAGCTGCGAATTCGGTTCGCCTAAGTTTGTAAAAAGAAATCCTTTCCGAGTGGCGAGCCAGTCTCCCACTCGGGGGCTTAGCTGCGAATCCGCTTCGCCTAAGTATTCAAAATCCTACCGAGTGGTGAGCCAGCCTCCCACTCGGGGGCTTAGCTGCAGTCCAAGTACTCGCCTAAGTATTCAAATCCTACCGAGTGGTGAGCCAGCCTCCCACTCGGGGGCTTAGCTGCAGTCCAAGTACTCGCCTAAGTATTCAAAATCCTACCGAGTGGAGAGCCAACCTCCCACTCGGGGGCTTAGCTGCAGTCCAAGTACTCGCCTAAGTATTTAAGTCCTACCGAGTGGAGAGTGAGCCTCTCACTCGGGGGCTTAGCAACAACCCAAGGATTCGCCTAAACATCCAATATAATGAACGCTTCGCAAGGACGACGAGGTGCAGGTCGGCTGCTACCTTCTCCTTCAAAGCTACACCATAAAAATCCTACCGAGTGGAGAGAAAACCTCCCACTCGGGGGCTTAGCTGCAGCCCAGTGCTCGCCTAAGTAATAAAAACCCTACCGAGTGGAGAGCAAACCTCCCACTCGGGGGCTTAGCTGCAGCCAAGTGCTCGCCTAAGTAATAGAAATCCTACCGAGTGGAGAGCAAACCTCCCACTCGGGGGCTTAGCTGCAGCCCAGTGCTCGCCTAAGTAATAAAAATCCTACCGAGTGGAGATCAAACCTCCCACTCGGGGGCTTAGCTGCAGCCCAATGCTCGCCTAAGTAATAAAAAACCTACCGAGTGGAGAGCAAACCTCCCACTCGGGGGCTTAGCTGCAGCCCAGTGCTCGCCTAAGTGATAAAAATCCTACCGAGTGGAGAGCACACCTCCCGCTCGGAGGCTTAGCTGCAGTCCAGTACTCGCCTAAGTAAGGAATTCATCCCAATCCGCAAGGACGACGAGGTACAAGTCGACTGCTACCTTCTCCTTCGGAGCTTCGCCACAAGTACAACGTGCGGTCCATCCCAACCCGCAAGAACGACGAGGTCAGTCGCAGTCTGTGCTCCATCTCTACCTGCAAGATAGATGAAGTACAAGTCGATTGGAGTTTCGCCTCAAGGATACTACTTACAACAATGAAATATATTCCGAATGAAGAGCAAATTTCTCTCGAAGGAAAATAAAGCATGTTCAAGGATATATCAAGTTCGGATAAACGTCCTACGGATCCGAAAGTGCTCAGGTGTTAAGCCTGTTAAAGTTTGTCGGTTACAAAAACCACTCGGCATTCCGAGGCAAATTTAAGGTGGGACTTAGAAGTTTTTTACTCCTCCGATGGAGGACTGGAAGGTGCAACAAACTGGTCGAGGTCGATTCCGTCGGCAATACGGGTAGCAGCAGCGATGAAGGTCTCCATGAAAGATCGAAAGTCATACTTCCTGGTGTTGGCAACTTTGAGGGACGCCAGCTTGTCCTCTTGCGCTTCCTTGCAGTGGACACGAACCAGAGACAGAGCAACATCAGCACCACACCTGGCAGAAAGACCTTTTCCATTCTTGCACTCGACTTGGAATCTAATTCAGTTGAGTCATTAAGGATTCAAGGTCATTCTGAAGCGTCTGCTCTGGCCAGAGAGTTGAGTCGATCCGCGACACCGCAGCTTTCAGTCGAGCAAGATAGTCCACCAAGCTAGCAATGCGAGACTCCAGTCGGAGCACATTCATAGCAGCTTCGTCCTTCACAGGAGAGTTGATGGGGTCCAGGCTGGTTTCCACTCGACTGGTTTCTTCTTCGAAGTTTTGACAGAATTCTGAAAACACAGCTCAGACTCAAAACTATAGTCATGCGATGAGCTGGTGATAGCAAGACAGTCAGATAAAAGATATTACCTTCAAGCATGAGGAACAGCTTCTTGGCGAGCCCTCCAAGATAAACCTCCAGGTCATTTCGCTTCCCCGCCAGTTGGCCAGCCTTGTCAGATAGAGCAATCTTGTCGTTCTTCAGTCGACTAACTTCCTTGTTGGCTGCGTCAAGAGCGGCTTTCAGCTTGGCATTTTCATCTTCAAGTTTGCCGACTGAGGCAAGTTTCTCTTCAACGAGATTTGTTTTCTCCAAAGCCGCCTTCTGTGCCTCTGCAAGGTCAAGGTCCTTCTTCTTCAGAGTCTCCTCCAGTTTATCTGCAAAGCAACAATGAGAACAGAGTTGAGAATGAACAGAAAAACAAAGACAGTCGTCAAGTTCTCACCAGCCATACCTTTTGCTTCATCCTTCGCCTTCTGCAAATTCTCCTGAGCAAGCTTCAAGTCGAGGTTGAGCTGGATCTGTTTGTTCTCTAATCTCAAAGATAGCGAGCCACAAGCTCGCCAGATTTCTACAAAGAGTCAATCAACAAAAGACATCAAAGACAGATCACTTCCGAGTGACTAAGGAAAAATAGTAGCATTTCTAAGACTACAGTCGAATCAAAACATTCGACAATAGTCTCGGGGACTACACCAGCGGGTGCACTCAGCGTGTCCCCACTGGTTTTACCAATTTGGTTCGACCAGTCGACCAAAAGAGGCAAAAAGGTTATGATTCTAAAACCATGGCTAACTGTCAGCGGCCAGCCGCGGTAAAAAAAACAGTTCTTTAGACTATAGCCGACTGCCCGCAGTCCACCATAGTCTCGGGGACTACACCCAGTGGGTGCACTCAGCGTGCCCCCACCGGTTTTATGGTTCCATTCGACTTGGTCCGACCAGGCCGAGTGAAGAAGTTCAAAGTGTAAAGACTATAGTCGACTACACGGAGTCCACCATAGTCTCGGGGACTACACCCAGTGGGTGCACTCAGCGTGCCCCCACAAAAACTCAATCGACACACCCACCCAGTGGGTGTACAGATATGGACATCTAGAGCAAGAAGCAGTTTCAGGTAGCATGTCCTAACAGAGCAAGCAGTTTCAGGTAGCATATCCTAACAGAGCAAGCAGTTTCAGGTAGCATATCCTAACAGAGCAAGCAACGATCGACTTACTTGGACATTGCTCTGGAGAGCTGAGCTAGCATCATAGGCCGCCTGGCTGGCCTCTCGGACTGCCTTCACTTGCTCCATCATGATCCCTGCCTGGCGTATAGCCTCCTTAGCAGCACTCACTTGGTCTTCCGGGACGTGGTGTATAGCAAAAAGGGATGGTGGATCAGCAGTCGACGAAGTGGGTCGGGCACTTGTCAGCGGTACAGCAAAAGACACAGAAGCCCGAGCGGTGTTGCCTCCCTCGGAAACCAGCGTCTCAGGTATCGTCACAACTGGAGCAGCCTTGCCAGCACGCACACTCTTGTTCTTCCTCTTCCTCAACGGTGTTTCCTCGTCATCATCGGGGAGATCAATGACATGAGGCGGAACTACAAGAAAGATTCAAAAGTAAACATGGAAATCCAATCGACTAAAAGCGAAACTGCAGAGATCATACCAAGGTTGGAGGTGACGGCATCTTCCATTTCCTGATCTTCGTGCTTGGCTGAGGTCTCGGAGGTCAGATTTCAAGAATCGGCTGATCAGTCATCGAGTCGACCAAAAGTACACTCATGTTGATTAGGGAAATACGAGTTCTGCTGATTACCCGGAGATGGTGGGAATGACCATCCGCATCTTGGGCAGGGCTTTCGCCGGCTTCGACGACGTTGCTTGAGGTTGCTTCGGCGGTTTCTCAGTCGGCTCAGGGGAAGTTGTCCGAGGTCGCTTCATCGACTGCCCAGTGGGAGCAACAGCTTTACCGCGCTCGGCCGCCGGGTCATGCGTCGACTTGGACCTTCCTTTTGAGCGGGGAGGATCGACGTTTTCCTCCTCTTCCTCCTCCTCCTCCTCTTCATCAGAGCTGTCGTCCCCCTCATCCTCCTCGCCATTGGACTCCCATTCCTCCTGACTTTCACCTCTGCTTCCTTCTTCTTCTACGACTGGTTCCTGCGCCCCGTTGGGCATCGAGTACATCTCAGTGGTGGCCTAGAAGACAACAAAACAAGGCAAAAGTCAGTCGATGAATTTGCATCAAAAGAGAATAAATGCAGCAGAATCGCAGTCGGAGATAAGTGGTTATACCTTGTCTGGTTCGTAAGAATGGTCGAGTGGGGGAATCCTCCTAGCTCCGCGAGGATTATCTTTGTTTCCTGTGATGGCAGTCATCCACTTCTCCAACGTGGCGTCATCGACCTACTCTGGATGGACCCGAGTGGTATCATCCGTACCGGAGTACATCCACATCGGATGGCCTCGGTATTGGAGTGGCTGAATACACCGTCGGAGGAAAACTTCCAAAAGATCCATGCCGGTCACCCCGTTGCGAATAAGCTGGACTACGCGTTCCATCAACAATTTTACTTGGGCCTTCTCCTCTGGTAGCACCTTCAAGGAAGATGGCTTGTTCACTCGACTCATGGAGAAAGGAGGGAGTCCAGTCGACTGCCCCGGCGTCGACTGGTCTTGGAAGTAGAACCAGGTCGACTGCCACCCTCTAACCGAGTCAGGGAGAGTCATAGCTGGAAAAGCGCTCTTCCCCCTCATCTGGACCCCGAGTCCCCCACACATCTGGATTACTTGGGTTCTCTCGTCATTCGGGTTCATTTTCTTCACCGACTGAGAGAGACAAGTGAATATATGCTTGAAGAGGCCCCAGTGCGGCCGACAACCCAAGAAGTTTTCGCATAACGACACGAAAGCAGCAAGATAGACAATGGAGTTGGGAGTGAAATGATGGAGTTGCGCTCCAAAAAAGTTCAGAAACCCCCGGAAGAAAGGATTCGGCGGCAGAGAAAATCCCCGATCTATGTGAGTGGCTAGGAGAATGCACTCACCCTCTTCAGGCTGCGGCTGCCACTCCGTTCCCGGAAGCCTCGCCGACCCATGGAGGATCAGTCCCTCGTTGGCCAGATCGTTGAGGTCCTTCTCGGTGATGGTCGAGCGGATCCAATCTCCCTGGACCCAACCTTGCGACAGTTTGGACCGCGAAGAAGATCCGCCCCGACTGGGTGCTCTCCCCTTCGCCTTCGCCGCTGCCTTCTTCACCCGCTCCAAGGCTGCGGTCTTCTCCTTCACCATGGTCGCCGGCGAAGCAAGTACTAAGCTGCGGCGCTGAGCAGGCTAAGGGCGCAGCAGAAAGATTTGGAGGCAGAAGGAGGGGAAGATTGGGGTCACAATGTTCAAAATACCCCGTCCGATGCCTTATGTGAGGCCGCTTCCGAGTGGCTGACTGGTAGGCCCAGGCAATCCCATCAAATCTCGCAACAGGCGTGCGCGCGATACGTGGCGAAAAGGCAGCACGAAGATCGAGGCATCATCGCCTTATCCCATCCGAGTGCCGCAGTTTTCTCCGCTTTGTGCGCTTCCCAAAATTCAGATCCCGCGAAATCCCCTAAACGCGGAGCAACCTGTCAGACAGCAGATTTCCTCCGATCCGTCGCTCGGAAATCCTCAAGTTCACAAAAGTTCACTCGACAAATGTGAAGAATGGATCAAGGCGACTGAAAGAGAAGTTGACGCCATCACTAAAAGGTCGTTGATCCAGAGTAAGGCACACTCGCAACACAAAGAACAGGTCGGAAAGATTATCAACTCCTTCCTCACTCAAACCTCGATCCATTCGGGGGCTAATGATGAAGTCATGTACCTAGGGTAGGGTCATGGACCTGCCCAAGGATACCCTCCCCAAGGACACTCGCGAAAGAAGCTGCCTTCCAGTCGACCTGGTAGGCTTCCACTCGACAGATTCAAAGACACTCGACCATGAAGACCCACTCGACCACCAGGAGTCCAGGAGCCACTCGGTGTCCAAACGGTCTGTAGTTAAATAGTCTTTATGGTCATGATGACACTTTATGTAAGGCGTTACCAGTAACGCCTAGCCTTAACGTACCTTAAACCCTCCGCTACGTGGGCTGGCTGGGGTCCTGGCGCACTCTATATAAGCCACCCCCCTCCACAGGTAGAAGAGTTCGCACCCCTGTAACACATACGCATATAATCCAGTCGACCGCCTCCGGGCTCCGAGACGTGGGGCTGTTACTTCCTCCGAGAAGGGCCTGAACTCGTAAATCCCTTGCGTATACAACTACTCCATAGCTAGAATCTTGCCTCTCCATTCCTACCCCCCATTCTACTGTCAGACCTAGAACCACGACAGTTAGTCCCAAAAATAATATAAAAGTGGATAATAAAGCCCAATAATGTCCAAAACAGTAGATAATATAGCATGGAGCAATCAAAAATTATAGATACGTTGGAGACGTATCAGGAATCCCCAAGCTTTCTGCTCGTCCTCGAGTAGGTAAATGATAAAAAAGATAAATTTTGATGCGGAGTGCTACTTGGCATAATTTCAATATAATTCATCTTAATTGTGGTATGAATATTCACATCCGAAAGATTCAAGACAAAAGTTCATATTGACATAAAAATAATAATACTTCAAGCATACTAACAAAGCAATCATGTATTCTCAAAATAATAAGGCCAAAGAAAGCTATCCCTACAAAATCATATAGTCAGGTATGCTCTATCTTCACCACACAAAGTATTTAAATCATGCACAACCCGATGACAAGCCAAGCAATTGTTTCATACTTTTGACATTCTCAAAACTTTTTCAATCTTCACGCAATACATGAGCGTGAGCCATGGATATAGCACTATGGGTGGAATGGAAGGGTGGTTGTGGAGAAGACAAAAAGGGAGAAGATAGTCTCACATCAACTAGGCGTATCAACGGGCTATGGAGATGCCCATCAATAGATATCAATGTGAGTGAGTAGGGATTGCCATGCAACGGATGCACTAGAGCTATAAGTATGTGAAAGCTCAACAAAAGAAACTAAGTGGGTGTGCATCCAACTCGCTTGCTCACGAAGACCTAGGGCATTTTGAGGAAGCCCATCATTGGAATATACAAGCCAAGTTCTATAATGTCGGTGTACTAGAGTAGGGGTACCCTAGTATCCCGAACTCGTGCACGGGCAGTTGCAGCACCCCGCGGCAGGGCTTGCCTAGTGACCGCCAAGGTCCTCCGCGGTTCCTTTGGAGCCATTCAAGAACAAAGTATTCAAGGCCCCGACAAGAGGAGCTTGCCGGGAAGGCCACTCAAGACACGCAGAAGACAAGACCCCGGCAAGAGGAGCTTGCCAGGAAGGCTCGGTGAGCGAAAAGCTTCCGAGTGCGACAAGGATTCAGCCGCGGCAGGCAACCTCTCTTCATCTCTGCTCCAGCTCATCCACCAACGTGTCGCCATGGGACCATTCCAGGTGCGCGTGTCAAGGGGCTGTGCGGCCAGCGGAGAGCAGCGGTAAGCGGCGCTGACAAGGTTACCATCGTGGCAAACGGTGGCGCTTCTGACGGTCCCTGTTGCACTATTCAAGCAACATGGACGGGCATTTAATGCTTTTGTCCCTTGCCATCAGAGTTAGGTAGAATACACTGTACAAAGTAGCTTTACCAACCGCAGCTTGTTTTCCCATTTTTGCCCTCGCCTACGTTGCCACCTGTTGGTGACCCCTTGAGCGTATAAAAGGAGGCCCATGCACAATGTAGAAAAGGTTCGGCTGAGTTCGGTTCGACTCATTCGATACTGAACACACTCAAGCTAGGTTTTGTAGCTCTCTGTGCTCCCTAGCAAGAACACAATACAATCAGACAAGTAGCAGTAGGAGTATTATCTCTCCGGAGAGCTCCGAAGCTGGGTAATTTGCTCGTGTGCATCGCCTCGATCTGCTCTTCGTGCAATCTCCGCCCCCCCCCCCACCGAACCAAAAGGGACTCGGTCCGCCGGTCCCATAGGTGTTCGTGGGTCACGATCAGCTTCCCCGACATCTTTGGCGCGTCAGGTAGGGGGCGTCGAGGCTGCGTGAACCTGATCCGGCGTTCACACGAGCAACATCTTCATCATCTTCATCAACATGCCACCGAAGAAGAAAGCTTCGGCGGCAACAGAGCCGTCCGCGTCAAACCCACCACCACCGGAGCTGACGAGTGGTGGGGAAGACGCCGGCGGAAGAACGGGCGTAGACGAGGGAGCTCATGACGCTGCCAGGTCAACAAGGCTGCGCAGACCTCGGCGTCCAGATACGCACCGCGTCCATCTCAGGAGGCGCGAGACCGACAGCGTCATGGTGCTCGCAGCGCCATGCGTTCATTGGGCCAAGATCGAGCTGGTGGATCCAGGGACGCTCAAGAACAGCTCGCGCGCCAACAGGCTGGTGCGAGCGGGGCACGGTCGCCTGGACGATATACTGCTCCTTCTAACATATTTAGAAGTCCGAGCATATCCCGCTCCTCGCACCGTTCGCCATTGCCGCCCACCACTCAAGCGGAAGCTTTGGCGCGAGCTCAACTGCTCCTGGATTACCCTCCAACGGCTGACAAGGTCGACGAATGGAGGGCCACCATTCAAAGTCTCATCAGCTTTGCCAACGGCGACGTTCCGCGGCAACCAAGCACATCACTGCTGCGGCGAGACGACAAGGCACGAGCCGGTGGCGACGAGACCTGCGGGGGTGCAACTACCATGCACTCTCCATCCCGAAGGCCAAGATCGCCGACTCGTCGGATCCACCTCGACAGCGACTCCACCGCTTCATCGGATCCACGAGCTCGCCGTGATCAGCGCCAAGTTCTTCAAAACGGCAACAAGAAGACGCTTCGAACTTCGCGCCGAGCGCCAAGAGAAGCGGCGTCAATCTGACCAGCGCGCTGGGCCCGCTGT
Source organism: Aegilops longissima (assembly GCA_021605205.1). Taxonomy (NCBI): domain Eukaryota; kingdom Viridiplantae; phylum Streptophyta; class Magnoliopsida; order Poales; family Poaceae; genus Aegilops; species Aegilops longissima. Next base: position 58,914,133 of record CM038677.1, read on the forward strand.
TGACATGCAAGCACCAGGGGAACCAGGTGACTTGCCGTACACGGTAGGTTGCCCTGCGTTCACTCGTGAGCTGCGGCAAGTCCAGTGGCCCGACAAGAAAAATTTCAAGCGGGCGTGCGGAGAAGTATGATGGCAGGACGCATCCATCGGAGTTCCTCAGCATCTACACCATCGCGGTGCAAGCTGCGGGGGGACGAGACGACAAGATCCTCGCCAACTACTTCCGACTGGTACTCAAGCCCAATGTTAGATCTTGGCTCATGCACTTGCCGGACAGTTCCATATCCTCTTGGGCAGATTTATGGCATCAGTTTGTCGGCACCTTCATAGGCGGCCACAAGCCTCATGGCCAAGAGAGTGACCTTCATCTGCTCGCCCAGAAGGAAGGAGAGTCCCTGCGCAAGTTCATCCAGAGATTCAGCCGCGTGCACTACAACATCCCAGATGTCCACCCCGCCGCGGTGATCAGCGCATTTCATCAGAACGTGCGGAACCGCAGGATGAGGGAGGAAATGGCAATGTGCAAAGTCAAGGACGTCAGTGAGTTGTATGCTCTGGCCGACAAGTGTGCACGCGCTGAGGAAGGGAGGAGACTCCCAGGAGAGAATGCAGAGGCAGGATCTGACAGTGAGGAGACCGCCCCGGCAAAGAAGAGTCGGCGGCGGAACAACCGAAGGAAGAAGAGCAAAGAGGTACTAGTTGTCGAGCAGTCCGGCAATGGTAGTGCCGCCAAGAAATTTAAAGTTGGTGGTTCCGGCAAGGAGGTTGCCGCTGGCGCCGACTGCAAGCGTGTGGCGGCCGCCGACAAGCAGGACAGCTCCAACAAACAGTACTGCAAGATTCACCGCACCAAGGGCCACGACCTCCAGAGCTGCAAGAAGGTCGAGCAGCTTGTTGAACAACAGAAAGCTGAGTACGAGCGGCGCGACAAGGAGAAGGCCCAGGAAGGTGCTGGAGGAGCTAACAAGAAGCGACCCGGCCGGGGAGGACGCCGCGGCAAGGCCAAGCAGCGGCAAGGAGATAGACCTCCCCGTGGCCGCGACAAGGATGAAGACGACGATGACGATGAAGATATGGAAGACGATGAGGCTGACGAGCAGGAGTTTCAGAAAGCCACAGAGGTCCTCTGCGTTGACGGCGGTGCTTCTCTGCATACCTCACACCGCCAACTCAAGCAGTGGATGCGGGAGGTTAATACAGCAGAACCATCCATAGAGTCACGCAAGCCTTTGAAATGGTCCAGCACGCCTATCATCTTTGATATTGAGGACCACCCTGATCGCATAACCGCGGTCGGGTGCTTGCCGATGTTGGTCTCACCAACTATCCGCAACCTCAAGGTCACCAAGATGCTAGTTGATGGCGGGGCCGGCTTAAACCTGATCTCATCCGCTGTGCTCCAGAAGCTTCAGATCCCTGACAGCGAGCTCGAAGAGACTGGCACTTTCCAAGGAATCAACCCGGGAAGGAGCAAGCCGAAGGGGAAGATCACGTTGCCGGTAACATTTGGCAGCGAGCTAAACTTCAGGACTGAGAGGGTCACGTTCGACGTCGCTGATTTTCCATTACCTTACAATGGGATACTCGGCCGTCCAGCACTCGTCAAGTTCATGGCAGCCTCTCATTATGCATACAACTTGCTCAAGGTGCCAGGCCCGATAAGTATCATTTCTGTCCATGGCGACAAGAAGGATGCTCTTATCTACGCCGACAAGATCTACCGGGAGGCAGCGGCTGCAACCGATAGCAATTCACTTGCCGCTGAAGCTACTGGGGGGAAGAAGAAGACTAAGTCCGTCAAGAGCTCTGATGCCCACTCCGGCAAGCGCACCTCTTCGGAGTGTTGCGCTACCGTCGAGGACGCACCATCGAGCTCCACCGGCAAGTGCAAGAAGACGATGGCAGCTCCGCCAAAGACCATGAAGGTGCCCGCCAAGGAGGACGGCACTGGTGGTACCTTCACCATCAGTGCCACTCTCGACCCTAAATAGGAAGGCGCGCTCGTTGCTTTCCTGTGGGCGAATGTCAACGTGTTTGCATGGTAACCGTCTGACATCCCCGGTGTTCCCAGGAAAGTAATTGAGCATCACCTAGCTGTCTGTCCTCATGCGCAGCCCGTCAAGCAAAAAGTTAGAAAACAGGCAGTGGAGCGCCAAGAATTCATAGCAGAAGAAATCAAGAAGTTGGAAGCAGCAGGCCTTGTCAGAGGAGTGCTCCATCCTACGTGGTTGGCCAATCCTGTAGTTGTTCGCAAGGCAAATGGGAAATGGAGACTTTGTATCGACTTCATAGATGTTAATAAAGCTTGTCCCATAGACCCATTTCCCTTGCCGCGCATCGACCAGATTGTTGACTCCACGGCTGGATTTGATTTGCTTTCATTTCTTGATGCATATTCAGGATATCATCAGATCTTCATGGCGGAAGAGGATGAGGAGAAAACCGCATTCATCACCCCATGTGGCACATACTGCTTTGTACGGATGCCTTTTGGGCTAAAGAATGCTGGTTCAACGTTTGCAAGAGTAGTCCATGACGCTTTTGAGCCGCAAATGCACAGAAATGTAGAAGCTTACATGGATGACATAGTGGTCAAGAGCAAGGACAAAGCAACTTTGGTTCAAGATTTAGATGAGACCTTTGCAAATCTACGCAAGATCAACCTCAAGCTCAACCCCGAGAAGTGCGTGTTCGGAGTCCCTTCCGGCAAGCTTCTCGGGTTCTTCATGTCTCAGCGGGGAATTGAAGCCAATCCCGACAAGATCAAGGCCATTGAGAAGATTGAAGCACCAAAGCGCGTCAAGGATGTACGAAGACTTGCCGGTTGCATGGCTGCTCTCAGCAGGTTTATCTCTAGGTCTGCTGAGCGCGCCCTGCCATTTTTCAAGATTTTGAAAAAGGCAGGTCCAATGAAATGGACTCCCGAAGCGGAGGCTGTGCTGCAGGACTTAAAGAGGTACCTGTCCTCCACTCCAATACTTGTCGCACCTAGGCCACAAGAGAAGTTGCTGCTGTATATAGCGGCAACCAATCAAGTGGTTAGTGCTGCGTTAGTAGCGGAAAGGGAGGCAGCAGATGATGAGCCGGCAACTAAGGCAGATGCATCCAGCGACAAGCAGGGGGCTTCACCGACGAGCTCTGGTCCCGACAAGGACGAATCTGCGCAGGATTCTGAGAAGATGCAGAAAAGGATGGTGCAGCGCCCAGTCTACTTTGTCAGTTCCCTTCTGCAGGGGGCTAGGTCAAGGTACTCTGGTGTGCAGAAATTGCTTTTCGGCCTCCTCATGGCCTCGAGAAAGTTGCGCCATTACTTCCAAGCACATGAGATAACAGTCGTCACTCGCTTTCCGCTAAAGAGGATATTGCAAAATCCAGAAGCAACAGGCAGGATTGTCGAGTGGGCACTGGAACTGTCAAGCTTTGGCCTCAAGTTTGAGAGCACTTCAACTATCCAAAGCAGAGCACTGGCAGAGTTCATAGCAGAATGGGCGTAGCGCAAGATGAAGAAATTTCAGAGCGAGCATCCCGTCAAGGAGGCAAGTAAAGAGTGGCTGATGTACTTTGGCGGTGCCTTTTCGCTGCAGGCGCCGGTGCGGCGTCTTGCTTGTCGCGCCACGGAGAGCACCTCAAGTACATAGTCCAAATGCACTTTCCCAAGGAGCAAGCAACAAATAATACTGCAGAGTATGAAGGTTTGCTTGCCGGTCTCAGAATTGCAGTAGACCTTGGGATCAAGAAGCTCATTGTCAGGGGTGACTCGCAGCTTGTCGTCCGCCAAGTAAACAAAGATTATCAGAGTCCGTTGATGGAAGCCTACGTTGATGAAGTGAAAAAGCTAGAAGAGCACTTTGACGGCCTACAAATGGAACATGTTCCAAGAGCTCAGAATGATATTGTTGATGGCCTGTCAAAGTGCGCCGCACTCAAGATACCTGTGGAACCAGGAATTTTTGTGCTCAAGCTGACTCAGCCGACTGTAACACCATCAACTGGACATAACAAGAAGTGGAAGTTGATTTCTAGTGACTACTTCCCGGCCGAGCTCCCCGAAGCCACAGTCGCGAAGGTCCCCAAGTTCAACAACAAAAATGCTGAGGAGCAGTCTGCTCCGACAAGCCCCAGGGTTTGTTTCGTTGAAGCAGACGCTCCCGACAAGTTTTGCTCCGGCAAGCTTGCTGGGGAATATCCAGCTCCGGCTGAACCGCAGGTTCTCGCCGTAGAAGCAGATGTTCCTGCAGCAGCAGATGTGCCTTTAGTCCTTGTTGTCGAGCCACAAGCTCCAACATGGGCGCAGCAGATTGTCCATTTCCTTCAAACAGGAGAACTTCCCGAAGAGCAAGAAGAAGCGGAAAGAGTAGCCCGGCAGTCAAGTATGTACCAGTTTGTCGACAGCATGTTGTACAGAAGAAGACTCAACAGAGTGAAATTGAAGTGTATTCACCGGGAAGATGGACAGAAGCTGTTAGCAGAGATACACGGAGGCATATGTGGTCACCACATTGGCGCAAGAGCACTTGCCGGCAAAGTTTTCCAGCAAGGTTTCTTCTGGACGACAGCCCTCCAGTATGCAATTGCACAAGTAACCAAGTGTGAAGCGTGCCAGTTCCATTCCAAGCAGATACACCAGCCAGCTCAAGCTATCCAGACGATCCCTTTATCCTGGCCATTTTGATGCGGGGCTCGACATCCTCGGCCCCTTTCCCGAGCTGTCGGGGCTTTGAGTACTTATACGTTGCAATCGACAAGTTCACAAAGTGGCGGAAGTGGAAGCGATGAGGAAGGTGACACCACGATCGTGATCAAGTTCTTCAGGTCAATTGTTTGCCGATTTGGGATTCCTAACCGGATCATCACCGACAACGGCACACAGTTCACGAGCCGCACCTTCATGCAGTACGTCCAAGATCTTGGCGCCAAGGTCTGCTTCGCTTCTGTTCCTCATACAAGAAGCAACGGTCAAGCGGAGAGGGCAAATGCTGAAGTGCTGCGAGGACTCAAGACCAGAACTTTCGACAGGCTGCACAAGTGCGGAAGAAACTGGATTGAGGAGCTGCCGGTGGTTCTTTGGTCGATCAGGACGACACCAAATCGAGCCACTGGCCAGACACCTTTCGCTCTAGTCTATGGAGCAGAGGCAGTTCTCCCCACGGAACTCGTATACGGGTCACCTCAAGTACTCGCTTATGATGAGCTTGAGCAAGAGCAGCTACGACAAGATGACGCGCTGCTCCTTGAGGAGGATCGTCTTCAGGCTGCTGTACGAGCTGCTCGTTACCAGCAAGCTTTGCGCCGCTACCATAGCCGCAAAGTTAATGCCAGAAGTTTCGAGGAAGGCGACCTTGTTCTTCGGCGCATTCAGTCCGCCAAGAATTCCAACAAGTTGACGTCGAAGTGGGAAGGCCCTTATCGGGTGAAACGAGTCACTAGGCTGGCGCTGTCCGCATTTGAGACCGAAGATGGCGTTCGGTGAGCAACTCCTGGAACATAGAGCATCTTCCAAAGTTTTACCCATAGGGCGCGGTTGCCGGAACCCGTTCCGGCAACCACCCTTTTGTACAAGTCTTGCCGATGTTGCATGTAATCCTTTGTACAAAGCCGGGCGCAGACCCCGTGCATCAGTAAAGCTCATGTGTTGCGCGTAAATTGTCAACTTCATGCTTTCATCATCATTTTGCATGTTTTATCTGACATTTTGTGCAGCATCCACACCTGGTAAGCAATAACGAGCCACAAAGCTCCATAACTTTATTTTCTGTTCTTTCTTCTCAAAAGAAAGGAAGGTTCCTTCGCCCACAAGTTAGCTAGGGGGGAAGGAGAAGATAATGGTGTGGGCCGCCAAGCGTCGCTCGAGGAAGTTTCGCCTTACCGGGAAGCAAACGACAGAAAAGCTAAGTTGCTAAAGTTTGAGCAATCCATTTTTAAAATTTTAAGTTATGTTCCTCGAACGATAGTACTTTGTATGGAAAACCTGTGCGCGGAGGAACCAACTCGTAGCTAGTTTGCGCCCTTACTTTGTTTTGTGTCCGCTCAACAACTTAAGTGAGCTGCAACTAGTTGCGACAAGGTTGCTTGTCGGAGGCGGCACCGCCAGTAGGCTGCTGACGTTCCGCACTCAGCGCTCGCGGCAAAGGTGCCCGCGCCGACAAGTTCCCTGAAAGCGTAAGGCACAAATATACAAAGGAAGGAATCAAGTAAAGGAAATAACATTGCAATCATTGCCTAAGATAGAGTTGTATTACAAAAATAGCTTGTCGCAGATCTAATGAATTGTTCTCCTAAACATAATCAGCAGCGACAAAGGAAAGATAAAATTGGCGGCCTAGTCTACACGGTCGCCATCAACCCGCTTGATCTTGCCCACCCTGTCCACAATGGGTGCGACAAAGGCTTTGAGCGCCTCCACATCGGCATCCGGCGGCAAGGATCTGAGGACGCCGTCGAGGTTGAGGCCTGGATTGCGGAAGGCCACCTTCATCAACACCTTCTGGAGGGCTCCTGCGCAGATCTGGCGCGATTCCTCGGCCAGCCGCTTCGGGATCTCTTCCCGGAGCCGCTGGAGAGCCGTCACCACGCCCTTGAGGAACAGGCTGAGCTTGGCGCTGGGCTGGAGGCGTTCGTCGGAGGAGTACCCGAGATCCACCATCCCCAGCTCCATCAGCTCCTTGTCAATGGCGGCGGCGATATTCACAAGACCTTCAGTCCAGAGCTCCACATTCTCCCTGAAGGTGCTCTGGGCAGCAGTAGAATTCGCCAACAGCTCCTCGTTGGCCTTGATCTTTTCCAGCAGACCCACCTCTCGCTCCTTGGCGCCGTCCAGCGTCTCCATCAGGGTGGTCAGCTTCAGCTCAAGATCCGCCTTGGAGTCCTTGGCGACATCGAGCTCTTTGATCTTCTCAGCGAGGCGGCCTGCAACTTCGCCAAGAGTGTAGGCGTCCTTCTCGCGCTCGTGCTTCAGCGCGGCGAGCTCTTCGCCGCTCTTCTGCAGACTGGCCTCCAGCTGCGTCACTTTTGTCTCCAACTCCTTCTTGGCGGCCTCGGCAGCTGCGGCAGCGTCCTTTGCTTCCTTGAGAGCTCTGCCAAGTGACTGCTCGCGCGCGGCAAGCTCTTCCTCATAGCTGTCAAGGTTGATCTTACGCTGCGCCAGCTCACCTTCTTGCGCAGATAGCTTCTCGCCGGCAAGCCGTTGCTGCTCCTCGACCTCAGCCTTCTCAAGGATGAAGGCTGTGCGCTCTTCAGAGAGTCGCCCCCACTCTTCTGCTACGTCCCGGAGAGCTTCTTGGTTGGCGCACCGGAGCTCTTCTGCGCGCTTCTCCATGTCTGCTCCCGCCCTTGCGACAAGTGCTTCCCGGGACTCCAGCTTGGCTTGTCAGGCGCGGTAGAGCGACAACAGCTTCTTCAGCAGCTGCTCCTCCTCAGACTCGCCACTGCTGCTGCTTGGCGCGTCAACCAGCGACAGCCCAGCGGAGGCGAGCGGCTCTTCGTCGAAGGTCTCTCCCTCGACCGGCGCCCTGGAGCTCGACACCCATGGGAGCTTGATGAAGACGCCGTCGCCGGCCTTCAGATAGGCGCCGGGCTGGGGCTCTTCGGAGCCTGACGCTGCATCGGTGGCAGAGGGATCGGCGGTCGGTGTAGCGCCTGGCGCTCCTGCGGCCTCAGGGTCATCAGTACGATCGCCAGACCCCTCGCCAGCCTTTGCGGCGGCAGCCTTGGTGGCCTCTTCGCCGGCGGACCCATCGGCGCCAGCCTCTTCCTCCATGGTGGCGACGTCGTCAGTGTTGCCGCGCGCGTCCTCCTCGCCGGCGACCTCAGTCTCCATCGGCTCTCCGGCAGATGGATCTGACGATCAGAAAAAGAAAGAACAGTCAAGCAAATGTTCGAAAAGAAGAACAGAAGAAAAAGAACCCAAGGGGAATTGTCACGCCAAAGGTTTACCTGCGATGGGATCTGTAGCCGCGGTCTCCACCACCGGAGGATCGCTGGCGCTGCCCCTTGTCGGAGAAACTTCCCTTGTCGGAGAAGCCTCCCTTGCCGGAGAGCGCTCCCTTGCCGGAGAATTCTCCCTTGGCAGCGTAGTTGAAGCCGACGGAATTTCGGGAGCGACTTCCGGGCCCTCCTGGTGAAGCTGCTCTGCCCTACACAAATCAACAAGTCAGATATCAGCAAATAAGGAGCACCCATGCACACCTAACCGTAAGAAATAAACCAGATACTTACGCTGGGGGCTGTGCTGGGGGCTGTTTTGAGGAAGGGTTGCCGGGTCCGGCAAGGGGGTCTCAGACGCGCCTCCTATCGCCACGGGGGGATCATCTTCGATGACAACCACCGGGGTCCTGGCTCTCTTCGACGCTCTCTGAGCTAGCGTCCTGAAAAAGGAAAGGGTTCAGAATGAAGCAAATCAGATACAAGACAAAGCAACCAAATTGAAGAAATACAAGCACAACATAGAAGCTTACTCTTCTTCTTCTTCCTTGTCGGAGCTGAGCGCGGAGAGATCAAATTCCGGTTCGCCTCCGGTGCGAAGAGGTGGAGGAGTAGGTTCCCTTGGCCGCTTGGCGGGGGTGGCGGCGGCGGCCTGAGAGGATCCCGCCTCAGTCGTTACAGCGGTGTGGGGTGCTCTCGCGGCAACAGTGCTTGCCGCGGTGGAGCGCGTCACACGGCGCAGCGACTGTTGGCCCGTCTGCCGCCCCGTCACTTCCCCGGCCTTGCAGAGACGCCTTCTTGGTGGAGCTGGGGGCTCCGCTCGCAGCAAGCTGCTGGAAGGCGTGGAGGAGTCGCCCTCGACAGGCTCGCTCGGCTCGACTTCAGGCTCGGCCCGCACCTCCTCGCCGGCAAGCTCTTCTCGATCGGCAAGGCTTGCCACCTCCGCTGCCTCTGCCTCCTCCAAAGTGAACCGAATTCGCCAGCGGCAGCAGCTGCTGCCGCCTCCTCCAGCCTGGTGGCGATGCGCTGCAGCTCGGTGTCGGTGGTGTCGTGGGTGAGCCACTTCTGCTCGTCGGGGCAGATCGGCACTTCTTCCAAGCTGTCGAAGAACTGCTGCACGACGTCGTCGGCGGGCTCTTGCCAGGTTGGGACGATTCCATGGGAATCACTGGCAGCATCATAAGCGCGGATGCGGTCGAAATAAGAATTGTTGCACAATGGGACGACCCCCCCTCGGCAACATAAACCACTCGGGGTGATCGGCATCATGCTTGAAGAGCTCCAGCAGCATTGGATCCAGCTCCAAGACGGTGAAGTTCCAGTTGAGGCCCGGGCGCAGCCTCATGATGTCCGCCGCATTTTGGAACTCCCAAGCAGGTCTCCTCCTCTCCTGCAAGAAGCGTCGGGCGGCGAAGGAAATCTGCGCCAACGGCGCCTACAGTGAGTCCGGCATGCCTGAGGCGCAAGATCCGGGTCACGGCAATCTTCAACCTAGCATCCTCCAGCGCCAAGTTGCTCCAATCGTTGCCGCGCACTATGGGAGTTTGGCGCTGGGCAGTGAAAGGCTGCGGGTTCTCCTCAATGATCCAACACCAATCGGCTCTCCACTCCTCCCACGTGCTGCGGAGCTCTCCTTCCAGATAGGATTCTTTCTTGCCGATCCTGGAGATCCAAGCAATCCCTCCGGCGAGTGGCTCTCCTCTCTCGACGCGGGGCATGAAGAAGTGGCGGAAGAGGGCTACGTTTGGGTGGACTCCGACAAAGTTTTCGCAAAGGTGTGCGAAAACTGCCATGGTCAGGACAGCATTGGGGGTGAAATCAAGGAGGCGAAGCCCGTAGGTGTTCATGATATCACAAAAGAATTCAGAAAAGGGCGAGCAAAGCCCGCAGTAGAAGAAGAGCGCGAAGAAGGGGTACCCGACAGAAACCAACTCTGATGCGGCGGCTGAGATTACCCTCGTGCGCGGATGCGCCCGCGTTTCCGTCGACCAGAAGAGGTAGTAGCCCTCCCTCAGCTCCTTTGTGTCGAGCTGGGGGTCGAAGAGGGCCCGCTCCTTGCGCAGCGCCGCGAGCCACTGCGCCTCGGCCGACTTCACGCCCTTCGCCTTGTCGGCTTTTGGAGCCATGGCGGAGGCGGTGGAGGAGACCGACGGCGTTGATGGCGCTGGTGGTGATGGGGGGCGGAGCATTGCTCTCTTCGGACCAGAGCAGAGGGGGGGAGCGACGGTGGTTTTTGAGACGGGACAGCAAATGGCGAGGTGGGCGACCTGCCCCTGATTCCCCTGTTTATAAGGAGGGAGAGAGGGCGGACGCCCGCTTTCAATTAAAGAAAGCCCCCACGATCTCTCCCACGACGCCACGTTCGACGCGTGCTGTTCGTGGGGGCGTGGTGGGTCGGAGCGAGTAACGGCGTGATCTAGGCAGCAGCGTGCCGTGCACTGCTTTTGGGCCTGGCCCAACAACTCGGCACAGCGTGTGGCCCAGAGCCCGGGGCTCCGATCGGTGTACTAGAATAGGGGTACCCTAGTATCCCGAACTTCGTGCGGGCAGTTGCAGCACCCAGCGGCGAGGGGCTTGCCTAGTGACCGCCAAGGTCCTCCGCGGTTCCTTTGGAGCCATTCAAGAACAAAGTATTCAAGGCCCGGCAAGAGGAGCTTGCCGGAAGGCCACTCAAGACACATAAAAGACAAGACCCGGCAAGAGGAGCTTGCCGGGAAGGCTCGATGGCGACAAGCTTCGAGTGCGACAAAGGATTCAGCAGCGGCAAAGGCGCTTGCATGCAGAGCAACCTCTCTTCATCTCCGCTGTAACATCCCAAATTTTCCTATTTGGAATGTTTTACAATTATAGATAAGCATCCTATGCATCCTGTTTGAATTTGAATACCTTTTGAAGTTCAGAGAGTTTTGAATTTGAAATTTGAATTCCAAACTTTGGCATGTGGGAAACAATTCCAAAACCAAGCCTGATAAATACTTGATCAAAAGTATGAGAGGAGCAAACATGACACTCCAAAAATATCAGAGGAAACAATGCCAAAAGAATTGGATTCAAATCTGAAACTTTATTTGAATTTGAAAAAAATGGATTTTCATAAAGTTTGGATTTTGGTTTTGGAAAAATGTTCAAATGAAAGGGAATATTCCCCTGATCATTTTGGTATATATATACCCTATATAAAATAATTATAGTTTAGGTTTTATTTTTGGTTTTGTTTTATTAAAAAAATAAAAGAAAATCTTTTGAGGCGCCGACCAGCCACCTGAGCCCAGCCAGCCACCGCGCCTCGGCCACCCAGCGCACAGGCCCACCAACCGCCCACTAGGCCCCAAGCCAGCCAGCCGACAGCCGCGCCCCCGCCCGAATCCCTAGGATCCGGTCGCCCGCCCAACCCCCTCTCTCTCTCAGCGACCCGTGGCCCCACCCGTCGTCTTCCCCTCGCCCACAAGCGGACCTCGCGGAGATCCACGGATCCGAAGGATCCGGATCCCGACAGCCCCGATGCCCTTCCGCCCCTCGCCCGACCCCCTGGCTATATAAGCCAGAGGCCCCGCACCCCATTCCCCCCCTTAGCCACGCCGGAGCCTCTCTCCCTCTCTCTCCCGAAGCACGCCGGAGCCCGAGCTCAACCCCGCCGCCAAAACCCTCGCCGTCGCCGCCCTAGTGCCCCCCGACCCTCACCAACCCCACCGAACCCTTCCCCGAGCTTCCCCGCGTCTCCCGGCGTCTCCCGGCTCGCTGACGCCTTCAAGCCCCGGAGCACTCTCGCCGCCGCCGCCGACGTCGCCGGAGTCCGGTGAGTCCCCGGCTTTCCCCTCCACCGTCCGATCCCAATCGGGTGGCTAGGATTAGAAGCCCCCGAAGGGGTATGTTTTAGTTAGAAAACCGGCCGGCCGATGCGGTTTATTTTATTAGTTAGGTTTATTTTAGTTAGGCCGGTTCTGTTAGTTAAACCCTAGGCCCATTTAATCTATCTGACGCCTAGTGCACAGTTTAGGCCCATTAGGCATTTTTCTTTTTATTTAGATTTTCTGTTTTAGCCGATTTGTTCCAAATTTCAAAAATGTGTATCTTTTGTTCTGTTTAATATTTTTTAGTGATTCTTTTTTTGTTGGATTGCAAATTTTATGTAGTTTCTGAAAAACATATATTTAGCTATGTTAAAAATAATTAAAAATGCTTTAATATTATTTTAGTCAGAATAGCAAATCTGCTATAGTTTTAGTTAGAAAAATTATTTTTGCATGATTCTTTTGCAATCACTTTATTTTGATATTGCCAAACCCTAGAAATTAACTTTGGTATTTTAGGATTTATAAAAAATTAATTCTAGGCAGAATCCTATTAATCCTAATTAATTGATTAGTTCCTGTTTTCCTAATTAAATAATTAGTAAATTAATTTATTTTTAACTTGTGATTAGTTATTCTAGGTTAGTTTCTGTCATTCCATTAGATGAACTTTTATTTATAATTAATAAAAGTTTTAAATTAATTTTCTAATAGAAATTGGATTAGGCCTAAATTGAGTTTTATAATAGCTAATTAATTAATTCTTTTTGCTCCTAGTTGCTTAGTTAATCCTTTTCTGTTAAGTTAACCTAAAACCATGATTAGGTCATATTGAGGAATTTTTGTTAAATAAAAACTATTTTTGCTATTGTTTGGAATAGGAAAAACTTTGAATTTGATTTCTTTGAGTTTTCCTTTTGATTTGGTTTTGATTGTTTGGTTGTGTTATGTTATCTTTGTTATCTTGTGTGATCCTCTTGCTTTGTACTTATTATGTCATTGTTTGTCTCGGTAGAGTTCGAGTCTAAGCTTGCTACTCGACTCTTTAGCTTACGAGGATCATCAGCAAGGCAAGTTTTGATCATGTTATTTCTATACCTATGTTTTTGTGCATTAGTAGTTGTCACCACCCCACCATTGCATGCAGTAGTGATAATCTTGAAGTCATTAAACTTGAGTAGTATCATGTGGTAGGATGAACCAATCCCCTTGTTACCATGGCCCCGGGACGTAGTAGTTATTTTGCTATGCTCGTAGACGGGATTTGTGGTGAGTGAAATCCATAAGCAAGATGTGAGAGTCAATGATGATGATGATGACCCCATGGACTACAATGATCAAGATGGACTTCGGAAAATCACTACTGGGTGGAGGGCGGTTGTGGGCACCTGGAGCACCAGTGGTTGGCGGGATGCATGGAGAAGCGCCATGACATCTTGCGGAAAGCTTCACCCAGCCACGAAGAGAAGGATGGATGCCCCATGACCGAAGCTTACTGTGCAGCCGCAAGCCATTATGGGCTCTGGCTGGGTTGACCCTTGTAGTGAAGCTGGCTGGGCGGTACTACGAGAAGTAGGCGAGCGGTAGGATTGGATGGGTACCGCGGTGGCGGAAGAACTCTTTGGAAGACCTGTTTCATTGGTCCGTCTTCAAACACCATGAAGTGCGAAGACTTTAAAGGAGGAATGATTCTTGCGGGAAAGTCATAAACCTCTGCAGAGTGTTATAACCTAATCGATTAGCCGTGTCCCGATTACGGACATTTGAGCATCTGGACCTTGGAAGTATTCGGATATCTCAACACTTAACTCTAATGAATTAATTTGATGGGTTTATGACTTAATAATAATTTGGGAGCGAGATATTGGTTGGCGGAACCATCTCAATAACTACCAACAATTTGTAGTAATTTGCAAATAAGTCCTTTGTAGTAGGATAAAATTGGCTTTACGCAAAATGATGAAACTTAGAGCTCCACACCAAAATGCATATAGTGTTAGTAACTTTATTATTGTTGTTCTTCATAACTTGCCACTTATTCCAAAAGCTGACCTACATGGCTGCAACGTATTATGTTGCGTAGATATATTCGATCAGGAGTGAGGCTACGCTCCGCGCTTAGCGATTGCCCTTTGAGTCGGATGGACTCGCTTTACCTCGGCCTTCCGCAGCATTTTAGTTTATTTCTCATGAGTTGGCCTTGAGCGAATTTATTCCTTGTAATAAAGACTCTATATGAGAATCGATTAATGATATTCAGGTGTGATTGAACTTTGATTACTTTATCGATGTCTTGTGAGTACCGGCATGATCTTGGGATGGTATGCACCACCGAGATTTGACCGATTTTGGGTCGGTCGCTCTGAGATGGTATCGAGCACGCTGACCGTAGGATCGTAACCCCTAGGATCGGAAAGCCATAAGCGAGACCATTTACTTTGAACCCTCTTTCATTCTATATTTCTTCCTGATCTATTCGACTCTTCTCTCCTTTGCAACATTCTAGATGGCCGTCGAGTTCACCCCAGTTTTGCTACGGAGTTACGCCGGCCCGATGAGGCGATGCCCTTGGAAGGAAGCTGGTCCAGATGGTGAAGCTGCTGAAGATTGCTCGCCCTCGATCCTTGGAAACCCACTAATGCACTTCCGAGCGGACACCCGCTCTGAGATTGAGGTGCATATCCGGGGAGGACTTTTGGAGGACGACGAGCCTATCAACTTTGAGTTCACCGAGTTCAACTGGATCATCGGAAGGGGCGTGGCGATCTACCGAGCACTTGGACATCTCCGAGAGGAGTACAGGACTGAGCTCGATCACTCGGACCTCGCCATGGTTTCTCGCAGGGCAAGGAATGGAGATATCATCCGTACCATCGAGGGCGATTCCACCTCTCGTACATTCAGGACTTGGAGTGTCTTCTCGGGACACGGGAGATTCAGGCTCGCCGTAAAGAAGACACAGGAAGCTTTTGTTCCATGGCTCGGGCTGGAGGAGAAGGCTCGCAGACTTCCTTGGCCATGAGGAAGAAATCACGACTTCATGGAGATTGTCGACGACCTGAAGATGAAGCTTGCCGCGATTGAGGAAAAGATGGACTTGGGTGAGGACCTTTACCCGAGTGGAGATGAAGGGCCCCTCGTGAGCAATGATCAGGATTTCGAGGGGAGTACCACTGAAGGAAACCCCAAGAGGAGGCGCCACTGATGCAGACTTTTTAGTCGACCACCATGTTATCTTTTATTTCCTTTAAATCGATCAGTTAGGCCGATGTTTTCCTTCGTTTAGTCATGAGCTTTGTAATCGAGTTTGAACCATGTTTGAGTGGAATGAATAAATGATTGGTGTGTTATGATTGTGCATTCATATGGGTAGTGTTATTTCTCATAGACCCTTGTTCTATTCTAATTATCTCATCCACTCCAAAACACCAGATGCCTCCGAGACGTGACTTTGGTTTCCGCCGGAGCTCACCCAGCTGCTCCAGCAGCGAGAATGCTTGATGCAGCTCTGATTCAGAATCGAACAACCCGCCAACAATCCACCGCCACCACCACCCTTGTGGACAACTTGACTCGATTTACGAGGTTGAATCCGCCAGTGTTCTCTAGTAACTTGAGCCGATTGTGGTGACGATCGCTCCGCAAGATTGGAAGAGAGCTAGTCACCGTTGGATGCTGCGATGTTGAGAAGGTGCGCTTTGCAGCGCATCAACTGGATGGACCTGCAGCTTCTTGGTGGGAGAATTATACCGCCACTTTTCCCTTGGGTGGCATCACTTGGGATCAATTCCAGCAGGCCTTCGCCTTTGCTCATGTCTCATCTGGAGCCATGAGTGCGAAGAAGCGTGAGTTCGAAACTTGCGCCTAGGGAACCGTCATTGTGGCACGAGACGTGGAGGAATTCAGCAAGCTTGCCGCTATGCCCTGATGATGTGGCCACCGATGCCGCCAAGCAGGAGAAGTTCCTTGAAGGACTCAATGATGAATTGAGCATGCAGCTTATTGTGGCTACTTTCAACAACTACCAGGAGCTGGTAGACAAGGCCACCATTCTGGAAGGCAAGCAGCAGCAGATAGAGAGCCGCAAGAGGAAGTACAGCCGGGAAGCACCATTCAGGAGCTCGTGAAGCCCGCTATGCACCGTACTCGGGAGGGCACATCCATCACAACCATGGAGGTCATAACCATGGTGGAAATGGAAACAACCGCAGTCGGGACAACAAGTCAGGCCATGGCAATGGCAATGGCAATGGTAATGGCAATCAGCACCGTTCTGCCCGGCTCCGAAGGATCTGAGCCACATCACCGCTTCAAGTGCCGGAAGGCGGGGCACTACGCCACCGACTGCCCGGAGGCCAAGCAGAGGCACGGAATGGCAATGGAGGCTGGCGAAGAAGCCCAATCCCTTCCCCGTGCTCAAGTGAATCACATCGGCGTGGAGAGCGTCTATGATCAACCGGAATTGTGGTTGGTAAGTTTTATTGAATTCACGTTCAGTTTTGGTTCTATTTGATTCGGTGCAACGCATTCATTCATATCAAGGGTAGTTGTGGATAAGTACGGATTCGACTAGAACCCTTAGAAGCCCCTCCGTCGGTTCGCGAGGAGGAGAAATGATGGCAGGTTTAAGTTGTCCTGCAAACCTCAACATCGGGAACCACAAATTTCCGTAGAACTCATAGTGTTGGAAACTCAGACCTTGGATGTAATCCTAGGCATGGATTGGTTGTCAAAGTATGAAGGAACATTGGTGTGCCGACAAGTCTATTCTCGCTCACCACCCCGGGCGTAAGAGGATCAAGTATGTAGCCAGCACAGCCGGATGAAGAATCAGTGCATTCCCTCACGGGAGTTGTTCAAGAGGAAGTGCACAGAGTGCAAGAATTTCCGATGTGTTCCGGAGGAATTACCAGAATGCCACGGACGAGAGACATTGAGTTTCGATTGAGTTATTGCGGCACAGCCCCAATATCCAAGAGACCTTATCGGATGCCACGAATGAGTTGAAAGAGATCAAGGAACAAATAAATGAGTTATTGGAGAAAGGATATATTCGTCCAAGCTCATCACCTTGGGGAGCCCCAGTTCTTTTGGTAGAGAAAAAGGATGGAAGCTTGAGGATGGTTGTGGATTACCGTGCATTGAACGAGGTAACCATCAAGAACAAGTACCCTCTGCCCATGATCAATGACTTGTTTGATCAGCTTGTTGGAGCCAAGGTATTCTCTAAGATCGATCTTCGATCAGGGTATCATCAATTGAAAATTCGTGAAAAGGATATACCCAAAACCGCATTCACCACCAGGTATGGTTTATACGAGTATACCGTCATGTCATTTGGATTGACTAATGCTCCTGCATACTTCATGAATTTGATGAACAAGGTATTCATGGAGTATTTGGACAAATTTGTCGTGGTGTTCATCGATGACATATTGATATTCTCCAAGAGCGAGGAAGAGCATAAGGAACATTTGCGTCTAGTTCTGGAGAAACTTCGAGAACATCAGCTGTATGCCAAATTCAGCAAATGTGAATTTTGGTTGAAGGAAGTTGGATTCCTCGGACATGTTATTTCAGGAGAAGGAATAGCAGTTGATCCCGCCAAGGTTGAATCAGTCACCGAATGGCAGTCACCCACCTCAGTCAAGGAGATCCGCAGTTTTCTCGGACTTGCAGGATACTATCGGAGGTTCATTGAGAACTTCTCGAAGATTGCCAAGCCCATGACTGAGCTGTTGAAGAAGGAAGCCAAGTATGTTTGGACCGAGGAATGTGAAGCCAGCTTTCAGGAATTGAAGAAACGGTTGGTCACAGCTCCGGTTTGATATTGCCGGACATACATAAGGAATACCAGGTTTATTGTGACGCTTCTCGTCAAGGACTCGGAGGAGTATTGATGCAGGAAGGCAAGGTTGTAGCTTATGCCTCCAGACAGCACGGCCTCATGAGATGAATTATGCCACGCATGATTTGGAGTTAGCAGGTGTAGTGCATGCACTCAAGACTTGGAGACATTTCCTCATTGGAAATCGTTGTGATGTCTATCTGGATCACAAGAGTCTGAAATATATCTTCACGCAGAAGAATTGAACCTCGAGCAGAGGAGATGGCTAGAGTTGATAAAGGACTATGACATGAGGCTGCATTACCACCCGGTAAAGCCAATGTTGTAGCAGATGCTTTGAGCCGTAAGAGTTATGTGAACACTCTTACGCAGGAGGATTACCCCAGAGTTGGTCGATGACCTCGGAGATCTCCGGTGGAGATAGTTCGAAAGGATTTGTCGCAACTCTGGAAGTTCAGTCCACCTTGACCGAAAGGATTCGTGAAGCCGAAGTCGGACAAGGAAATCGATGAGATTAAGCAAAAGATGGAGGATGGAAAAGCTAAAGGATTCGAAAGGATGAACATGGAACTATATGGTTTGAGGATCGTATATATGTGCCCAATGATCCCAAGCTCGGAAGCTAATTCTCAGAGGCACATGATTCCCGTACTCAATTCACCCGGCAACACCAAGATGTACCGGATTTGAAGCAAAGTTTACGGTGGACAGGAATGAAGAAGGACATTGCGAGTACGTAGCCGTATCGATGTTTGTCAACGTGTTAAGGCAGAACATCGAAGCCAGCAGGGTTACTTCAACCTTTGCGATTCCCGATTGGAAATGGGAGAAACTTGGTATGGATTTCATCACAGGATTACCGGGACCCGTTCAGGTTATGATTCTATCTGGGTAGTAGTTGATCGTTTGACTAAGGTAGCTCACTTCATTCCGTGAAGACTACCTATACCAGTGCCAAGTTGGCCAAGATATACATGACCAGGATCGTATGTGCGCATGGAGTTCGAGGAAAATCGTGTCGGATAGAGGAACGCAGTTTACCTCAAAGTTTTGGAAGCAATTGCATGAAACTTTGGAGTGCGAGGCTGGAATTGAGACAGCCTTTCATCCATGAGCGGATGGACGGACCGAGAGAGTCAATCAGATTCTGGAGGACATGTTGAGAGCTTGTGTGCTAGACTATGGGTCTAGCTGGGATGATAACTTGCCTTACGCAGAGTTCTCATACAACAACAGTTATCAATCCAGTTTGAAGATGGCCCCTTTCGAAGCTCTATACGGAAGGAGGTGCAGAACACCATTGTTGTGGGATAGTGTTGGAGATCGATCACTTTTGGTTCCGATCTTATCAAGGATTCGAAGAAAGTCAAGCTGATTCGAGACCGGCTCAAGATTGCACAGATCCATGACAGAAGAGTTATGCCGACAAGATGGCGCAAGGAGGTGACTTACGAAGTGGGAGACCGAGCCTATCTTCGTGTATCCCACTTCGTGGAATCAAGAGGTTTGGAGTCAAGGAAAGTTAGCACCCGATTCATTGGCCCCTACAAAATCCTCGAACGTCGTGGAGAAGTTGCATATAAGTTGGAATTGCCGGAAGGATTGTCCGGAGTTCATGATGTCTTTCACGTTTCTCAGTTGAAGAAGTGCCATGCAGACATGGCCGATGTTCCGTTGAGAGACACAGTGCCCCTAGAGGCCATACAGCTTGACAGTGATTTGACTTACAAGGAGACACCGTCAAAATTCTCGAGACTGCAAGCGAGTCACCCGCAGCAAAGTCATCAAGTTTTGCAAGGTCTTTGTGGAGTCACCACACCGAGGAAGAAGCCACTGGGGACGCGAAGAAGATCTTCGTCGAGACCATCCGCACCTATTGCTAGCCAACCCGAATCTCGAGGCGAGATTCATCTTAAGGTGGTAGGTTTGTAACATCCCAAATTTTCCTATTTGGAATGTTTTACAATTATAGATAAGCATCCTATGCATCCTGTTTGAATTTGAATACCTTTTGAAGTTCGAGAGAGTTTTGAATTTGAAATTTGAATTCCAAACTTTGGCATGTGGGAAACAATTCCAAAACCAAGCACGATAAATACTTGATCAAAAGTATGAGAGGAGCAAACATGACACTCCAAAAATATCAGAGGAAACAATGCCAAAAGAATTGGATTCAAATCTGAAACTTTATTTGAATTTGAAAAAATGGATTTTCATAAAGTTTGGATTTTGGTTTTGGAAAAATGTTCAAATGAAAGGAATATTCCCTGATCATTTTGGTATATATATACCCTATATAAAATAATTATAGTTTAGGTTTTATTTTTGGTTTTGTTTTATTAAAAAATAAAAGAAAATCTTTTCAGGCGCCACCAGCCACCCAGCCCAGCCAAGACCGCGCCCTCGGCCACCAGCGCACAAGCCCAGCCAACCGCCCACTAGGCCCCAAGCCAGCCACCGACGCCCGCGCCCCCTCGCCCGAATCCCTAGGATCCGTCGTCGCCCAAACCCCTCTCTCTCTCATCGACCCGTGGCCCCACCCGTCGTCTTCCCTCGCCCACAAGCGGACCTCGCGGAGATCCACGGATCCCAAGGATCCGGATCCCGACAGCCCCCGATGCCCTTCCGCCCCTCGCCCGACCCCGGCTATAAGCCGAGGCCCCACCCCATTCCCCCTTAGCCACATGGAGCCTCTCTCCCTCTCTCTCCCGAAGCACGCCGGAGCCCGAGCTCAACCCCGCCGCCAAAACCCTCGCCGTCGCCGCCCTAGTGCCCCCCGACCCTCACCAACCCCACCGAACCCTTCCCCGAGCTTCCCCGCGTCTCCCCGACGTCTCCCAAGCTCATGGCCTTCAAGCCCGGAGCACTCTCGCCGCCGCCGCCGGCGTCGCCGAGTCCGTGAGTCCCGGCTTTCCCTCCACCGTCCGATCCCAATCGGGTGGCTAGGATTAAAGCCCCAGAAGGTATGTTTTAGTTAGAAAACCGCCGGCCGATGCGGTTTATTTTATTAGTTAGGTTTATTTTAGTTAGGCGGTTCTGTTAGTTAAACCCTAGGCCCATTTAATCTATCGACGCCTAGTGCATGTTTAGGCCCATTAGGCATTTTCTTTTATTTAGATTTTCTGTTTTAGCGATTTGTTCCAAATTTCAAAAATGTGTATCTTTTGTTCTGTTTAATATTTTTAGTGATTCTTTTTTGTTGGATTGCAAATTTTATGTAGTTTCTGAAAAACATATATTTAGCTATGTTAAAATAATTAAAAATGCTTTAATATTATTTTAGTCAGAATAGCAAATCTGCTATAGTTTTAGTTAGAAAAATTATTTTTGCATGATTCTTTTTGCAATCACTTTATTTTGATATTGCCAAACCCTAGAAATTAACTTTGGTATTTTAGGATTTATAAAAAATTAATTCTAGGCAGAATCCTATTAATCCTAATTAATTGATTAGTTCCTGTTTTCCTAATTAAATAATTAGTAAATTAATTTATTTTTAACTTGTGATTAGTTATTCTAGGTTAGTTTCTGTCATTCCATTAGATGAACTTTTATTTATAATTAATAAAAGTTTTAAATTAATTTTCTAATAGAAATTGGATTAGGCCTAAATTGAGTTTTATAATAGCTAATTAATTAATTCTTTTTGCTCCTAGTTGCTTAGTTAATCCTTTTCTGTTAAGTTAACCTAAAACCATGATTAGGTCATATTGAGGAATTTTGTTAAATAAAACTATTTTTGCTATTGTTTGGAATAGGGAAAAACTTTGAATTTGATTTCTTTGAGTTTTCCTTTTGATTTGGTTTTGATTGTTTGGTTGTGTTATGTTATCTTTGTTATCTTGTGTGATCCTCTTGCTTTGTACTTATTATGTCATTGTTTGTCTCGGTAGAGTTCCCGGAGTGCGAAGCTTGCTACTACGACTCTTTAGCTTACGAGGATCATCAACAAGGCAAGTTTTGATCATGTTATTTCTATACCTATGTTTTTGTGCATTAGTAGTTGTCACCACCCCCACCATTGCATGCAGTAGTGATAATCTTGAAGTCATTAAACTTGAGTAGTATCATGTGGTAGGATGAACCAATCCCCTTGTTAACATGGCCCCGGGACGTAGTAGTTATTTTGCTATGCTCGTAGACGGGATTTGTGGGGAGTGAAATCCATAAGCAAGATGTGAGAGTCAATGATGATGATGATGACCCCATGGACTACAATGATCAAGATGGACTTCGGAAAATCACTACTGGGTGGAGGACGGTTGACGGGCACCCTGGAGCACCCAGTGGTTGGCCGGGATGCATGGAGAAGCGCCATGACATCTTGCGGAAAGCTTCACCCAGCCACGAAGAGAAGGATGGATGCCCCATGACCGGAAGCTTACATGCAGCCGCAAGCCATTATGGGCTCTGGCTGGGTTGACCCTTGTAGTGAAGCTGGCTGGGCGGTACTACGAGAAGTAGGCGAGCGGTAGGATTGGATGGGTACGGCGGTGGCGGAAGAACTCTTTGGAAGACCTGTTTCATTCGTCCGTCTTCAAACACCATGAAGTGCGAAGACTTTAAAGGAGGGAATGATTCTTGCGGGAAAGTCGCAAACCTCTGCAGAGTGTTATAACCTAATCGATTAGCCGTGTCCCGATTCACGGACATTTGAGCATCTGGACCTTGGAAGTATTCGGATATCTCAACACTTAACTCTAATGAATTAATTTGATGGGTTTATGACTTAATAATAATTTGGGAGCGAGATATTGGTTGGCGGAACCATCTCAATAACTACCAACAATTTGTAGTAATTTGCAAATAAGTCCTTTGTAGTAGGATAAAATTGGCTTTACGCAAAATGATGAAACTTAGAGCTCCACAGCCAAAATGCATATAGTGTTAGTAACTTTATTATTGTTGTTCTTCATAACTTGCCAGCTTATTCCAAAAGCTGACCTACATGGCTGCAACGTATTATGTTGCGAGATATATTCGATCGGGAGTGAGGCTACGCCGCGCTTGGCGATTGCCCTTTGAGTCGGATGGACTCGCTTTACCTCGGCGCTTCCGCAGCATTTTAGTTTATTTCTCATGAGTTGGCCTTGAGCGAATTTATTCCCTTGTAATAAAGACTCTATATGAGAATCGATTAATGATATTCAGGTGTGATTGAACTTTGATTACTTTATCGATGTCTTGTGAGTACCGGCATGATCTTGGGATGGTATGATACGTAGATTTGACCGATTTTGGGTCAGGTCGCTACATCCGCTCTAGCTCATCCACCAGCGTGTCGCCATGGGACCATTCGGTGCGGCGTGTCAAGGGCTGTCTTGACGCCAGGCGGAGAGCAGCGGAAGCGGCGACGACAAGGTTACCATCGTGGCAAGCGGTGGCGCTTCGACGGTCCTGTTGCACTATTCAGCGACATGGACGGGCATTAAATGCTTTGTCCCTTGCCGTCGAGTTAGGTAGAATACACTGTACAAGTAGCTGTACCAACCGCAGCTTGTTTTCCCATTTTGCCCTCGCCTCGTTGCCACTGTTGGTGACCCCTTGGCGTATAAAA